>OZ024715.1:11347714-11352714 GCA_964016945.1 Microplitis deprimator | reverse complement strand
TTATATATGTATGTTATATAACCAATTTTGTCATCACGATTACGGCCACAATTCTTATCGGATCCTATTGAAATTTTTCAGACTAATTTTATAAAAAAAAATCAATTTTTATTCACTGTTAAAGTTCATATAACTTTAAAACTAAAACTGATAGACAATTTTCGTAAAAAGTATCTTAAAGCTTGTTTAATAAGCTTTTATTTTTTACCTTAAACTTTATGTTTTGACTATTTCTTCCAATAATTTGATAGTCTTGAATGTTTAGATGGAATCAAAAAATTTAGAAAAAATGGTTTTCATTCCGGATAACTTATGTATTTCCCATGATAATCCAATTTCGTCAGTTGTATTTTATTGTGAACAAAATAAGCTGTAAATTTCACAGCTATTTTATATTTTAAAAGTTTTTAATTTATTACTTTTGATGTTTCAAACGCACCTGTACGCCTTATAATTATAACTGTCTTGTCATTGTGATAGCCGTTAGAATTCTTATTAAATCCTAATGAAATTTTCTACACATATTCTATGAGTAATGTTTTTGATTAAGTTCGAAGATTGGCTAAATCCGTCGATTAATTCGGAAGTTATAGCTGTTTGAAATTTTAACGATTTTTTTTTTTAAATCAGGTTTTATTCACAGTTAAATTTGAATAACTTCGAATAGAATTCCAGAGCATAGATGGGTGGGTCGCGGAGTGGCCACAAATCGGTCGGGTTCTTGCCTCATCCCCAAACTCCTTTAAAATTTTTTATGGTTTTAGCAAAGATTTTCTCCACCACAAGCTCAGTAGCCAATTCCAACACCGTGAGGAAGGAGGAGAAGACTACTAGATCGTGGTTCAACTAGCATCCACCCAGTTGTTGTCGGAGCATCTGGGCATGGGTGTGCAGAACTCGCGATTTGTGAGGACTCTGTGCATCCCGGGTGTCAGTCCAAAGTTAGGTGTGTGTGTGTGGATGTGTTAAAGTATGGACGAATGAATGTTAATAAAACTGGATGTCTTCTCAGGAAGGTAGGGGAAGAAACCACGTCCCCTCTTGACCAAGTGATATGTCGGCCAATACATGAAATTGGTACTATGGGCAAATCCATCCAAGCCGGCTAAGGGAAACCGGAGCTAGGATTTAATGGGAACGGACTCGTAGTGGCTGTTGGTTCGGCACCCACACGCAAAAGATCTCCGATCCTAAGGGTTATAACATCCGCAAAGATTGAGCTTGCTCAATGTTTCGCTTTATAATATTATGGTGGAAAAGGAAGGATTACGCAGCGCGAGTATACCCAAAAGGGTGTGGAATCGGCTTCCGGTCGGCAGAGGTGGACTTAGGTCCCGTTACATTAATAAATTAACCATATTTCAATTACAATAATTGATTTAAAATTTTCAATAAATATAAGTTAATTCTCATAGTGTAACGAAATTTAACAATTATTATTTAAAATGCTTCCAAAAAAATTATAGGTTAACAATAAAAATTTATAACTTACGTAAATGAAAGTAAACAAGAAGCTTAAATTTTTTCAAAATAAATTTTTAATTATTAGCTGTGTAACTACTTTTTTTTTTTTTTTTTTTCGTGTGAAATATTAAAAAGTCGAAACGCAATTGATAGTAAAAATTTTTTTAGAACTTAAGTTTTTGTTTATAGTTAGATTAGGTAAAGGAAATATGATACAATTATCGTAATTCTAGTCCTCAATTTATAAAAATATATTTTAATTTAAACATACCAAAATCAGTCTCTATAGCTACAATTTAAGAAAGAAATCGATAAAAACCGGCATTTTCTCTAAATATTTTAAATCAAAACAATAAAATTACTTTAAAGTAGCGATTAAATTACCTTTCGATCAGTTATAAGAATAGAAATAAATTATCATCACTTGTTTTATTTTATATTTTTGTTTAAATTACATGTATAAGACAAAAAAATTTTTTGTTTGCTTTTTATCAATGATGAATTATATATAGTACTTATATTAAAATAATAATTGTTATTTTTTTTAAATTCTTAAAGAGTAAAAGTAATTTTAATTTTTTATATACAAAATCATTTAAAAAATATTTTTATTTTTTTTATAATGTAAAAATTAATATTGATCTGACTTTATTTAGAGCAACTGTGTAATACTAAAGAAAAACACAAAAAAAAAATTAACATAACTTAAAATTTGTTCCAAATCCAACTATACCAGTTAATAATCAACCATCGTGATGATAAATTTAATTTTTAATTAGTAACACTTTCAATGTAAACTAATCCATAAAAAAATTTTTCATAAATATAAAATTCAAAGAATGAAAAAAACTCAACACTGCGAAATAAAAATAAAAAAAATTAAATTAAATTTTTTTTTCTCATTTAAAATTCATGGATTTCATTATTCAATGTCTTCAATAAATGATATACAAATCTGAGAAACTGTTTTTAATACAGCGAAAAATAGAATTTAGTTATTTAACTGCAAAAAATTTTTTATTTCTTTTTTCAGAACGTAGATATTAACATTAAGAACGGATTAATAAACAAATTATTAGAAACAAAGAAAAAGCAAGAGCCTGAGTTAAAAAGATTAAAATATCAACTTCAAGAAGCAAGGCTAGCAAATGCTATCAACCAGGAGCATCAACGACAACAGCAACAACAATAAGTACCACCACAACCACTACGAGCACCATCACCACCACCATCATGAGTACCATCACCACCACAACAACAACAACATCCACAACCACTACAAGGTCAACAATATCAACAACATAATCAGCCTTTTGAAAACTTTTTACAAAATGATCAATATTTTATTAGTGATAATTTATTAATTCCAAGCGCTTCATATCGCGATGCTATGAATGCTGATACACCATCAAAATTCGTAACCATCATATCGCATGTTATATGGGGTTATGAAATATTAGCAACACGCGTAGTCCGTAATTAATCTAATACTCCCGAGAAAAAAATTTTAACATCACGAAAAAGAGAATTATTATCGTATCATTATGAAAAGTTTTTAAAGAAACGAAATTACGGTCGGGAGAAAATTGATAATGAGTTAAAAAAAAATGAATACTTACTTGGGTAGATCAAAAATTGCTGCAAAAAAAAATTGATACAATAATAGTAGAGCAAAGAAAAAAAAAACAATTAAAATCAAATATCAAATATACAATCAGTTTAAAAAAATTCTCATACAATAAGATAAATTAGTTTGCAGTATATTTATAGTTATATATTCTACGCATAAATTTTGATGTCATCAATTATATTTCATTTTTAAATCGTATATGATATTTAATAATTCCATTTAAAATCTGTTGAATTTAGATAATAATTAGTAATGTTTTCAAAATGCTATTTTATTGCTAATTTTTTTTCTAGTTAACCATTATTATTTTATTATGTTCTCTATTTTATGATAATAAATAAAATATTGAATTAATTTAACATTTAGTAGTTTTTTTTTATTAATTAATTCATTATTTAATTATTTATTTTTTTTTTTTTTTGATATTTCACATTGTTTTTGTAAAGCTCAATAATTTATTAAAGTAATAAAAGGAAAAAACATATTTATTCATTCATAACTTCTTGCATTAATTTTAATGCTGCAATATATTTTTTATTTATATGTAAAATATATAATTGACCTGATTAATTAAAAGTATGAAATAAATTTTACTTACATTATAATAATTTTTTAAATAATTGTTATTATTATTATTATTATTATTATTAGTATTATTATTATTATTATTATTATTATTATTATTATTATTATTATTATTATTATTATTATTATTATTATTATTATTATTATTATTATTATTATTATTATTATTATTATTTCTTTTTTTTTGTTAAATGCTCAGGGGGTTATCCCCGGTAGTCCGACTCTACCGAGGACCTCACCTGAGCGCCAAATCGTTACTGCTGCGATGCTTATTAAATTTTTAGATGATGACTATAACCTAACAGTATTACTAGTAACAAAATATTATCTTTCAGTGCAAACAAATTAAAAGTTTATTTTATTACCAACAAAAAAAATTTAACGGAAATGGATTTTAATGTGTAATGCATAATATATTAAGACTTAAAACCATCAAAGATGCGCGTTCCTATATTGATAATGTTATGTCCGACTATTATTTATTTATTTGGTTGCGTGGATTAGGCGTTCGGACTAACCAATGCAATTTTCGGCTCAAATGTTTAGTTCAAGCCTTAATTTATTTATTTTTGGGATACGTTTCGATGTGAACTTTCTTGGATTTCTTGTTTACTTAAAATAGAATCATCATTACAGTAGAAGGATGTAAAATGCGCTTGGTCAGTCAATACGATTTTATTTTTAATAGCGTCCTTATTTCCTCTTAAGATTTTGAGACTGATTGGAAAAATTGCTAAAGTTAGAGAAAGAAAAGAGGTCAATTGTAACGATCTTACCTTTGTGCTGATGAGTAAATATATGTATGTATATATTTTCTTTTCCTGGTATATAATACTCGCGTTGTAGACCCTTGGATTGGCTGCTAGCTCTCGATGACGGCAATCTCCAGGTGAGGGATGAGGTGGTGACTTATAACTTAGCTTATTTTATGAATAATACACCAACAGCTATTATCACTTTGCTTTTCCTTTATTTTTAAATTAAAACTCGAAATAGATAATAAAGATTCCTTCAATTTTCTTGAAAGAAAATAGAGGTGATACTCTTTAAAGGAATATCTTTATTATTTTAATCATTAATTAATTACACTAGAAGTTTTCACAGAGTTTTACACTGAATATTATTTTAGATACAATTTGAATTAGCACTTAACTTATCACTCACAACCAATAACGCTTATTATTTTTTTTGTAAATTTATTTTGGTTACTATTTCCTTTATTTTCCTGTTCAGGAAATAGAGATAAAACTCTTATTTTTTTATTTTGTTAAAGATTGTTTAATATTTCTTATTTTAATATGTTCTTTTTCCACGATTTAGT
>OZ024715.1:10922714-11342714 GCA_964016945.1 Microplitis deprimator | reverse complement strand
AGCAACCAACGCCTTTTATGGTATCCCATAAGCGTTAATTTAGGCGCCTTAACTTCACGTTTGGTTCATCCCACAGCGCCAGTTCTGCTTACCAAAAATGGCCCACTTGGCACTTTGATCCGAAATCTCGTGGCTTCATAAATTTAAGCAAGCCAGAGATCTCACCCATTTAAAGTTTGAGAATAGGTTGAGATCGTTTCGATCCCAAGACCTCTAATCATTCGCTTTACCAGATGAGACTCAAAAATATAAATGCCAGCTATCCTGAGGGAAACTTCGGAGGGAACCAGCTACTAGATGGTTCGATTAGTCTTTCGCCCCTATACCCAGTTCAGACGATCGATTTGCACGTCAGAATCGCTACGGACCTCCATCAGGGTTTCCCCTGACTTCATCCTGACCAGGCATAGTTCACCATCTTTCGGGTCCCAACGTGTACGCTCTAGGTACGCCCTTTCTCAATGAGAATAGAACGTCCTGAGAATGCGGGATTACATCGTAACGTAACCCATCTTCTCTCAATTGTCTTAAGACAATCTATACTTTCATTACGCCTTTAGGTTTGGTTTATATAAATATATCCCAATGACTTGCGTACATGTTAGACTCCTTGGTCCGTGTTTCAAGACGGGTCCTGTAAGTACCCAAAGCAGTAGCACCGCTAACCGGTAAATAAGCCAGTTAAAGACATTATACCGCTAACAGCAGATTTTTCCCAGCGACGGCATTAAATCCGCACTACCAGAAGAAAATCATACTTGCGATAAGTCTAACGCAAATAATTGCGGCTCAATACCATATGTATACTGTCAAACAGTTTATCAGGACACCAAAAGTCTTTAGTATAATCAAATACTAAAGGCTACCAGTTGAGCCATAGATAAACATCTAACAGGTTGCGACGTTCTACTAGAGGAGAAGTGCACGCCGACGAATTTAGCAAAAATAATACAAGCAAGTATAATTTAGTGACCACAAGGATTCTATTATCACATCATAGCTTGCATTAATACTTAAAACGCTGACGATGAATCTCCCCATTCGATCTTTTGGGTTTCACAGGTTTACCCCTGAACGGTTTCACGTACTCTTGAACTCTCTCTTCAAAGTTCTTTTCAACTTTCCCTCACGGTACTTGTTCGCTATCGGTCTCGTAACAATATTTAGCCTTAGATGGAGTTTACCACCCACTTAGAGCTGCACTCTCAAGCAACCCGACTCTAAGGAGAGAATCACCCGAAATAATTTCCAGTCACTACGGGCCTGGCACCCTCTATGGGTAAATGGCCCCATTCAAGATGGACTTGGACATAAAAATGTATCTCAGGTTAAATGATTCCTCCTAAACACTACATCTCCCAATGGCATAACCATGGGATTTAGTGCTGGGCTAATTCCTGTTCACTCGCCGTTACTAAGGAAATCCTTGTTAGTTTCTTTTCCTCCGCTTATTAATATGCTTAAATTCAGCGGGTAGTCTCACTTAATCTGAGGTCGTCGAATTGAATTTAAGAATCAATGAAATAAAGAAGTAACAACTGTTGACTGTCTATTTAAAAATATAATTCGTAGACCCGAAAATCAGTTGTACTTTATTATAATAGCATTTCACTGACTCAAGTAACAATAATAATTTAAAACGACATCATCTTGCTTATACTCAAATACTGATGATGAGCGTTCATTCTATTTTTAATCGCTAGTACAAATAATTGTAAGCAGTTTTTATATAATAAACGACCCTCAGCCAAGTGTGGTCCGGGAATTGGATCCGTGGACCGCAATGTGCGTTCGAAGTGTCGATGTTCATGTGTCCTGCAGTTCACAAGTTGACGCGCAATTAGCTGCGTTCTTCATCGATTTACGAGCCAAGTGATCCACCGTTCAGGATAATCATCTTTTTTAGAAAATATATATATTTTCTTTTATATGCTTGTTATTCAATTTTTATACATTGACAAAATGTCTTTTACGTTAGAAACATATTATCCTATTCTAATGTAAAATTGCCATCTATACATCAGATGTATATGGCAACGAAACTTTGTAAATATAATTCATTCATGGCGAATATTCATTTAAAAACCTTATCTGTACAATATGCTCAAAGCAATTAGAGCACAGACTAGTATAGGTTACCATGACTATTTGGTAGATATAATCAAACTCAAAGTTTCTAAAGATACTTTTGTATAAGTATTCCTTCGATTTACTTTTTATAATGTGTGCGTTAACACTTTTAAAGTAATATTTTTATGTATATATATATTACAAGTACAAATTTTGTATTGTATATTATACGTTAATGATCCTTCCGCAGGTTCACCTACGGAAACCTTGTTACGACTTTTACTTCCTCTAAATAATCAAGTTTGGTCATCTTTCCAACAACATCGGCAATGCCGAAACATTGCCGCGCATCAGTCCGAAGACCTCACTAAATCATTCAATCGGTAGTAGCGACGGGCGGTGTGTACAAAGGGCAGGGACGTAATCAACACGAGCTTATGACTCGTGCTTACTGGGAATTCCTCGTTCATGGGGAATAATTGCAAGCCCCAATCCCTAGCACGAAAGAGGTTCAGCGGGTTACCCGGGCCTTTCGGCCAGGGAAGACACGTTGATTCTTTCAGTGTAGCGCGCGTGCGGCCCAGAACATCTAAGGGCATCACAGACCTGTTATTGCTCAATCTCGTGCGGCTAGAAGCCGCCTGTCCCTCTAAGAAGATATTTATTTACGTTGGTAGTAAAAATCACTTGATCCGAAAATCAAGTAAATCTTTCAAGATACCAAAAACGCCTATTTAGCAGGCTAGAGTCTCGTTCGTTATCGGAATTAACCAGACAAATCGCTCCACCAACTAAGAACGGCCATGCACCACCACCCACCGAATCAAGAAAGAGCTATCAATCTGTCAATCCTTCCGGTGTCCGGGCCTGGTGAGATTTCCCGTGTTGAGTCAAATTAAGCCGCAGGCTCCACTCCTGGTGGTGCCCTTCCGTCAATTCCTTTAAGTTTCAGCTTTGCAACCATACTTCCCCCGGAACCCAAAAGCTTTGGTTTCCCGGAAGCTGCCCGCCGAGTCATCGGAGGAACATCGGCGGATCGCTAGCTGGCATCGTTTATGGTTAGAACTAGGGCGGTATCTGATCGCCTTCGAACCTCTAACTTTCGTTCTTGATTAATGAAAACATTTTTGGCAAATGCTTTCGCTTCTGTTCGTCTTGCGACGATCCAAGAATTTCACCTCTAACGTCGCAATACGAATGCCCCCATCTGTCCCTATTAATCATTACCTCGGTATTCCGAAAACCAACAAAATAGAACCGAGGTCCTATTCTATTATTCCATGCACACAGTATTCAGGCGAAATAAGCCTGCTTTAAGCACTCTAATTTGTTCAAAGTAAACGTACCGGCCTACCTCGACACTCAATTAAGAGCACCGCGATAGGATTAAATTGGACCGCCAAGTTTGACCTTAGCTAAATCCACCGGTAGGACGTTCCATAACATGTCAGTTAACACCGCGAGCGATGAACCAACAGTATGAAACACAGATTCAACTACGAGCTTTTTAACCGCAACAACTTTAATATACGCTATTGGAGCTGGAATTACCGCGGCTGCTGGCACCAGACTTGCCCTCCAATGGATCCTCATTAAAGGATTTAAAGTGTATTCATTCCGATTACGGGGCCTCGGATGAGTCCCGTATCGTTATTTTTCGTCACTACCTCCCCGTGCCGGGAGTGGGTAATTTGCGCGCCTGCTGCCTTCCTTGGATGTGGTAGCCGTTTCTCAGGCTCCCTCTCCGGAATCGAACCCTGATTCCCCGTTACCCGTTACAACCATGGTAGGCGCAGAACCTACCATCGACAGTTGATAAGGCAGACATTTGAAAGATTCGTCGTCGGTACTAGACCATACGATCAGCAGAAAGTTATTCAGAGTCACCAAAAGTAACGATGGACAAGCCACCGATTGGTTTTGATCTAATAAAAGCGTTCCTTCCATCTCTGGTCGGAACTCTGGTTTGCATGTATTAGCTCTAGAATTACCACAGTTATCCAAGTAAATGTGGGTACGATCTAAGGAACCATAACTGATTTAATGAGCCATTCGCGGTTTCACCTTAATACGGCATGTACTGAGACATGCATGGCTTAATCTTTGAGACAAGCATATGACTACTGGCAGGATCAACCAGGGAGCTTCGTATATGTTTTTTTTTTTACAAAACATTAGAATTACTCCTCTTTCACTTAAACATACATAATAGTCTTTAAAATATACTAACAGTTGTTTAAGTGGTGCTGTTCAAAAGCATTTGCTTTTTACAACACGTGAAAATTTTGAATCTACTTTATTTATTCATAAAATTGAATAATAACTTTTGTTTTTCAAACATCCTCTCAATTTTTACAATTTTACTCTCGCTAGATTTTTTTTATCAAAGCGACTTGGTTTTTATACACGTAAACGTGATATTTTATTCTTGCTCGGAAACAAGTAAGTCAATACTCAGTTTCATATTTGTATACTTATTTAAAGCTGTACATAATATTATATAAACGCCGTAGCGATTTACCACATAAAGAGTCATTCAGTCATAGACATCGACCCGTGGTAGTGATGCGTTGATATTATATATCTTTGCCGTAGTCAGTATCTGTCAGCTCTTACTCGAGCCGCTTCAACTGACTACTCTCATACTAGTACGAGCTGGCGTAAAAAAGGATTATTATCGTGGGGTAACTGCTGGCTTCGTCATGCGCGGCAGATACTACGCTATCTCCATGCATCTAAATTACATGTTGGTACTTTTATTATTTTTTTAATATAACATTGTTTATTTATTTGTTTACATGTATATACATATTATTATTATTATTATTTTTTTTTTTTTTTTTTAATGTAATTTTATTGTTCTAATAAAAATATTTATTTATTAATTTTTTTGTTTTACTGGAACATAAAATAGTTTTAAAATAGTTTAATATATAATATTAACAAAAATAATAATAATAATAATTATCGGTTGTATAAAATAACTAATTCTTATCAATTATATAGTATTATTATATTTACAAAACTTCAAATGACTTTGTAATCTACGATAGTACTTGAACTAAGCTTGGAGCACAGTTAGCTAAGGCAATTGCTTAATGCCCAATAAACCGAACTGAAATATTTTGTACGCTATTATCAATAGACTAATAATCTTCTTACCAAATAAAATCTTTTGACTTTAATAAATTAAATCGCAAAACAATAAAAAAACATTTATATTAATTATTTGGATGAATGTATTTAGCCAAAAAAATTATTTAATTGATATTTCTACATATACAATAGCTTGATAATTAATTAATTTATTTTCTAACCATAATAATGTAAATATACGAACAATTAATATTATTATAATGAATCATTTTAAATATTTATATTAATTTTCGCTCAATAATTATTAATAGTAAACTTAAAAATAAATTATCAAAATCAAAAAAATTTCGTATTTATAAATTGTAAATATCTAAGTTATGTTGATCAAGATGTACTGAATTAACCTGAACCAACGGTTACCTGTTGTTAAATACGTTATTTCTAGCCTGACAGATATCATTTTCATGTTTCGACGTTTTTTTATTTTATTTTACTCATTTATTAATCCAAATAAATTAATTAGTCATAACTTAATCTATTAGTTCTATTATACATCGTTTAAAGCTTACATTCAATAAAATAATATATGATTTTAAAAATAATTCGTTGCTATAGTACTGCATATTTTAGGTTACTAACTATCATATATCTTTTGATTTGTCGGTAATATTCTACTTTGAACTTATTAGTGAGGTAATTGAAAATTTTATTAGCATTTTTACTTGCACCAAAAAATTTGATGCATTATGAATTGAATACAAAAATTTTCTTGGGGCGAGAAAATATTTTTTTAGGCAAGAAATAATTTCTTACGCTAAGTAATTTTTTCTAGTTGTAAATAAATTTTTGTTTTCAATTCACAATGTCAAAAATTTCTTGGGGTAAGTAAAAATTTTCTTTAGGTGAGTAATGATTTTTTGCGTCAATGAATACTTTTTTTTTCTGTGTACGCTCTTTTGACTTTGAGAAGCTTCCTAAAACGAAAAGGGAGTATAAAAATATGTCATTTTGGAATTAATAACGCGATACAAATAGTATAGCTATATATTCGGTGACATTCAGTCATATTTAGTGACAGAATAATTAAAACATTCATTTATTTAAAGAAAATAAATACGATTGTCTTTTTTCCCGTGTAGTTTAAATGTAATTCGAATGATATAGGTATCACTTTATGTCAACACTAAACAATAAAAAAGAGTTCAAATTATGAAGAGGCACAAATTCAAATCAAGATCTTTCTAACAATACCAAATTCCCCAAGCGGCACAAAAAAAATTGTTGACTTTTTGTTAAATTTAAGGCAACAATTTGTTATAGTGTAACTATTTGTTAACATTAATTCAATATTTTTTTTTTTTGTGCCGCTTGGGTTATTAACATTACCTGATTTTATCATATAGAAATGGTGAGAACAAAATTTTCCTTATTCTCTTAATAATATAGATTATTATCAAACATGAAATGTTGACTTAATATTATATTATAATTAATTATTATTATTATATTTATAAAATCAAAATACTACCCAAGTAGCACTCACGGAAAGAAAATTCCACTAAAATTTACGATGTTAACATCGTAATCGTGGACTAGACTTTCATTAGCGTCAATTTTGAAATGTCTTACTTCAAACTTTACTATGTAGGTTATATTTTTTACTATTTAACATAGTAATTTTAACAAAGAGTATAGTAAATTTTGAAATAAGACATTTAAAAATTGACGCTAATGAAAGTCTAGTCCACGATTACGATGTTAACATCGTAAATTTTAGTAGAATTTTCTTTCCGTGCAGAGTCAACTTTAAAATGTCTTAAAGATGTCTTTTAAAAGGATATGACAAGTTTTTTTTTCGCGTCAGTCACCTTTTTTTGTATAAATACGACATGCAAATGTTGGTTTCAGAGACAGAGAAAATTCGTATTATTTTTCCTGTCTTATGCCAATTAAAAAGTCATTTAGATGACTTATTTTACCACTATTTGTAATTTACTTTTTGTCGTTAATTGTGTTAAGTATATTAAGTAGAGATTATTTCGTCAACACAAATTTCAAATCGTTTTGTTAACGATATTGGTGCCTTATCGATATGTCAAAAAGTAACCTAAAAGCTGATATCTTATAGATGTCTCAAAGGCAAGTGTGCTACTGGGGTAAATAATTATCATGCGCATGACATTCAACTGTAATAAATTGAAAATTTTCTTAAAGTTGTATGCTATATTAAACATCTTCTATACTCACGAGTCAATCGCAGGAGTATGACTACCTCACTTTATGCTCACAACTATCAACGATTTGCCTCAACCAAGTAAAAACAATGGATAATGATCTAACATGGTTTTATTTCTTTTCATTATTTTTTAACTTCCCGCTAAGAAAATCGATGATTTTCATAAATTTCGGCATGTTATTGTTTTCACCCCGATTTTTGAAAATCGAGTTTTCATAAGATGTTGACGTTTTGAGGTCCTAGGAAGCTATTTTGACTATTTTTAGAATGATGTCCAAGTGTCTGTCTGTCTGTGTGTGTGTGTGTGTGTGTGTGTGTGTGTGTGTGTGTGTGTGTGTGTGTGTGTGTGTGTCCGGTCTATAACTTTCAACTAATAAATCGATTTGAATGGTTCTTGCGGCAATCGGAAGAGCTTCTTGGCCATCAACTTTAATGAAAGTTTCATATAATTTGATCAAGTAGAGTCGAAAATATTTGCGAATTACGAAAAAAAAAGAAATTTATTTTTTTTTAGTTTTTTATTGATTTCTTAGAAAAGAGTTGAACGATCGACTTTAAAATCTAATCAGCTCTAGAACTTTATAAAACGCATCGATTGCCGCTCTACCCATCTCAATCGGTTAATTTGTTCGAGAGATATCGTGGGAGAAAGAAATGCTAAAATACGGTTTTTTCTAAATATCCTCGAAACGGTGAAACTGATCGACTTCAAAATCCAGTAAGCTTTAAAACTGAATAAAACGCGTCGATTGTCACATTGAATGTCCAAATCGCTTGATTAAATCAAAAGATATCGGCGTCGAAAAGTTTGAAAAATAACATTTTATATTATTTTTTCCTGATAAATCATCATATAATGGACTAAAATGTATTCTAAATCATACTTATACTTTGTCTTTATGGTCTCTTGGATTACTATTATACATTCAGTAATGAAACTCGTTCTTTAGTTCAAATCATATTATCAACTAAAAAATTGAAAAAACACTGTTTTTAATTTTTTTTCAGATATTTTTTATATTACCGCTCTGATTTGAGTCAAAACTCATTTCAATCTTTATTTTGATCACTTACATTGATTTCTGACGGAATACATTTATTTTATTGAATATATAATATATAATTGGGCAAAAAAATAAAAAAAATCGGTCTATCTGTTGACCCTGCGGGCCAGCCCCAAAACTTCCCGCAGTTTTCGAGCTCCTTGAGCTCGAAAACATTGTTGAGACTACATTTTCTAGCTCTTCGAGCTCGAAAATACTTTTGTATGCCTTTGTTTTTGAAAAATAACATTTTTTACCATTTTTTCTCCAACGATATCTCTCGAACGAATCCATCGATTGCAACGGTTAAGGTGGCAATCGACGCGTTTTATTGAGTTCTAGAGCTGATCAAATTTTAAAATTGATTTATCGAGTCGTTTTTGAGAAATTAAAAAAAAACTAAAAAAACAATTTTTTTTTAATTCTTTCGTGCACGGTTTCTCTTGAACGAATGAACCGATTTTGATGGTTGAGATGGCATTCGACGCGGCTTATAAAGTTTTAGAGCTGATTAGATTTTGAAATCAATCCATCGAGCGAATTAAAAGTTATTCAAAAAAACATTTTTGAAAAAATTTTATTTTTGATATATCTCTGAACGTACGCTACCGATTAAGCTCAAATTTTCAGCGCTTATAGTAATTAACAAGCCGCGTCGAATGACACCTTGAAGATCAAAATCGGTTCATCCGTTCAAAAGTTACCGAATATTCACATACGTACGTACGTACGTACGTACATACATACATACATACATACATACATACATACATACATACATACATACATACATACATACATACACTCGGACATCATCTTGAATTTAGTCAAAATAGCTTCCTAGAACCTCAAAACGTCGACATCTGTTGGAATTTCGATTTTCGCAAATCGGGGTGAAAACAATAACTTCCCGAAATTTTTGAAAATCTTCGATTTTCTTAGCGGGAAGTTAAAAATCTGGGTGTCGGTTGGACCAGCCCCAAAACTTCCCGTAGTTTTCGAGATCAAGGAACTCAAAAAGATTGCTGTTAATATATTTTCGAGCTCTTCAATCGCTTTCTTATGAACTTTTCAAGCTTTAACAAGTTATGTTTTATGCTAAAGTTTGAAAATTTAAGAATCGAAAATCATTAATGAAGAAGCGGTTTTTAAATTTTTATTACTGATTATGTTCAATGAAATAAAAGTATTGAGGTAATCAATGTCAGTGATCAAAATCAAGATTTAAATGAGTTTTGACTTAGGTCAGAGCAATAATATATGTAATATCCGAGAAAAATATTAAAAACTGTGTTTTTTCAATTTTTTGCGGATAACATGATTTAAACTAAAGTAAAAGTTAGATGACTTTATATGATGATCGAAAGAGACTATGAAAAAGAAGAGTCGGTATAATTTCAGACACATTTTAGAACATTATATTTTGATTTATTCAGAAAAAATAACATAAAATGTTATTTTTTTAACTTTTCAACGCCGATATCTTTTGAACTAATCAACCGATTTTGACGTTTGAGGTGGCAATCGGCGCATTTTATTGAATTCTAGAGCTGATTAAAATTTGAAATCGATCAGTTTAGCGGTTTCGAGGATATTTGGAAAAATTATCTATTATTTACAGATGGTGCTGTACAAGAGTAAAATCTTGACTCATGATTACATCATAATTGGCTTGAAATAATTATTTATAGGTGGCGTTGTTTTCAAGTCAACAGACGACTCACTACAAGCTGATAGCTGGCCACTATTTATTTTTACACATGGCACTGTATTAAAATAAAACGCTGGCCCATCATTACCTCACAGCTGGCTCAAAATAATTATTTATAGATGGCCAGCTATTAACTTATAGTGAGTCTCGAACCTCCTTAACTTACGGTTAGGGTGGCTATCATGGTGGTAAACCTATTAATGTGCCAATGTGTCATTGAAGCCCATAAAAAAATTTTGACTCCTATCGGTCATCAGAGAGCGCGGGAAATTCAAACGCCCAATAGAAACCATTGATCGATAGTGACATCTGGTTTAAGGAAAAGTTTGTTGTCGCTTTCGTCCATGAAGGTTAGATAGAAGATAGAAGGTACAAGAGATTTCCCTTTGCTCGAGAGTACAACTTGCCTATGTTCTTTACATTGCTCCATTACATACACCAACTTACACTACACGCACTACACCTACACCCTCGTAAACTTGTGTATAGATATTATTTTGTTATATTTATTTATTTATATTGTAATATAATAACATAAGTGATAAAAAATGAATATGTCAATAGATAAAAAAAAATATCCATCGGCATTGCCGACAAATTGGCCGACTCGTGATGAAATATCGCGTAAAAATTCAAATCCACTACCTCCATCGTCAGGAAAAGTTGATGTTTACTATTATAGGTTAGTATTATTGTTTTTTCACAATAATCGTATAATATCTATTTTATAACTTAATTGAATGATTCAATTTTATGATATTAAAGTTAACCAACATCTTATAATTTTTGGATTTCTTTAAAAACTACAAAGTCCAGTTTTGTGAACAGAGTTTAGTTTTATCCGAGTTTAAATTAACATTGCTAGTATATCTAACATAACATTAATAATGGTATAGATATACCAGCAATAACAATTTATACCTGGTTTGAAAAACTGGCCCTAAATTATAAAAAAAAACAATGTTTGAAAAAATTGCACTTATTTTTTCTTAATTTTCTACATATGCATATTTTTAGTTTTCTTTTTTTTTTTGTAATTAATTTTTTAACAAATAGATTTGAAAATGGTTTATTGTCTGTTTATTTCAGAAACATTAAATTTTTATAATTGAAAAATAAATTTTGATTGTTTTTTATAATATAATTGATTATTATTTTATTTGTTTTTAGTCGAGGTGTAAGAAATGATGCATCATTAGTACCACCAATAAGACAAACGGCTTCTATTTTCAAACAACCAGTTACTATTTATAAAACACAAGACAGAAAAGTTAATAAAGAAGTAAAACATCCTACTCCGGATAAACCAAAACAGGTTTGTTATTTAATTAATCAAGCAAACAAATCGAACTATGTAATTTAATTACTTAAGTATTTTTACTCAAAATAAAACTATTGATTGCTTCAGGAAGGAACTGATAAAACTGATAGCAAATATGGCTCTCAAGATAAACCTAAACAGGTAAAATAATTTCAAATTTTATTTTTTTGTCTCATTAATTTATGATACTGAAGTTAGCTGATGTCTAATAGTTTTTGAAACTTATTCAAAACGATAAATTACAAAAAAAAAATGTTTAATAAAACTACACTTATAGTTTTTTTAATTTTCTACATGTGCATATTTTTAGTTTTTTTTTTTTTTTTGTAATTTATTTGTTGAAAAAAAAAGTCCGAAAATTTTTTAATAGTCTACTGACTTCAGGATCATCATTAATTTTCACAATTGTCTCTCCCTCATTTTATCTCAGAAATAAAGTCTCGGATAAAAAAATCAGCAAAACCATCTCATGAAAAAATATCTCCATAAACAAGACAAGGCCACCTTCGCAATTATATATATTTTAAAATCATGTACTCAAATATTATCAACTTTAGATTAATTTTTATTTTTATTTAAGCTGTTTTGGGAAAAACGATTGGAAGGCTTGAGAGCATGTGATCCAGATGGTTTTGAATTCAACGGAATGGATTTACCTAAAACTTTAAAACCAGTGGGACCTTATATTACTGAAGAAACGTTACTCCAAAGTGTAGCAACTGCTCTTCATATGTCATCCCAACCAGTAACCGGGCAAACTGGACCTAAAACTTCACTTGAAAAAAATCCAGGAGTATTTTTAAATCCTGACCAACCTCTCGTTCAGGTTAAAACTTAACACTTTACATACAAATTTTTATTATTTTATAATTAATCGTTAATTTCTCCATGTATTCTATTGCTAATTTTATTTTAAGTTCAAATTTATTTTTTATTAAAAATAAACCAACTTATATATTTTCATTGATTATTTTTATTTAACAAATATTTCATTTTATTTGTTTGTACATTGCAGGCCGTCACGATAGCTGATGACGATATCAAAAAACAAGAAGACCGAGTTGCTGTTGCAAGAAAAAAACTTCAAGATGCATTGCGTGCAATTTCAACTTAATTTCTTATAAATAAAATTAATTCATATTATTATTTTTACAATAATCTTTATATATATCTTTTAATTTAAGTTCGACTTTTACATTTTATAATATACAATAATTATCCAGCGTAAACGAATATAAAACGTAATTTTAAGTTATTGATACATATAATTTTTTTTATAATAAATTTTTTTAAACTATCGACGCACATATTTTTCAAATTTATTATTGTCAATAAAGTATTTAAAAATCTAATTGACGCAATTTTTAACAAAATCTGTTTTTTGTATGATAACTTATTTTTAAAAGTTTGATTTTATTTAAATTGTTACGAAACAGAAAATTCAGCAGACGTCTAACATTTTTAGAAAAAGGAATTAACTTTTAAAAATTACGCAAAGATTTTTATCGTAAAAATGGCAACCGTTGACAATCTTCAAGTTTCTTATAAACAAATGACAGATTTATGATCCTGAAGTTAGCAGACAATTAAAAATTTTCTGATTTTTTTTTAAAATCAACTACAAAAAATAACTACAGGTGAAAAAAACTTCAAAAATTATTAGACGTCGTTAACTTCTTCAGTATCATAAATTTGTGTATTTTAACTTTAATCACTGGAATATCAGAAGAGGAACCTTATTAGACAAATACACGAAATATCTCAAGGACTATGAGCGTTACAAGCACACAAGTGCTTGCCAATCAGTGTTACCTCGCCCCCTGCACAAAACACAGAAGAACTTGAAATCCACGCTTCAACATCTTCTGAAGCCTATTATCCAATTTGAGGGTTTGGCAAGCAAATATGCCTGCTACATCACGTTAGACAGCGTTAATCATAGGCTAAACCCTGTACTTTATGCCAACTCCAGGAGAAAGAAACTGTACACTACTTCCTAGTAATTTGCCCGTTTTTCGCGAAGGCTAGACAAAAATATTGGAACTGTGCATCTTTATCGAATCATCAACTATTGAGTCAAATCATGGGGTCAACTGCTCGCCGGATGTCAACAAACTCTTCGCTTTCTTAAAATACTGTTTCCAAGTAAAAGCTACATACAGCTTCAATAAATCCCCTTTTGCGTTGTATTTCCCTTTGCTTTAACGTATTATGCATTTAATGCCGTAAGATGGATGGTGGAGTCGAATTGATGTTTGCTATTTGATATTTGCTATTCCCAACATCGGATAGCGGAAAATAATCATGGAACTGGATAAGAAAATCCATGATTATTCTCTTCTATCCATTTCATACATGAAAGTAGTAAATTTCTCATTCTTTGCTTAAAATATTAATTTTTTTTTATCCTTACTCCTATTGAACTCCAAATATGTGTATTGTATTAAGGATTGTATCCTAATAAAAATAATAAATAAATTTGTATATTTGAAAATTAATAGTTTTGAATTTTATTGTCCTTTTCTTTTATTTTTCCAAAAAAATTGGTAATTAACTTATGTACCTATCAAAATCTAAATATATAGAAGTATATTTTAATTATTCATTGCAAGGAAATCTTAGAGGTCAATAATCTCTTCAAGTTTCTTATAAACAGATGATATATTTTTAAATTTTCACAAAATTTTTGAATAATTGCATAAATTAAATTTTTTTTTCATTAAAAATTAATTTGTTTATTTGAAAATTTATAGTTTTGAAAATTATTATACTTTTTTTTCATTATTCCAAAAATATTTGTAATTTATATATTTACCAAAATCTAAATATATACCTATTTTAAGTATTCACTTTCACTACAAGGAAATCCCAGAGGGCGATAGTAAAAAATATTTAGCACATGTACATATATAAATATATTTTAGGTTATTTATTTAACGTTTATTGTTGTTTTGATGCTTTTGACAAGTTATTAAAATTTTTTAATTATATTTTTACATACATAGTTACATATAATATTTGTTACTGTAAATGTATAAAAATTATATTGTTGTTATTTTATAAATATGAATTCAACTGAAACATATCAGTTGGATGTATGGAAAGGTGATTGGGGATTGCCATCAGTTGGCATTCGTTGTCTACAAATTTTGGTATAAACAATTAATTTTTTTTTTTTTTAAACAAATATCTAATGAAAATAAGAAACATGATATTTAATTCACGTCAAATCAATTTTTCAATAATTAAAATTTTTTTCAATAATTTGAAAGTTTAAAAATATTATGAGTGTGAATTTAGCAGACATCAGACTAATTTAAAATTATAAATAAATAGAGTAAATAATTAATAAAATTAAATTTATAGAAAATGCACTTAATAATTTAAAAATTTTTTAAATTCGCATTTTCAACAAATTTTATTTTATTCATAATTTACTCTATTTTTCTATAATTTTAAATTTATCTGAAGTCTGCGACCATTCACACTCGTAAAATATTTGATAACTGACACTAATGACATAAATTATTATTATTATTATTATTATTATTATTATTATTATTATTATTATTATTATTATTATTATTATTATTATTATTATTATTATTATTATTATTATTATTATTATTATTATTATTATTATTATTATTATTAATAGTTATAAATTATTATTTTTATTGATTACCAGGCCTATGCAAAATTTAGTGATGCACCAATAAGAATAAATTCAACATGTAATCCATTCCGAACACCAAATGGACATTTTCCGGTACTGCGAAGTGGATCAAATGCAATTGATTCTGTTCATAATATAATTAAATTTTTAAAAGACAGAAATTATTCTCCAGATAATTTACTTAGTGCTAAAGAACGTGCTGATATTGTATCATATGAGTACATGTTGAGAGAAAAATTTTATCCAGCTCTTCAATACGTCTGGTAATTTGATTTTTTATGGACAAATAATTCTATTTATATTATCAGTAATTTTCTAAAAATATTACATCATCTAGATATGTATTCGATACTTAAGGGAGGAAAAGAGCCTGAGATATTTCAGAGTACCTTTTTTTTTTTTAAATTCTTAAAATTTGTGACATTAGTAAGCAACATTCCAAGAGTATTCTGCTAAATTTTCATAAAAAAATATTGAAAAATAAGCCAGTAGTAGAGGGAAGAGCCGAGCCACAAAAAAAAAAGTTCATACCGTAGGCAGGATAACTCATGACTGCCTCATCTGAAATCAAAAGACCATAAAGATTTCTTTAGTACATAAGTTTATCTTAGATTTGAACGAAGGATTTTTATTTTTCTCAATAACTACTTCTTTTTTAATTAAACAAAAGGAGCAATTTTTGGCAAAAATTAGAGTATTTTTATTGCACCTTTACCAAAAATTAAGAAATGAATATTTTGTTTATTCCTTCGTTCAAATTCAAAATAAACTTATGTACTAAAGAAATCTTATTGGTTTTTTGATTTCAGATGAGGCAGTCATGAGTTATCCTGCCTACGGCATGGAGACTTTTTTTTATGACTCGGTTCTCCCCTCTACCACTGGCTCATTTTTCAATATATTTTCATGAAAATTTATCAAAATATTCTTGGAATGTTGCTTAATAATGTCACAAATTTTAAGAATTTTAATAAAGGAGGTACTCTGAAAAAAAATCTCTAAAATATGCTCTTTTGCTTATATCTCAGACCCTTTTCCCCCCTTAACTCCTTACTCTATTACATTTATATTAATAAAAAAAAATTTGAAAAACGGTTGACTTGCGGGCCAACCCCAAAACTTCCCGCTATTTTTGAGCTCAGAGAATTTGAAAACGTTACTATATGGTAAACTTTTGAAGTTTTCAAGCTCAAAAAACGGCTGGACCAAAAATATATACATTTCGCTGAAAAAAAATTAATTTTTGTCTAACGAAAGAGCTTATAATTAGAAAAATTGGAAATCATCAATAAGGATCGTTTTGTAAAGTTTTGCTCACGATTACGCTTCGACTCATATCCACTACATTCACACTCTTTAGTATTGTATTTAATAATATGAATTTATAAAATTACAGGTGGTTAGATCAAAAAAATTTCAATGATTTAATAAGACCTTGGTACGCTAAAGCAATACCATTTCCATTTAATTTTTATTATCCATCGCGATACGAAAAACATGCCAGAGCAACGATGGAAACACTTTTTATAAATGAAGATGATATGGCTGTGATAGAAAACAAAGTTTACTCCGAAGCACAAAAATGCATAACCTTGTTATCAACAAGATTAGGAGACTCTGATTACTTTTTTGGTACAAATCCAACGTCATTGGATGCATTGGTATACTCTTATCTGGCTCCATTATTAAAAGCTCCACTGCCAAATCCAGCTTTACAGAATCATCTCAAGGCATGCACAAATCTCACTAAATTTGTATCACGCATATCACAACGTTATTTCGAGTACGATTACTTGGAGTATGAAAAAATACAGGCTAGAGAAAATGAAAAAAAACATAAAGTTGAAGTTGATAATGAATTTCCAAATAACAAGAGAGATAAAATATTAGCTGGAGTTTTTGTAACATTCGCTATGATTTCTTACGCATTTATTACTGGCATTGTTGAGGTAATTTTTATTATTTAGATTATTTTGAATAGTTCCGCCTCATTTAAATTTATTTATATTGTATTTTAAATTTGTGCTTTCTAAAAAGAATATTAAAAACTTTTTTAAATATTTATTTAATTAAAATGAATTAAGGTAAATGCCCCTATACCCGCTCAGTACCATAAGTCGCTACTTTAACTGTTTAATGCGTTTTTTATAATCTTTAGAAAAAAAACTCAACTAAAAAAGTTATTATTAATAAATAATTATTTGTGAATCTGAATATTTAAAAATAGAATGTATTAAATTATTTTATAATAGATAAAAAATTTAAATTAAGTGACTTGTCAAAATCGCGCTCAGCCGGGCATTTTTTACTTTAACGTTCATTCGTTAGATTAAATTTAGATTACGTCAAATTCTTTAAGAAGTGTTATAACTATATCTTATTAAATATATTTTTAAAATTCCTGAAATTTTATATTATGAAAGAATAAAGTAATATAATTTATAAATTATTTTCCAAATCAATAATCTTATCATAGTTTGATTGATATTGTCTTTGAGCGACTATAGGGCCATGTGTTGATCGAGTAATGGGACATCACAACTTTTAGTGAGCCACTATGGGTACACTCAAGGACCTTATTTGGAAAATTAATTATCAACATTATTCTTCAAACTAAAATTTTATTCCTAATACTCGAAACTTCAAAAAATAACTATAAAAAAAAAAATATGGTTTTTCGTTTTATTTATTAATTTATATTAAGTAATTTAATCTCACTCCAATAAAACGTGAGCGGGTATAGGGGCTTTTACTTTATTTAAAATTTATTTTTATTACATGTAAAAAATAATAAGTAGGAGGAACGTATCAAAAAAATTTTTAATTAATTGTGATAGATGTGTTCGAAAAAATATATTTGTCAAGCAATCGATATTATTTATAGGTTCTATTGTTATTAATAAGACGAAAGAAATTTATTAGAATACCTAAAAAAATAAAAATACGTAAGTTACAGTAACAGGATTTATAATTGTTTTTTTTTTTTTATAATTTATTTTATAGATTAAAAATTTAATTTATTTTAACCTAAGTAATAAAAATTTTAAAAAATTTATTTTTATAAATTTAATTTAAAATTTAAAATTTTTGTTAAAGATACCGTCAAGTGATGATGAAAATTTTGACGAATCAGAAGATTATTTTCTTGAAGCAGAGGAAATAGAAGATGATTAAATTTTTGTGCTTTTAAATTAGATTAATTAAAAATAAAAGACGAAAAAAATAAGACGTGTTTGTTTATTGTATATAATATTTTAATTAAATAATTTTACAGCATTTTAATAATAACATTACGTCAGAAAAATAAAAATATAAACAGCTTATTTTAGGAATGATAAATATTATATTTTTTTTTTTAATTAATTAATAATATATAAAATCTAATCTTTGAGTTTTTTTTTTATTTTAATTATTTCGAGATCTATATCTTGGTACAATTCCAGCAGTTGCTGATAATATTTCATTGGAAAAACTCTGAAAATTATGAATCGTTGTGCCTCCTAAAATTATTTTAACTCCCGGATTTTGTTTGTTTAAGTTATATACTGCCAAACTTTCTTCGTAAGTTGCGCCACCGATAATAAACACAATAACATCTTGAATTCTGTATCAATAAATAATTTTATACATTAAAAAACTCGATCAAAATCAAAATTAACTATTTTATAAATAGTATATTGTGAGACAAGGGATGAAACAAAACGATTTCAAACTGGGGTGAGATTGGCTGTCATCACCTGCACGAAATCGTGTTTCATCCTGAGTTACACAATACTTTTCATGATTATCTTGCATTGGAACTTAAAATTTCATTGTCAGCAGTCAGAAATAAGTTAATTTAAGACCAAATATTAGCGTAAGCATAAATTGTCATTTTCAATTTAATATTAAGCAGAAACTATATAAGTGCTATTCATTATTCAAACTAATTTTTATGAAACATAATCATAGTCAGCATTATCATTCACGTAAATAAAATTAATGGTCTCAAATTACCATTAAACAAATGACAAGTATCAAAGTTTAAATAGTCAGGGTGCAGAAATAGTATATTACACACCTAGGGAAGTAAAGTAAGAAATATCTCAGATCACATGTAATCTGAGGCTTTCTTTTTTACTTCCCGAGGAGTGTATCCTATTTTTCTCGTCGACGGAGGCGGAAAGTGGCAACTTCGTTTTGCACAGCGGGACTCGGGAACGGGTTTTGCTCGGCTTCGCCTCGGCCAACAATTACATGTGATCTGAGACATTTCTTACTTTACTTCCCTAGGTATGTAATATACTATTACCATATCTGCACCAAAAGTTTAAATTCCTGCTCTGTTTCGAGGGAAGAAAGTCGTTCTTTCCTTATAAGAAAAAACAATTGATAAAAATTAGCGCATGAGTCATTCTTCCCACAAACAGAGGCACTAATTTAAACTTTCAGGTACAGATCTGGTAAAGTAGTGTATTACACACCTAGGGAAGAAAGTAGGACATTCCAACCCATGTGTGTAATTGCCTGAGTTTAAATTTTTTCCTCTGCCTGTGGAAAAAATGATGCATGCGCTAATTTCTATTATTTATTTTCCTATAAAAGGAAAGAACGACTTTCTTCCCTCTAAACAGGGCAGGAATTTAAGCTTTCGAAAATTTAAGCTAATCTTAATTCGCGGCATATGACTGAAATCGGTTTGTTTCGACTGGCTGTAGAGACACTGAAACTTTAAGTTTCGATGCTGGTATTATGAAAATAAATATTTACCTTCTAGTCATGGTCATTTGTCCTAAATAAGGAAAAGTTTGAGTATTTAATTTTCCTTTGATGAGATCCTCCAGAGTTTCACTCAACAAAGGATTATGTTGCGTGTAAATATTTTCAACACCATTCAGACCTTTGAATAATTTTTTAGTTATTTTAGCTACAGCTTCACGATCAAATAAATTACTTTGTCTCTGATTTATTCCGCTGTATTCTAAAATACTGTAGACAAGCTATAAAATAATTATTTATTTAATAAATTGAAGACGATAAATAATGTTCATAAATAATAAATTTTATAAAGTAAAATTATTTTATTACTTTTGTATATTTTTCAGGAACTTCTCGTTTCTTTAACATCTCAACTAATGTTCCAATTTCATTATTTGTATGTTTTTCGTAATGTAATGCGTAGAGCATAACTAATCTCGTTGCATCAACATCACGAACTTTTGGATTATTTAATAATTTTTTTATTTTTTGAAGCTAAAATTTTAATTTTTTGTTAATTTATCATGTCCATAAAAAGAAAAAAAAATATTTTACACAATTTAACATAAAATATTTGCTATTAAATAGTATATTGTGTGACAAGGGATGAAACAAGACGATTTCAGACCAGGGTGAAGTTGGCTGACATCACCCGCAGTCTGAAATCGTGTTTCATTCTGAGTTACACAACATATTTTTCATGATTACCTGCGTCGAAACTTCAAGTTCCAGTATCAGCAGCCAGTAAGAAACAAGTTAATGATGCCGATTCAAGCCGATGATGCGGAGAAATGTTAGAGAATGAAAAATCTGTGATTTACAGTCACTTATTAAATAGTAAATAAGACAAAAATATTATTTTCACTCATTAGCAATTTTAGTTGGTTAATTAAAACTGTCACTTAAGGGCATTCTCAGACAGTTCCCTTCCCTTTTTAAAAATAATCAATGAATGTTGAACTGTCATAACAGTATAAAAATTTTATTAATTAATTTCAAAAAAATTAAAGCACTATTTGAAAAAAGGGCAACGCAGTTACAATTTCGCCGAGATATAGATTTAAAAAAAAATTACTTACAATTGTTATCAATTAGGAGATAAAAGAAATTAGTTGAATAAATTTTAGCCTACAAAATTGAAAATTCAAACTATAAAATTGACATGAAGATTTTACTGAAATTTATTTAACAAATTTCGTTTAACTCCTAATTCGAATCAACTGTAAATAATTTTTTTTTAAATCTGTGTCTCGGCGAAATTGTAACTGCGTTGTCTTTTTCTTAATTAATGCTTGAACTTTTTTTGAATTAATTATCAAAATTTTAATACGTTCATTACAATTGAAAGTCATTGAATATTTTAAAAAAGTGGGGGGCACTGTCTGAGAATGGCCTTAAAAAATGAAATGAGTAAACTGAACTGACAAGTAAACAAATGAGAGTAATAAGGCTGCAAGTGAACATTAAATATAACTAATACCGGGCAGAAACAATTGTGTTTCTTCTCAAGGGAGGAAACACGCATGCTTCTGCCCGCTGTATGAAGGTATTTGTGAATTACGAATTCGCTAGAGTTGTTTGCAGCATCGGCTTGAAATTAGTTTCTTTCGACTGGCTGTAGAGACACTGAAACTTTAGGTTTCGATGCTGGTATCTTGAAAATAAATAAAAATTACATACTTGATTGGAATGATCATTTTGACAAGACAATTCTTGTTCAGTCTCGGAAACTTCTAATAAATTATGATTACCAACTAAATTAGAGAGCTCACCGACAACAGTTACATGTTTTGAAACCGTACCAGACATTTTTTTAAATAACGGGTAAGTTTCAACAAAATTTTTCATGTCGGCAATACTTTCAACTTTTTGATGTTTCTTTGCTTTTTTTTGAAACTCTTCCATTAACTCTTTTATCGTTTGTCCTATTTCTCCAAAATTTAAATACATTGTCTGTAAAAAAAAAAAAAAAAAAAAAATCAAATTTAAACCAGTCACCTAAAAACAAAAAAAACATTTTTGAATATAATAAAACTCAAAAATTACTTCAGCATAAAATTCATCGTGCTCAGCACTGAGCACAACTTCTTGTAATTCTTTTGAAATTCCTGGTATGTGGGACAAATCAACACGATTGTTATTAATACTTAGAAGTTCATGAACCATAGCCTGATAAGTCCACTGATTTAACAACGGGGTTACTGGATCATCTCGCCTGTCAAGTATCAATAAAAGTGGATCTGACTCTTGTCTGAATTTAAATGAATTAGACTCTTTGATTAATACTTCACGTATTTTTTCCGACAATCTTTTGGCCATTTCTGAACTACTTTGGTAACGAATGTATGGGCATTTTTTTAATGAAAGTAAAACTGAAATAATTCCCTCACAGGAACGTTGTAAATTAACTGGATTCCATGTCAGACCTGTAATATATATTTTTTTATGATACCGGCATCGAAACTTTTTTCTATTGAAAATATTTATTCAGCAACCAAAATTGGTACATTTTTATTTTTTATTCTAAAATTTAAAACCCAATTATTGAAACTTTATTTTGTTTAATTATTTGCAATGTATAGATCCCTGGAAAATTCATTTTTTTAGTTTATAATACCAAAGATTAGGCAGAAAAAAATTTTAATTGGTGACGTCTATAAAATTAGCACTGAAACTGCCAATTCTATATAAATTATGTGCTAGTACTAGATTACTACATGGTATTTGTCTAGATATATTTAGTAAAACTTAGTAAATACAAATACACAAATACATGAGTGATCGGGTACTAGTTCCCTGATTGGGTACTGGGCTCTTACGTATTGAAATTTGAAGTTTCAGTATCTCTACAGCCATTTGTTTAATAGTAATTTCAGACCATTAATTTTAATTACATAAATGACAGTTCTGACTTTGACTAAGTTTTATAAAAATTAGTGTGAATAATAAATAGTATCTATAGTTTCTGCTTAATTATAAATTGCAAATGACAATTTGCGCTTACACTAATAATTGGTCTTAACTTGTTTCTGAGTAGCTGTTGACAATGAAACTTTTTGTTCCAATGCAAGATAATCATGAAAAAAATTTTTCGATCGTAAAGCACACTGATGCTTCGCATCATGAGTCGTGCAATATTGTGTGTAACTCAGGATGAAACACGATTTCAGACTGCGGGTGATGTCAGCCAACTTCACCCTGGTCTGAAATCGTTTTATCCCTTGTCTCACAATATACTATTAAATAACTATTATAAATAATTATACTATTTTTTATAATTAATATTTTACCTTCAGCACATGAATTTATTCCAAGGGAAAATAAATGACAGCTAAATAATCAGCATAATATTCTTGAACTTCTCTCACAACTTCTTGTTCATCACTTTCTGCTAATAATTTAATATCAGCTTTTGGGATAATATTACTGAAATCTATCAATTTAATAATTATTATTCTTATACTTGTACACTAGACTTAATACTACAAATTTTTATGAATGTGAATGTAGCGAATATGAGACAAATTTTAAATTATGAATAAACGAATCAAAAAATTAAAAAAAATTTGAAATTAACACGAGAATATTTTCTAATACTCTAATAAAAATTAGCATCTAAAAATAATTTTCCCTGACTGAGATTCAAATTTACTGACGTCCAGGTGGATCGCCAACCTGGGGCCGGTCATCTAAAAACTACAAGTTGCTAATACTAATAAAATAATAAGCAAATTAATAATTTGATTAGTACAAGTGTTACAAGAAATAAACTTACATATATAATAAATACCATACTTTGGATTTCTTAATTCATTACAAAGTAAAGCAACATTTTCTTTGGTCGGTCTGATAAAAACAATGCATTTTAAATGTCTCAATTCTTCACCACGTACTTGTGCATCAATTTTATCAAATAAATATACTTCTTTCATTAAAATTTCTGAGTGACTATAAACCAGACTAACAATACTTATCTGCAATAAAATAAAACAAAATATATATCATTAAATTTATGAGTGTGAATATAGCAGATATCAGACAAATTTAAAATGATTAATAAATAGAGTAAATAATTAATAAAATTAAATTTTTCAAAAATGCGCATTAAAAAAATTTTGAAATTAATGAGTGCATTTTTTATAAATATTATTTTTTAAATTATTTATAATTTTAAATTTGTCTGATGTCTGCTACATTCACACTCATAAATTTATTGATACTGAGAGTAACAGACATTAAAAAAATGTATTTCTTTAAAATAAAAAAATAAAATACTTATAGAAAAAAAATTTCAAAAATTTCATATTAAAAACTTTTTTTGCATACTTTCAAAATTTTTTACTTCACTGACAAGTAACTCGTTTATAAAAATTGCAAAACTGTCTGATGTCTACTATTTTCAGTATCATTAAATTTAATCATAAGTTAATACTAAATTATACTAAACTTTTAACTAATTAATTAATTAAGTAATTAGCTATATATATTACAATCAATAAATCAATGACTTGATAAAATATTATTAAATAAATTACCGTTTGTTTATCCATTAAGAGAACTTTCATACCAGGACCACTTTCTTCAGTCATACGAGTAATGTAATGTTTTATAGCTGTCACAACATTCATTTTGTTTATTTATTTATTTATTTTTTTATTAGTTTACAATATTTTAAATTAAAATTTAAAAATTTGTTTGACTTATTTATATATTTGTTATGATTAGAAGGTTTAAAGGCTATTCACAATTATATATATATATATATATATATATATATATATATATATATATATATATACATATATTTTGACATTCCATATGTGTTTTGCTATACTGTCAAATGTCAAAGTCACGTGACAATACTCAAGTGTTGAAAAAATTCGTTCCGAAAAAGTTCGAAATGTGGAACTTCGAGTGGAACTTTTTTTTTCACTATCAAAATTACAAAAATTCAAAAAAAGTTGATACTGAATTAAACAAAAAAAATTGTTGATTAATAAAATTAAGGATGATCCTGAAGTTAACAGACAATTAATAATTTTTTTTTTTTTTGAACAGATCAATTAAAAAAAAAAGAAAAAAATGCACCTATAAAAAAGTTAAAAAACTAGGTACAGGTGCAATTTTTAAAAATACTTTTTTTCATAATTTATCTTATTGAAAAAAATCCAAAAGTTATCAGATGTCGGCTAAATTCAGTATCGTAACGTTTGTAATTTTGATAGTAAAAAAAAAAGTTCCACTTATAATTTTAATGTCCCAAGTTTAGAAGTTTCACAGATCGAACTTTTTTGAATCTTTTTGATACGAATTTTTTTTTTTTACACAGACTTATAAAAAGTAATAAATTCAAAAAATCTTTTAATAAAAATAATCATTAATTATTAAATTAAAACTAATTTGAACAATAATTAGAATTTTTTTTTTATTATTAATGTAAACTACAATCTGCTAATTATCATTAAGTATTTCAAATTTTACAGTTGGAATTCCGAGATCTCTGCATGATCTTGTTTGACACAAACCATGGCGCGATAAACTATAGTTAATTCTTATTGTTTTGGTCTGGAATCGCTGGAGTATTTCAATGTTGGAAATGCCGGCAGTTCCCCATAGCTGTATGCTGAAAGTCCAGATCGGCTTTATGATTATCTTGTATATGTTTACTTTGTTGTCAAGTGATAGTTGGGATTTCTTGCTAATGAGCCTGTATACATTTCTCATTTTAAGTTCGAGTTCTTACAATAATTAGAATAATAGTAATTATTAACAAGTAATTTATAAAAGTTATATTATTTATTGGTAATTAATTAAAAATAAAACAAATGTATAATAAAAGTTATTAACAATTAAATTAAATCACTTGAATTATTTATTACAAAATTAAATTTAAAAAATATAAAATATAATTTAATTATTTAATTAAACTATTCATTCACACAACATTCATTACAATAATTATTTTGTATTAATAAATTTTTAACTAATGACATTGTAATTTGGAAAATATTTTTACATTAAAATTGTAAACGTTTAGCTAGAGTTCCGCCATCAATATTTTCAAGTAACTTTCGTTTGAGACTCGGTCTGTTTTCTTTCAGTCTTTTGACACTTAAAGGCAGAGGTAATTTATCACCTGGGGTAGGTGCTGGTTTATTACTAAAATAGGGCATTTGAAGAGCTTGACTACAAGTACATCTTTCTACTGGATTAATATTTAACAGGCTTGCAATTAGGTCTAGTAGATCATCAGCGGCAGCGGTGAAAATATGTTTCAGAGGTGTTCCGATGAATGGTTTGAATTGAATGAAGTCTGTTAATTCAGTCATTCCTGGCCAAGTTTCTTCCGTTGGAGTTCCTAGTGTCTGATGATTAAATTTTTTTTATTAATTATATTCATATATTCAAATAATATTTATAACTGTCAGTAAAATAAAAGACCTAGTACCCGATCAAAGAACCAGTATTTTGATATCTATATTTAGTAAAATCTAGTAAATATAGATATATACAAATATATGTGATCGAGTACTAGTTTCCTGATCGGATACTAGTTCGCTGATCTGGTACTAGTTCCCGAATCGAATGCTAGTTCCCTGATCGGATACTAGTTCCCGAGTCGAGTACTAGTTTCCTGATCGGGTACAGGGCTTTTTACCTTAATCGTGCAGATTTTTTTTTTTTTTTACTATAAAGACTAGAAATTATAAATTAAAAATTACCTGGAATATTTTAGTCAATTGATCTAAATCAGATTCTCCTGGTAAAAATGGTACGCGTAATAATAATTCCGCCAATATACAACCAATAGCCCACATGTCAACTCCAGTTCCGTATAATCTAGCTCCATAGAGCAGCTCAGGTGCTCTGTACCATCTAGTAACAACTTGGTGGGTATTTATTCTATTGGGTGACCCAAAAAATTTAGCTAGACCAAAATCACCAATTTTTAGAATTCCTTGATCGTTGACCAATAAATTATTTGGCTTCAAATCACGATGAAGAATCCAATTGTAGTGTAAATAATCTAATCCTTGTAGAGTTTGTATCATATAAGACTTTATATGGGCTGGTGTTAGTACAATATTTGTATCCTTTATTATTATTTCTAAATCTGTGTCCATGAAGTCAAAGACTAGAGACACGTTGGATTTATAACCGAACACATCTGTAAATTTATTTGTTGTTTAAATTATTGCTCACTCCATGAATTATTGATACCAAAAAAATCACGTAATTAAACAAAAAATACCAATAATTAGACAATTAACTGTGCAATCAATTAAAATATAACATGTGTTACATTGATTTAATTTTTATACAGTCATACATTTTTGAGAACTAGAGGTTCAATAAATAAATCGAGAAGAAACAATACAATAACCTATGTAAAAAAAATTCGTTTTCAAAAGATTCCAAAAAAGGTTGACTTGTGGAACTTCTGAACTTGAGACGCATTAGAACTTCGAGTGGAACTTTTGTAATTTTTATAGTAAACAAAAAAGTTTATCTAGGATTTTGTAAAAGCGAAATTTGAGTTAAAGAAGAACATTTTTCAAAATTTATTTTTACTGCATTTTACCCTGATTTCAAAAAAGTTCAAAAAACCTCAAATTTGAAACTTTAAATTAACGTTTTTTTATTCTTATGAGGTTATTGGTTTCTATTGGGAACTTTTTTGAAACCCGGGTAAAATGTAGTGAAAATACATTTTGAAAAATATATTATAAGAATGTTCTTTTTTTACTCAAATTTCGATTCTATAAAATTTTAGATAAACTTTTTTTACTATCGAAATTACATAAGTTTTACTCACACTGGTAAACTCATAGGGAGGTGGACAGTAATTCAAAAATTAGAATTTAATTTTGACCATAAATTGGACGTTTTGTCCCTTTATTGGGACTTCTTCAGCAACTTGATCATATAATTTATATCTAAGTTTTACTCAAAGTTCTAATCTATCTCAAGTTTAGAAGTTCCACAAGTCGAACTTTTTTAAAATGAATTTTTTTTACACGGGAAATGTAATTGTTATTTTTTTATCCAATTACTAGTGATAATTTTGACTATTTATTAGGTTAATTAAATATTAATTAATAAAAATTATAAAAAAAAATGTACCTAGTAGCCCAATAATATTGTCATGTTTTAAATCTTGAAGTAATTTTATTTCTCGTAATGCTGTTCGATTAATTCCATCCCTAGCTTCCGCTCTACTAGCAACTTTGATCTAAAAATTAATTAATTACTAATAAATTAATTGTAAATTATTTATAAATAAACCAACAAACCTTTTTAACTGCCACTATTTGATCTAATTCTGTATCTTTCGCTTTATATACCGTAGCAAACTGTAATTATTAAGTAAAAAATTAAACAGTGAAGGCAAAAATTACTCGATAATTTTATTTATTTATAAATTTACAAGATAAAAATACTAATATAAATATGTTTTTGAAAATGTACACGAAGAGTTTTTTCAAAATATTCACATGTTTGAAAATAATTGTTTTAAATTGTAAGTAATTTGTTCATAAAATAATAAAATTGCCGCAGTGCTGGTTTATGAGTGTAAATGTAGCAGATATGAGACAAATTGTAAATGACAAATAAACGAATTAAACAAAGAAAAACATAAAAATAAAAAAAAATGCACATGCTGATTTTTTAATTTTATAAATGCGCTTTTTTAAATTTTATTCCATGTACATTTAATTCGCTTATTTAAAAGTTTAAAAAATTTACAATTGCCAGCTACATTCACATTCATTGCTGGTTTCGATATCATTTTTAATTGTCATTAATTAATGACATATTTATTAATTAATTAATTATTGTTGAACGTAAACAATTTAAAATAAAATTATTTTTTAATAAATTTGTAATTTAGTAATGATAAATAATTTACTAACTTGTCCTTCTCCAAGAAAATCAATTTTTTCGTATCTCCTCAATTTTTCTGCCATAATAATTATTAAATAAACACGTTTACAAAAAAAAAAAATAAATAAAAAGCAAGGATATTAAGGTAACCTAAGTAAATTAATAAATTTGTAATTGAAAATGTGTATAGGGATGTATGATATTCAGGATCGGTTCTCACTAGAATCGATTCATTTATTTTGATCGATTCTTTTCGTAAAAACAATTCGAGAGATCGATTCTTTTAGTTGAAGATTGATCGACTGAAAACAAGATGGCGAATGACCGGTAATTTTAAAATATAAACTTTATTTTAATTTAAGAAATAAAATTTTATATTTAAAAAAAATTTTTTGATTAAAATATTTAGTTTTTATTAATCATTTTTATAATGACAATCAAAATTAATTTATAATTTCGAAATCGATACTTTTGTAAATCAAAGAGAACTCGCCTGGTGTCATTGGATAATCCCCGGTCTCGATGAGATTGAGAATGAATGATAAAGCATAATTATTTTCATGTACATCAAAATATAATTAGAATTATTACAATCAAATAGCTGAACATGAATTCATATTTACTTACGTTTAATATTTAAATAAGTTATAAAATTCAGATTTTCCACTTTATGAGCAGCATCTTGCTCAATTTGAAAGTAAAAAACATATTTTCTTTCACCAGATTGATCTGCACAATACACAGTTGTAAAACTATAACATACTTTAAAAAAATTATAAAATAGATTTTATTGATTTATAAAAATAATTATTTTAAACAAAGTGGAGCAACTTCTGTTCCATCAGAAAGACTATTTTCTTCTGCTGGTCAAATAGCTTCAGCTATTCGAAATCGAATTAGTGCTGCTCATTTGCAACAATTGCTGTTTTTAAATTCAATTAATATTGAAGAATGGAAACTTAATTAAAGATTATTTAATCTATAATTATTTGATTGTTTAACGTATAATTATTTAATTATTTAAATTAAACAATGATTTTTTTGAATTAAAATAATTTAATTTAATAATACATGTCCTAGTTAATTTTTCAATTCAATTTTTTAAGAATCGATTTTTTTACTATCGATTTTTTCTAGAATCGATTCTTTATTGTAACTTCAATTCGATTTTTGAAAATCGATCTTTTTTGCGATATCATACATCCCTAAATGTGTAAGTATTTTCTACTCAAGAACTAGAGGGCCTAGAGGAATGCAAAATCTAAAGGTGTGCGATTTGTACATGAAAACTTACAATGAGAGTGAATGCAGCTGACGGATATCAATTTTTAAAATTTTGAAGAATAATAAGTGAATAAAATGTAAATCGGATAAAAATAAAAAAACGCGCGTTTACAGAATTTGAAAATCAGTATGTGCATTTTTTGTATTTTTATATTTTTAATTGCTTAATTAATTTATTTATTTGTAATCAAAATTTATTATATATCTGATACATACACGCGAGTTTGAATGTAGCAGACATGAACAGTTTATAAATTTTAAATAAATAAATATATAAATTAAAATAATGAAATTTAAAAAAATGCGCGTACTGATTTTTCATTTATCTAAATACACATTTTTATATTTTTTTTCTACTTGCATTTTATTTATTTATTTTAAAAGTTAAAAAATTGACAGTTGTCAGCTACATTCTCATAATAACTTACAAGTTATTTTCATTGGCTTAAATGTTAACCAATATCTTGATGGTATTTGACATTGATACGAATTTAGTAACCCTTGGCAACGAAAATGTATAACATTGTAATCTACATATTTAATAACATGATAATATATAAATAATAAAAAATGAACTCAAGTTTTTTTTTAAATTAAAAGTATACTTTGATTTTATTATTTGAATTATTTACAATCGTATTTTAATTGTAGTGACGTAAAATATTTTACTAGAGTTCTAAGTTTTGAAAATGAGTTCAATAATTAGTAATGAAGACTCGCAATTAATTATTTTCGATTCTTCGAAAAATGAAAGGCGTTTGAATGATGAATTTAAAATATTGCAGAGAAAATTGAAACCTAAATGGAAATTTTTAGAGTAAGTTTTTTAAATTTCTATTTATAATAATAAAAATTATAATTTTATTTGTATCACTATTCAGTATTTTTCAAAACTATAAAAACTATTTATTAATTTTTCAGTGACATTTAATTTTCCATAAGTTTTTTTATTATTAATTTTTTTTCATTTACTCACGCAGAAATCAAAATTTTTATGATATCGCTCTTCACTTATGTACGATTGTATATTTATAATTACAAAATTTGTTAACTTCCCGCTGTGAAAATTGAAAATTAAAAAAAAAAACGAGTTATCAATTTCGGTTCGATTTTCGAAAATCGAGTTTTCATTAGATCTCGACATTTTGATTTTGAAGAGATCAAAAGTTTACCATATAGTAATGTTTTCGAGTTTGCTAAGCTTGAAAACAGTGGGAAGTTTCGGGGTTGGCCCACAGGGTCATCGGTTTTTCAGATTTTTTATATTAAAATTAATAATAATTTTTTTGTTACAGAAATAATGATGTCTTATCAGAAGAATCATTAGCAAGTGGAGATTTATTAGTATTACCAGAACCACGTAATAAATTTACAGAATTAGAAATGGATTCGATAAGAGGGTTTATAAATAGCGGAAAAAATGTTTTAGTAATGTTAGGTGAAGGTGGTGAAAATAAATTCAATACAAATATCAATTTTTTACTGGAAGAGTTTGGAATAATGGTCAATAATGGTATGATTAATATAGCTGATAGATAGATAAATATATTTATTTGATCCTAGAGCCGTAGCTCCCTGAGGACCATCAAAAATTTAAAAAAATCTTATAAAATATATAGATGTCTATGTTTTACAATTTTTAACAAAAAGATTAATTAATCAATTATTAATATTCAAAAAATGATCAAAACAAACAATCCTAAATTCTTTAAAAGTTTGTATTGTCGTTAGTTCTGGTCCCCTACGTAACAAAACAGGCAGAAACTCTAATTTTGATCTAAATAATTGATTAAAGTTCAAATGAATTTTTTTGTAAAATAGATAATTATAATTACCAATTTTATTAGAACATTTATTAATTCTGACACTTGAATTTTGAAATTAAAATTTTTTTATTGCAGATAGTGTTGTTAGAATTAATTATAATCGTACATTACACCCCAAAGAATGTACAATTTCTCAGGGTTTATCTAATAAATCGCGGTTCGTCAAAAATCGTGATGAAGTGACGTAAGTTATTTTAGTTTTTACTATTGAAAATTCAAAAATTCATTAATCATGCATAATAATATTTTTTCTTTAGTAATATGAACTTTATTTATCCGTATGGCGCAACATTAAATGTCGTACAGCCATCAGTTGTCGCATTATCAAGTGGCACGATGGCAATACCTACAAATCGCCCGATTTGTGCTTATTATCATTCACCAGCAAGCTCTGGAAAATTAGTTGTTCTTGGATCATCACGATTACTTACAGATTCTTATATAGACAAGGAACACAATGACGCACTGAGAGAAATGATATTTGAATTTTTTCGATCTAAAGAACAACTGTCGAAAGAATTTCATTTTGATGACGTTGATGTAAGATATTTAAATATTTAGAGAATTGAATGACTTGGAAAAAACAAAACTACAAAAACTAGTAAACATATCGCTTTAAATTCAAAACTAGAAAGGTTGTAAATTGTAAAAACTTTGTGGAGTGAACGCGAATTAAATTCGGAATTAATACGGAGTGAGATTCACTCTGAATGAGAGTTTATTTTAATATTAAAACTCTAAATCGGAGTAAATGTGAATTTAAATAAAATCCAGATCCCTCCGAAATCACTCCGTTGAAAAGAAAAAATCCCTATTTACTCCATATGCGGAGTGATTTTTTTATAAACTCCAGAACTCCGAGTGACGGAGTGAATTCAAATTTAAATAAAATCCGTAATAGCTCCGAGTTCACTCCCAATTTTTTACAGTGTAGCCTATACTGTAATTATTAAAATCTATGGGTTAATAAATACAGAATAATCTAAAAAAATTTTCGAGTTTAAAATTTAGATTTAACTTAATCGGCAGCTACGCATAATTTTCATTTTTCGAGTTTTATTTTTTTTCAATGTACTGGTTTTGGAAATTCAAATATTTGGGTTGGGTACTAAACATTCCTTCGATGATTTGAACAATACGGGAAAATATTTAAAAAATTTTTATATATTTCATATTTGAATATAAAATATAAAATGTCCATAAACGATGTAGTATTCAAAGCCGATGCTTCCACCCAGCATATTTTTATTTTATAATATTTAATTAAGAGTAAACTGTAGCAACATTGTGTCTTTATTTTGTTACAGTTTCTTTTAATAACTATTAATTTATTTATTTATTTAATTAATAAATTAAATTGCAGTACTCGGAGTATAATTTTGTGCCAGACATAACACAATTAGCAGACGAACCAAAAGTTTGTACTCAAGATCTAGATACTATTGACATTCCTCGTGAATACACAAAATTATTTAAACATCATTTTTATTCAATAAATTTGTCAATGGTACCAGAATGTATAAACTCATATCAAATTCTGGGTGTTAAACATGAACCACTGACTCTAATTAAGCCACATTTTGAGACTCCATTACCTCCAACTCAAGCTTCGGTAACTAAACCATAAAATAATTATCAATTAAAAAAAAAATGATTTAAGTAACTCAAGCATTGGGATTATAATAAAAATTTATTAAAATAACAGGTTTTCCCGCCAAGTTTTCAAGAACTCCAGCCACCAGCCCTAGAATTATTTGATCTCGATGAAGAATTCAGTTCTGACCTTCTCAAATTATCTCAACTAACAAATAAATACTTGTCAACAAAAGATCCATCTAATGAGTCCGAGCTTGATTACTACATAAGAGAATTTGGTGAAATAATTCGAATCAATACGTCATCTGATATTCCTACGTCAAAAGAAATTTTAAATTACGTTTTTCAAAAACTTAGTAGTTTCAAAGCGATGCCTAATTAAAATTTATCTATTAATAAATATGTACATAATTATTAACTATAATAAATTTTATTATATTTTTAAATTAAGAAAATTAAATAGTAAATCTTTTTTTCAAGAGGCGCCAATAGTGTGAAATTTTAAATAAAATCGATTTTTCTTGCATATTTCGATAGTCTATACCTTCAAAAATAACATATTAAAATTTAAAGTGCTGATCTTAAATATTTTTTGAGTTACTGCCATTTGAAGATCAGCCGCTCATCCGTTCTTGAAACTGAATTTTTCAAATTTGCCGCAGTTACAACTCGAAGACAAATCGTCCAATCGATTTGATTCTTATTGCAACTTCTTTTATTCATTTTTCTATGTACCACGAACCTCCAGTTTTCCAATCGGATCAAAAATGTAATTTTAGCAGGCCAAAAATCATCCACTTTGCGCGCGAAATTTAAAACTTTTTTTAAAAACTCCGTCATTTTGTTAAATTTTAATTTTTTTCTTAGCCCGAGGATCTTAGTACGGGAAATACCTTCCAGTTTAATAAACTTTTTGGTTTTTTGATTCTGTGCACTTGGAGGTCGCTATCATTGCAGCAGTGAGGGGGCTTTTTTTTTTGAAGCCTTAGGAGATTGCGAATAACTTGCTGAGTTTTTAATTTTTTGGTCCAAAAATTTTATCATGTATTTATTATATATCTACAAATATATACTTAAAACTTTAAAATATTCTATGCAACAGTTTTCTATAAAAAAATTCCCAAAAATTACCTTTTTTTTCAGACAGTCACATTAGTGGTGTCCCTTATAATTAATTAAGAAATTTTACGAGTGTGAATGTAGCAGACATCAGACAAATTTAAAATTAGAAATAAGTAGAGTAAGTAATTAAAAAAATAATATTTATAAAAAATGCACTAGCATAAGCTTATTAATTTCAAAATGTTTTAAATCCGCATTTTTTTAAATTTAATTTTATTAATTATTTACTGCATTTATTATTAATTTTAAATTTGTCTGATATGTCTACTACATTCGCACTCATGAAATTTTGTCTTGATTGAAATTTATATCTTTTACTACCTACTGTCAAAAACAAAATATTGTTTTTATTTTTTAAGACTTTATTATATAGCTCACTGTTACTAGTGAAAAATAAATTATAGTTTTTATGTATACGAGTGATCTATGATAAATAACAAATGATTGTAAATGTATAGTAGACATTTTAAAATTGTTATAATTTTTTTTTTTTTTTAATAAATGAACTAAATGTCAATCGAATAAAAGTAATAAATGCGCGGTTATAGAATTTAAAAATCGGTGCGCGCATATTTTTTAATTTTTAATTTTTTTAATTGTTTAATTTGTTTATTCATAATTTGAAATTTGTCTCATCTGCTACATTCACACTCATGTTCGTAAATTGTGAGACAATTTATAAATTTCAAATAAATAAACAAATTAATTAATTTAAATAATGAAGTTTAAAAAAATGCGCGCGCTGATTTTTCGATTAACTAAATACGCATTTTTTAATTTTTTTTCTACTGACATTTCATTTATTTATTATAAAATTTAAAAAATTCCCACTTGTCAGTTACATTCACAATCATTACATTCACACTCATAATAATAAACAATAACTTATAGATCATTAGTCACAAGCGACATCTTGAATGACGCGCGTGTGGTCTTAAGCCGATTTTTCATGACAATAAAATGACGATTGTTAATTTGCGGGTGTAAAAATATTTAAATTTAATTGGCTAATTATTCAGTATCTTAGTGCCTGGTATATGTGATTGGTTTTTTTTAAAATCTGTGACAATTATTAAAATTATACGCAGTTTTCATTATTCGCAAGAGATTGAAATAGCTCTTAAGGATTTTACATTGCAGTCCTATTGAGTGTGATTGAAAGACGGCGATTGGCGAAATTTCCGGCGCAAATATTTGGCCCAAGCTTATTCATTTATCAATTTGATTTTTAATCATCCGTAGAATTTGATTCTTTATCTCTGTCTTATAACTTAAAAATAAACAAGCATGTCTCTATTTTTCGTAAACGCGTAAGTTTTGAAACTCGTTTTAATTATTTTTAGGTTATATTGCCAGTAGTTTTATTTTTTATTATTGTTTTGTTGCATATGTCATTTAAAAATTAGTTATAAATATTCATTTTTATTTTTATCTTCACTTGTTTTATTGTCTATTATTTTTTTAATTTTATTATTGTTTCATTTAGAATTCAAATTATTGTTCGCGGTTTAATCAGAGATGTTTGTTTTTATTTTGTAAACACAAATTTTTTAATTATCTACTTTAATATTTAAATATTTTTTTTATGTAAAACGAAAAAATTACAAGCAATTTAAAAAATTTTTTTTTTTTAATTTTAATGGAATTAAATTTTTTCATTAAAAAATTTTATGAAAAATTACGTAGATTACATAAAATTGTAATTTTTTTTTTAACAATAATAATAGTAATAATTATTATGAATTTTAATTTATATAGCAATCAAGACAGTGAAGTTGAAGGAGATTCTAATGGGGATTTACAAATATCATCACCAGGAAATTCAGAAGCACAACTAGCGTTGACGACATTTTGGCCAAAAGTTGCTGAGGAAATTAAAAAAATTACTAGTGTAAGATTATTTATTCATGATACTGAAGTTAGCCGACGTCTAATAATTTTTTGATTTTTTTTAAACAATTAATTATAAAAAAAAAATATTTGAAAAAATTGCACCTGTAGTTTTTAAAATTTTCTACATGTGCATATTTTGAGTTTTTGTTTTTTTGTTGTTGATTTGTTGAAAAAAAAAGTCAAAAAATAATTAATTGTCTGCTAACTTCAGTCAGGATCATATTAATTTTTATACTGGTTAAAAAAATATTGCAATTACTTTATATATAATAGTAAAAGACGTACAAATACTATAAATTAATTATATTTTTTTATCCAGTGAATTAACAATAAAATAGTTAATGAAGTATGAAATTAATTGTCAATTTTTTAAAATTAATACAGAATGATCTAAAAACACAATCATTACCATTGGCGAGGATAAAAAAAATAATGAAACTTGATGGTGATGTTAAAATGATAAGCGCTGAAGCCCCGATGTTATTTTCAAAAGCTGCTGAAATATTTATTCATGAGTTAACATTGAGAGCGTGGATACACACGGAAGACAATAAAAGACGTACATTACAAAGAAATGACATCGCAATGGCTATTACAAAATACGATCAGTTTGATTTTTTGATAGACATTGTACCGCGAGATGAATTGAAGCAGAGCAAAGCGCAAGCGGATAATGTTGTACGTACGTCTATGAATTCAGATCAAGTTCATTATTACTTTCAATTGGCACAGCAGCAGTCCAATAATCAAAATGTACAAAATAATGGAGCTGCACAGTCGATACAAATCGTACAACCACCTACTGGTCAAATACAGACCATCAATATGCCGATTGGTAATTCTGTAGACCAGGTAAGTTTCTTATTTTTTATAATACCAGCATCGAAACTTGAAGTTTCAGTGTCTCTACAGCCAGTCGAAACAAACTAATTTTAGTCCTATGCGGCAAATTAATATTAGCAAACATGTAAATTGTAAATGCCTTCAGTCAGCGGGTAGAATTAGTATATTTCACACCTAGGTAGGAAAGTAAGACATTCCAACCCACGTGTTGAATTGCCTACCTGAGCCGAAGGCAAGGGTGGCAAACACGCGGATTGGGACGTTCTAGCTTCCTCTGTGGTGTGTTTACAATTTTTCACCATACCTGCGTCAAAAGTTTACATTCCTGCCCTGTTTAGAGGGAAGAAAGTCGTTCTTTCTTTTTATGGGAAAATAAATGATAGAAATTAGCGCATGCGCCATTTTTCCCACTGACAGAAGCAAAAATTTAAACTCAAACAATTACACACGTGGGTCGAAATGTCCTACTTTCCTCCCTAAATGTGTAATATACTAATTCTTCCTTCTAAACAGGGCACGAATTTAAACTTTCGGCGCAGGTATGGTGAAAATAATCCCTGATAGCCACCTTAATCACAAGTTAACTTCAATTTACTGCCGTTTTCTGAAGCCAATTTAAAGGAAAGTGTTAGAGAGCAAGTAGTTACCTTTGAGTTGATAGTAAATTATCTGTAACTTGAATTCAATTCGACTACAAGTGTTACTGGTCAGACAATGACGTTAAGTTGATGGAAAGTTTCACTTCAAATTGACGGCATGTTCTTCTGTCAAATTACATTCATATGACGGCAGTAGATTTGCGTCAACTTGCACGCAAATATTATATCCAGCCAAAGCTTGCCGGAAACTTGTCGTTAAGTTCGCTGAAAATGTTTTACTGCAGAACTTGCAGAGCAATTATATTTAGAGTGTAGCTATCAGGGATGTTTCTGCCCGCTGACTGAAGACATTCGTAATTTAAACTCTGTTACTTGTCATTTGTTTAATAATAATTTCAGACCATTAATTTCATTTACGTAAATGACAGTTCTGACTGTAATTAAGTTTTATAAAAATTAGTGTGAATAATAAATAGTATTTATAGTTTCTGCTTAATTACAAATTGAAAATGACAATTTTTAGGTTGCGCTAATAGTTAGTCTTAAATTAACTTGTTTCTGGCTGGTCGGTGACAATGAAACTTTTTGTTCCAATGCAAGATAATCATGAAAAATATTGTGTGTAACTCAGGATGAAACACGATTTCAGGCTGCGGGCTATGTCAGCCAACTTCACCCTGGTTTGTTTTGAAATCGTTTTGTTTCATCCCTTGTCACACAATATACTATTATAATAATATTAAATAAGTAAATAAAATACTGCCGACTTTCAATGAAAAATAATATATATTTAGTAAATTTCACTTAATTATTCAATAAGTTTACAAATAAATAATTTTTTGTTTTTAAAATAATTATTTAAAGTTAAGATACAGAAAAAAAGGATTTTGTGTTATGAAATGAAAAAAAAAATTTCCTTAGGATTAGAAGTCTTTTTTGTTCTGTGTAGTATACAGTTTATAAAAAAATATATGTGCTCTTTTTTTTATATTTAAAAAAAAATTATTTATTTATTTAGTTAATTATTTAGTTAAGTAGAATTTTGATTTTTTCCCGGTAGCTTTTAAATGTTAATTTTAAAGTTTGTAATTAAAAAAAAATTAAATCCACGTCCATGAGAATGAGGATGCTGTAGTTAATTTATAAATTAATGATTAAAAGAGCACTTGTATAATTAAATAGAATTCATCTCACGCAACTACAACACAGACAATAACTGTGCAGAATCCTCAACAATCGGGTCAACAGGTAATACAACTTCAACAAACGCAATCACCACCCTCACAGAGCGGTGGAATTCAAATAGTACAACAAATTGTTACTCCTAATGGTGATATTCAACAAATACCTGTAAGTAATAAATAAATAAATTCTTCTACTCATATATTTACAATTACGCATAAAAAAAAAAAGTTGAACACTTGTCCAAAAATATCAACCCGTCGCTTTAAAATTCTAGACAAAAGTCACTAAGGGTATGAGACGTCAACTTTCTGTTGATAAAATAAATTTAATTAAATAGATATGCAAAATAAATTTTTTAATCAATTTTTAAAGATTTTCAAAAAAATATTTTATAAAGTAGTATCTCATACCCCCAGTGACTATTGAAGGATTAATTTTTATTTTTTTTATAAAAAAAAATTTTATTAATTTTGTGGAACTCAATAGTAAATAAATTATTCATCAGATTCAACTGACACCGCAGCAGCTTCAAATGATAAGAATGCAAGTGCAAGGTGGTAGTAGTCAACCGATAATAATCCAAGCAGCGCCAATTGCAGCACAGCCTCAAATAATTCAAGTAGCCGGAAGTGGTCAGACACCAGTATATCTACAAACCAATGGCACTGATAATGAATAACCAGAGCTATAAAAACAACGCTAAAGTATCTTAATAAAATATAAATAAATCTTAATAATAAAAATAATAAATAAATCTAAGAATTAAGACATAATCATAAGATTGTACGGTAAGAAAATAAAAGATTTTTTAAATTAACCCGCGAGTAACGACTCCCAAGTTCTTAGAATTAAGTGGCCAAAGTGGTCCCCGAACTATTCAATAAAATACATACATATGTGCATACACACATACACACAGCATGGACATCATTCATGCGAAATCAAGTGAATTGATGTGAGATGACGTAAAGAATAAAGATAAGCAGTGGGCTCAAGATGTAATCTGATTCGTGCGTCGCCTAGCCGTACTGGTCGAAGCTGCTTCATATGCTTGATCGAACAAGGCCCTGAGATTTGCTGTACTGGTGCAACTTGTATTATGTTTCACGATGCTGCGGTCTTGTCTGCTAGTCCCGTCCGGACTACCTCTCAACTACTATACCTTCTTTGGCCACCGCTAAAACCACCAACTTATTTTATTATCCAACCATTTTTATTTTTCATTAATTTATTATTCAATACAATAAATAATAATAGTAATATTATTTTAGTTCAGAACAATTAACAAAGGATCAATTATCTCTTAAATTATTTGTGGTAACTAAAGTAGCAGACATTAAAAAAATGATACTCAAGTTAGCCGACGTCTAATAATTTAAAAATTTTTTTTAAAAACGACAAATTAAAAAAAATTACACTTATAGTTTTTTTAATTTTCTACATGTGCATATTTTTAGTTATTTTTTTTTTTTTTTTTGTAATTGACTTGAAAAAACGAAATTCGAAAATTTCTGTCTGTTAACTTATATGTATATAAAAATAAATTACTTATAAAAATTCCATATCAAAAAGTTTAAAAAATATTGTTCCGTATATTCAAAAAGTTTTATTTTACTCACAAGTTGTTTGTAAAAATTACAAAATTTTCTGACGTCTGCTCCTTCAGTATCACAATTATTAATATATTCAAATTAGTAGTATATTTAAAATGCATCAACATACGAATTGTACTTATGTAGCTAAAAAAAAATATATACATATGTATATATACATTCGCGTCAGTGATAAGATAGAGGGATGATTTCAGTTGCTAGGGAAACGTACTTGGCATCTCGTGGCATGGGGTTGGGTGTGTACATAGTATGAGATAGGTTTAGCAATATATATATATATATATATATATATATATATATATATATATATACATAATTTTCGGAGCAAAGTATGCACTTACATTAGCTCAGCTTTAAAATCCACACTCATACTTTATTTATAAAATATATATGTACACCTTCTCATACATCACATCTACATCCAATATCTTTGCCTCATACACACATTTTCTTTTATTATTATTATTATTTTATCTTTTTAGTCTTTTTTTTGTAACCACCCTACTACAGTCTACGCCACTGGCGAGGTACTCGGATTTCACGACATGTTTACAAAGATCCTAGAGATAAGTTGAGAATGGCCGCTACGCTCCAGCCCCATGCCTTCTCCATGGTGTAAGGTGACAGCTGCCTATGTATGTGTGTCCATGTATTACACTCTATAATGCTGTGTATTAGGATGTGTGCGTTAGTCATATATATATATAATACCCATGATATACACCAATTTAATGCATTATATATATACATACATACGTACGTCTTTCTCCGCTGAAGACTAGGGAGCACATAAAAATAATTGTGTACATAGATGAATGTGAAGGGGATGAAATATTATGTATTAAGTACGAGTGTGAGTCAATTTAAGGGCACACACCTTTAGCAAACTTATACTTTTGAAATAAATGTAATTGGTCCATCATAAAATTGAAAAAAAAGGCCATTCGGCAGCCGAAATGGAAGTAGATTTCATGATATCTATATGCATAAATAGATATGTATGTAAAAAGTGTATAGCCAGGATCGGAGGCATTGGAAAAGCCACAAAAAAGTTTTTTTGAACATCATGAAAAACGAATGCAATAGCAAAATTTCATTTAATGAGTAGTAAGATAAGTAATTTCTTTGGTCTAGGCATATATGTAGGCATGAAAATTAAAGCTTATTTAAAGAGCTTTCAGATGCATTTTGAAGAAATTCAATATGTTGTCATATTCAAAAGTTATTGAAGAAAGAATCAGTCAAAATATTAATTTTTGACAATTTAAAAATTAAAATATGCTATAACTTCTAAACTAATTAACCGATTTTGCTCATCTTCGAATTTGATCTCGAAAATCGTCTACAGAAAATGTGTGCTGAGTTTCATTGAGATCAGTTAAGAAATGTGGATGCTATCGTCGTGACAAGCCGCGTTCTATCGTATAAATATATAAATGCATACATATATAAACTTTTGAACCATATGTATTTCCTGACTCAGCTCGTCGAGCTGAGTCCAGAGGCAGAAAAGTTTTTCGAAAATTCCATCATGAAGACAATTGCAAAACTTTCTATGAAATCTATTAACATTTTTTTTTGAATTTATAATTTATAATTAATGTTAAGTATGACATTATTTAATTTTAAAAGTCATTAAAGTTAAAAGTAGAGACTACTAAAATGTCCAGGTCGCAGACGATTAACGTTTTGTTTGATTTGTTTATGGACTAAAAGGTTGTTTGTATTTGTAGAGTTTCAGCTCTTTAGTGCTTTATTCTTTTTATATATTTATTTATTTCTTTTTTTTACCTCCGTTGGTCTCATTTATTTTCTGCGGTGGAATAGTCCAAGTTCGATGGACCGTGAAGAAAACGCCTGCAAGGATTAGCCATACTTAGATTACGGGACTAGACCTTGCACTTATCCATCATTAAAAAACTAATCTTTATTTAACTTAAAATTCAAACATCTTTTTAAGTATAATATACTTGCGTATTTTAAAATTTTCAAAAATATTTTTAAAATTTTCCTACTTTTCGAATTGAATATCTTGTTCTATTTTAAGAATTTTAATAACAACCCAACTAAGGTAAAATACTCACTACTACCTGATCAAGGAACTAGTACTCGATCACTCCATATATTTATATATTTACCCGTGTAAAAAAAATTCGTTCAAAATCGATTTGTTAGTATTTTTAGTTCCACTGGAGTTTTGTGAACATGATTCAATGCATATTTCAAAAATTTTATTTTTGTTAGTTATTGTGTTTTGAAATTGAGCAGTCGAGTGAACTTCAAAAATTGCGACAATTCCGAACTTTAAGTTGAACATTTTTCGAATTTTGGAAAAATCAGAAAGTGAACAACTTTCAACTGGTGAAGGCTTTTCCATTTATTTTATTTCATTTTTTTTTTTTCAGCAAAAATAAGTTGATTTGACAATTTTTTGGGTTTGAAGAACATTACAAAAAAATAGGAATTATGAACATTTACGACTCTCACCAGAATTATTCAAGTCTGATTCAAAAAAAATAATAATGATTTGAAAAAATTTTTATGAACATTTTTGGACTTTGATTAGAATTTTTTAGGAAAGTCAGTTTTTTTGACTTTCTAATTTGTTCAAAAATAGTCCAAAAAAATGACTGATTGGAACTAATTATGAACTCACAAAATTTTGAATTCAAATCAATGTTGCTTCAAAAATTGAAAAAAAAAACTTGCAAGAGAAGTTCACATCTTTAATTATTTTGAAGTTCTCAAAATTTTCAACTCAAAGTTCGGAATTGTCTCAATTTTTGAAGTTTACTATCAGGAATGTTTTTGGTACACATTTTTTTTACACGGGTATATTTAGTAACTATAAATATACAAATATGAGTGATCGGTTACTAGTACCCTGATCGAGCCCTGGGTCTCATACCTTAATTATAGTGTTGAAAAAACAAATTTTTTTTATTTTCATCAGCAAAATATTTACGTCTGTCACTAAGACATAAAAGTATATAATAAAAATAAAAGAGCATCAGAGTGACATAAGGGTAGCCAGTGGTTTTATTCAGCCAAATGAATGCTGACAACCGGTGACAATTACTTGAACAAGGGGTTAATCCCCTCATTTTTTTTTCTCAGTCCCTAGTCCCTATACTACACAAAACAACACTAATATATATATATTATATACTTATATATACATATGTTTTGTGTAGTATGTAGTAGTTCCTTTCTCATCCCCTTTTATCTTTTCATTTTTTTTTACTTATTGTCCGTCTCTATTCACACAACTCCCACTCATATTTGCTCTGTTCCAGCATCTATTCTCTTGCTCATTCTAACATATTCCATTTCATTATATATATGTATATATAGATTTAATGTGAGAAGGTTACGTGTGACATACAGGAGAGAAAAGGAGAGACGTAATAATCCGAGGAGGGGAAACCACGTGACCATCGGGCGGGGGTGGAAAGCGACAATTCGCATGCTCAGAACTCCACAGGCTGCAGCATCACAACGAGCCGGCTCGATCTACAACACGGATGTTATTTTATCCTTTGTATTTATTTATTTATTTACATTTAATTAAATAACTTGTAAATATTCGCATTTATTAATTGACCCGCAAACGGTCACCCCGCGAAATTTGAATTTAAATAGTCAGTGTATTAAATTTATATATTAATGACATTCTTAATTAAATTTCTGTAATTAACAGATTCTAAAATTTAATACCGTGTTATTTTATCATTAATTAGATAAACTGTGATTTGTAATAAGTATATTTTATGTTAAAATGTTGTATGAATTGTGGAAATTAAGAGGGAAGTGATCTGTTTTAGAAGAGGTAAAAATTTTAATTCATTATTTAAAAATTTTTTTGCTTATTTATTATTCATATTTTAAATTATAAATTATCTTTAGATATTTTTTATTTATTAAAAACTTTAGATTACATCTCATACATTTATTATTTCACATCGTGTTAATATGCCGATATATTAAGTATGTTTATGATGAAAAGATAATCTGAGGAATTTTTAAAGGTGATTCTGTAAAAAAAATCAGCATTAAAATTCGAGATTAAGATAAAAACTTACTAATATTTATTTTATTCACACATATATTGTTATTTATTTATTTATTTATTTATATTTAATATAAATCTATTATTATAAATTATTAATCATCTTTTTAAAATTTATCTTTTCTTTTTTTTTATTTTAATATTTTCAGTTAAAACTTCCGTTATTTTATTTTATTACATTTCTTTGTTTTCTTTTTATATATATATATTTTTTTCTGACCACGAGTTCCACATCTGGTTCTCAACAAAAGTTGCCTGGAAAATTTGGAATTTTTTTTTTCGTAAACTTTCTAATACTCATAAATTTACTTTTTTTAAATGTAATAAAATTTTAAAAAATTATTTATTTACAAATAATTCAACGCTAAAATTAAATGACAAAAATGTAAACATATTGTATTTTATTTATTATTTCCAAATCAATAAATTACAATATTTACATTTAATATGAAAACAAATAAAAAAAAAAAAATTTCATAACCGAAAACAATATTCAGTTAATAATTTTTATATTAATAAATATATAACAGTTACCATTTATGTATTAATCAATTAGTATGGATTAATGACAATAAATAATAATTAATACAATTGATTAGTATAGTTGTATATTAAACAATAATATATTATAATATAACACATTTCATTGTTCGCACAGGCGCGTCTCCGGGACATTTGATGTCAAATACAAGTACAAACTTCAGAATCGATACGTTACAATTACAATACTATTTGTCATTATTCATTACTCATTATCCAGTAATAATTCAAACATATTAAATTCCATGGATGGTTATTATTTATGTCTATTAATTAAAAAATTTTTCTCACTTCCTATTAATTGTCTGTATGAAATTTTTATTTAATATAAATTTATTAATTAAATTTTTTAATTTATGGACATTTAATTATTCATTTATAAAAAATTTCAAATGAATTTCTATTGATTATCTTTGTATAAAATTTTTAATTAATGGAAATTTAATTATCTATTAATTAAATTTTTTAATAAATTTATATTAATTGTCATTGTATTAAATTTTTTTATTAATGGACATTTAATTGTCCATTAATAAAAATCTTTCATCACACTTTTTCTTAATTGCCTTTGCATGAAATTTTCAATTAATGGAAATTTAATTATTCATTAATAAAAAATTTTTAAATAAATTTTTATTCATTGTCTTTGTATAAAATTTTCAATTAATGGAGATTTAATCTTTTATTAATCAAAAGTTTTTAATAAATTTCTATTAATTGTCCTATCAAATTTTTGATTAATAGAAATTTTTCTTATTTTTACTGATAACAAAAAAAAATTATCAGATCTAAATAAATATATTGATTTATGATTCAATTTAAAAAAAAAATTTCTATTATTCATATTAAAATGAATGAAGTAATTAGAGAAGATATATCAGATAAATAGGGCATTTTATGCAGAAATAGTACATCCGCTCTACCTTTTTATTAGGCGTGTATATCTAATTCGGCTCGTTAAACAGTGATGTATTTTAATTGGCATTGACGCGAGACGGGTCAAAGCGCAAAAGTTTTATTCGTAAAGACTTTTTGTTTCTTATTTATACAATTTACCTTACATCATTTTAATTGACAATAACTTATTAAGATATATTTAAATAAATTTATGTAAACAGTTTTATTGACAGTCAGTGTTTTAATTTTTTTTCTCATACAATTTTTAATTACTTATACAATACAATACAAGGGTAGATGTAGCGTTTTTAGCCACCGCTACATTTTTGGGCATTTAATACTTTCTTTCAATTAATGAAAAAATATTTAAAAAATTTCCATTAAACAAAAAATATCTAAAGTAATTTATAATATTAATAGTGTCATTAGATATTTAACAAATTATATTATTTAAATTTTTCAAGTGTCCAAAACTGGTCCCAGTATCTGAAATCGGTCCTAAAGTGACCAGAGACAGTACTTGTACCCTATGTATATATTAATTATTAAATATTAATTATCCGTAGTAGGGTCGCAACCTGGAATTTTTAAGCCTCACATTCTCCGTCACTTACGTGATCGCTCATATTGCAAGCGAAGCAACTTGCTCGCGATAACGCGATGCTTGTTTAGACAGACATAACGACAGTACTAACGATGACTCACATTACCTCTTATTACCCATTCTTTATATTATTATATAATATATACATTATTAATTTTCACTTAGCAATTGTTCATTATCACCTTAAATAAATTATTTAATTTTATTTTTAAAATATCGCCTGATTAAATCTAAACAAAAACAAACCCTACAATATTACATATATTTTTAAATGCTGCTATAGCAAGGAAATATATAAGCACTTTAGTAAATATATCTTAAGATTATTTACAAAGCAAAGTAATATTGAATGTCAAAACAATTTTTTTTTTAATTTTCATATTTTTTTTTTTTTTTTCATAACTTGATTGCTAAATATTGATTTCAATGAAATAATTATAGCGGATAATTTTTTCACAATCATCAAGGTCTTTAGTTTATTTAATGTTTAATTATTTTTTATTTTTAAATTATCTAGTCAGTTAATGTCAGTAAGATTTAGACAAAACTTTGTCATAAGTTAAATTTAGATTTTTTTGAAAACATAAATGCACAGAGAAAAAGGATTTCGTGATATAAAAGAAATATTTTGCATTATGAATTGAAGACAAAAATTTTTTTGGGACTAGATTTCTTTACGCAAAAATTTTATTTTTCGCTCCAAAAAAATTTTTTTTTTCAATTTATAATGCAAAAAATTTTTTGTGCTAAGAAATCTTTTTTGTTCGTGTACGACACTATACCTCGTATGAGTCCCACTATATTATATATTTTTTTTACCATTTTTATTTGCGGGAGACAAAAGTTGCTTATAAACACATTGTACTTTTTAAAATTTTTTTGTAATTTAAATACTTGCTAGTATTTTAATTATATATTTTAATAATACATATAATGTGTGAATAGAATAGTTAATTAAATATATAAAATACAAAAAAAGAAAATTAATGTCAAAATATGACTTCAGATAATAGAAAAAAAGCTCTTAATATTTAAAGTTTCTTATCTCAACCTTTTCCTTTTAAATAACGCGGGTTTTTTTTTCGCTACTGAATTTCTTCAGCTGAAATAAAAAAAATTCAAAGATTAAATATTCTCGGAAATTAAATGGTCAAAAAAAAAAAAAACTCCAAAAAAGTCGCTGTGTGATAAATCAAAATTTTAAATTATTTATCATCTCAGAATTCATATATAAATATAAAATTTTTTTTAAGAGAAAAAAGGATTTCTTGGTGCAAAAAATATTTTGCATTATAAATTCAAGACAAATTTTCTTGGGATGAAAAACTTTCTCGACGCAAAAAATTTCTTGGGGCAAGTAAAAATTTTCTAGGGGTGAGTAAAATTTTTTGTGCCAAGAAATCCTTTTTTTCTGTACAGTATAATATGAATGTTCTGGTAACAATAAAAAAGACATCAATGAAATTTAACAATAATGATAAAAAGGGTCATCTGAGCCAAAATATAACATCTAAAATAATATGACCGCGATAGAACTAAAACTAACTAAATATATGAAAAACTTTATTTACTTTTTATTAAAAATTTCATTGATATCCTGAGCAATTAAAAAATAATTTTAAAAAGTTGAAACATTTAAAATGTAACATATCCGAGCGCGCATTAAATTAAAAAAAAAAACCCAATTTATTTGAAATTTTTACTAAAAATATTTATATAAAAGTTGTATATTTGAATAGAGATAACTTTACGCGACACGTAATGCCAAAAAAAAAATATATACTGCGGTGATGTTGATATTTGAGAAGCCGTTTCCATCAATTCCACGTTCAATGTTGCACTCTATTCCCACAATATATAGTACAATCGAATAGAATGGAATAGACACTGAAGATTCTTACGCAAGTCATCAAGAGTATCAATAACATTATACTACACTTAGTAGACGTAGTTGTATCCTAGACTCAATTACTCAGTACCAGCAACGTTAAGTGTACGGATACCTTTTTTTTATTTATATGAATATATATATATATATATATATATATATATATATATATATATATGTATATATATATTATTTTTATTATGTTTTGTTCGAAAAGGCGGAGCACGAGATCTGATGGTATATAAAACGCGTTATGGACAGTAAGTTAGCTTGCTAACATAAACCATCAAGAATAGCATAGCGTGAGTTTTAGTTGGCAAAGGGCGTCCCATTGAATTTACAGTTACCGCCCCAAGAATCCTGGTGCACGCCTACCCATCTGCAAGATTATCATATCCTTCTGCAATTGGCCATACAATCAAGGATAATCATATCCTAATTATATGTCTTATGCCTTTTGACTTTGATCGTGTTCAAATATAATGGCGCCAATTTTTTACCTCAACACTTGCCGCCTTTTTAAATTTTTCTTCTCATTCTTTATTTGTATTTTCAATTCTATGGACTTGTATATGTACAAGAACACCTGACAGATTTTTTTTTTTTCTAAATAATTAGTTGTGATTTGTAAAAAATTATGGGCTAGTTGGTCAGTTTATGAAAAGAGGCCATTTTTTAATTTTAAATACATTTTCTTATTTGAATTATTTTGTTGAAAACTGGAAAAATCTGATTCTGAGACCAAATGAGCCACGATTGTAAAAAAAAGTTTTTATTCCCTTTGTAAAATTTGAAAATGATTTTTACTAAAAAAAATTTCTTTACACAAGAAATTTTTCTCGCTCCAAAAAATATTTATGTTAAAATTAGTAGACAATTAACGATGTTCGGTTTTTTTTTTTTTTTTTTCTCAACAAATCAATTAAAAAAATTTAAAAAAATTTTCAATTCACATGTAGAAAATTAAAAAAGCTATAGGTGCAATTTTTGAAATTTTTTTTATAATTTATAGTTTTTAAACAAAACCCAAAAATTATTAGGTCGGCTAATTTCAGTCTTAACTATTTGTTTGCTGCAAGAAAATTTCTGTTTTCAATTCATAATGCAAAAAATTTCTAAGGGTAAGTGAAATTTTTCTTGTGGCGATAAAAAATTTCTTGCGCCAAACATCCGTTTTTTCTGTGTATTGGAAAAAGGAATTTTTTTAACAAGAGAGACCCTGCTATGAATGTGAATATTTAAAAAAAAATCTTTTAATAATACTATTCTTAAGTTTTAATACTAATCTAAAAGTTAAAGCTAAAGCTAAAGCTTCTACTTGAATGTACACGTCCCAAGGACCGAGGATCCGGTTTTCAGTTACTCAAATTACCTCTACTTCTTGGTACCTTGTTGTTTAATATTATATGTTTTACTCTAGTACATTATATTTGTACTAGTTTAATACTGTAGTCTGCAATAAGACAGCTAGTGCAGATTATTAAGAACTTGAGAGGATTTTAAAATTAAAACAAAAAAAAGTTGCTTTTTTATTGCGTTCTCCAACCAGAACATATTATATGTCTTCTTATATATTTAAATAAAGACGTATGATTGTTTTACAGGTTTTGTGATATGTTAACCGAGGACAATGACCCAACAAAACCGGCAGGGGTTTTAGACAATACTGGAAATGTTTCCTCGTCGACGGAAAGTACGGGCCAACACCCTCGGGTTAACAATGGTTACTATATATAAACATATATTTCAATTATTTATTAATATTATAAATTGAAGTACTTATTTCTTCATTATTTAATGTTTTATCTTAGAAACTGAAGTGAAGAATGAGGTACAAGACTGTCCGGACAATGAAAATGTACCAGGCAGTGAATTGTATGTCGATGAAAATATTGAAGATAAAGAACAGGAGTATCCTGATTCTATGGAAAAGTCTGACTATAGTACTCTATATGGAGCTAATCAGTATTACAACAGGTAATGTTAATAATTTAATTTGTAATAAGTTGAATTATTTTTACCGAAATAAATGCGAAATTTTCCAAGTTTCTACAGTAAATTTTTATAATGGACCAACAGTTTACTGATATTTTACTGAAGTACGATAATCGTGGGTTTTTTTTTTAGAGTTTTTGTTAGAAAATTTCGTAATTGACCAATAGTTTACTGACCTTTGACCGAAGTAGAGTAATCATGGGATTTTTTGAATTCCTGTAAGAAATTTTCGTAACTGACTACTAGCTTACTGATTTTTTAACGAAGTACAGTAATCGGGGGCCTTCATTGAGTTTTTACAAGAAATCTTAGTAAGTGACCGCTATTTTACTGACCTTTTAGCAGAGTAAAGTAATCACAGGCTTTTATTGTATTTTTAAAAGAAATTTTAGTACTTTATCGCTAGTTTACTGACCTTCTACCAGAGTAAAGTAATCACGGGCTTTTTTTGAATTTTTAAAAGAAATTTTAGTAATTGACCAACAACTAGCTAACCAATAGCGAATTAAAGTAATATGAAATGTTTTTTGCGTTTTATAACAAATTTTCGTAATTGACTACGAGTTTTTGATCTTTTACCAGAGTACAGTAATCGTGGGCCTTTACTGAGTTTTTACAAGAAATCTTAGTAATTGACCGCTAGTTTACTGACCTTTTATTGGAGTAAAGTAATCACGGACTTTCTTTGAATTTTTAAAAGAAATCCTCGAAATTAACCCCTGGTTTACTGACCAATATCGAAGAGTAATACGAAATTTTTCCCAAGTTTTTATAAGAAATTTTCGTGATTGACTACTAGTTTGTTGACCTTTTACCGAAGTACAGTAATCGTACGTCTTTGCTGAGTTTTAACAAGAAATTTAGTAATCGACCTTTTACCGAAGTAATGCGAAATTCTTCTCATAGACCCTAGTAAGTGACCGTGGTCCGATTTCTTATCTTTCAAAAGTTTTTAAAACTTTTAAATTCAAAATTAAATTATAGAAGCAACTTGTACGATTGTAAAGAATACCAAGTAAACTTTTTATTGGAATAATCGAAATTTAATCAGTGATAATAATAACTAATTATGTAATTACAGTTTGTATAATTCTCCAAGTTATGGATCAGTTACGAAGAATTCATCAAGCTTACAAAGCTCTTATTTAAGTTCATACACAACACCAAGTCCAATGACACAGTATGCCTCCTATCCTGGTTACAACAGCAGTAGTACAACCTTTTCACCAGTTGGACAAAACATATCCTCGGCGTCACAAAAATTAGACTACAGCGCGTACAGCAGCACCTGCCTCTACGGAAACGATCGAATGCCGCTTCAGTATTCCGGATATTATCCAGTGCCTGGATATCATACGACGTCATCGTCATTCAATCTCGGAAACCTTAATTTTACAGGTAATGGGACAAGAATTACTACGGCATCATGTAAATAAAAATAATAATCACAAATATAATTATCAGAAGTCAGTGAAAATTAAAAAAATTATTATTTATGCTCATAATTTATTCTAATTCAGATTCAAATAAAGCGAGCAGTCTTGTGCTAGACTCGGCAGCTCATGATGTCAATGACTTGACGACGCGCGATGCAATAGAAGGTAAAAATAAGAAAAAGATGGATAGAACAAGTAAGTCTAAGTTAGAAGAACAAGAGACTGATCCGACGAAGGGATGAAATTTTATTTCAGGCGCATCAGCGAAACCCTGTAGACGCGGAAGACGTCAGAGCGGAAGCGGAAACAGTATTGGATCTGCGGATACTACTGAAGGCGGTACGGATCGTATATTCATATGGGATCTTGATGAAACCATAGTTGTGTTTCATTCCCTACTCACTGGACAGTTTGCCACCAAACATGGCAAGGACCCAGCGTTGTTAGCACAGCTGGCATACAGGATGGAAGAAATGATATTCAATTTGGCAGACACACATTTCTTCTTCAATGACGTTGAGGTCTTTTTATTATTTTTACTTATTTAAATATAAAAACAAAATCTTAAAAACGGTTGACTCTATGGGCCAACCTCAAAACTTACCGCTTTTTTCGAGCTCCAAGAGCTCAAAAAATCGCTGGACCAAAAATTTATACATTTCGCCGAAAAAAAGTCATTTTTGCCCGACGATGTCTTTGGAACAAATCGACCTTCGAATCAGATTTAGAAATAAATCAGTCGAGCAATTTACGAGTTATACAAAAACTTGAAAGAAATTTTTTTTCTGATTTTTATTTTTCGTACACGGAGAGGTTTTTGATAAATAAAAGTTTACCCTACAATTTAGAGTAAACCTGACCCAAAAACAAGAAAATACGGAAAGAATAAAAACTGATTCCTTTTGTTTTATTTTTTACTCTTTTTTATTTAAAAGTTACTCAAAATTTGGTTTTTCTACTCAATAATTGAACACTATCTAGAAACGAAAGAGTAATTATTCATCCAGGCCCAATTTTACTCACAATTAACGAGTAAAATTTAGTAGATAATTCTTTCCGTATAAAACTACTAGACTGATCGACTTCAAAATTTGATCAGATCTAAATCTTGATGAACCCTTCCGATATCGCGTTACTAATTTCAAAAGATCTTATATTTTTTTACTCCCTTTTGGCTTTATAAAACTCCAAAGTCAAAAGGTTCTATAACTTTTTTCTTCATTGCCAATCGTTATGTTTACTTATTTTATAACTCAAAATTGAAAAAAAAAAATGTTCAGCTTTCAAATAAGTCTACAATATGATTAGCAATAAAAAAAAAATTATACACCCTTTTGGTTTTAAACTTAGTGACTAAATTCAAAAGGGCGCATAAAAATATGTCCTTTTGGAATTAGTGACGTGATATCGTAGGACAAAAAGTTTACACACACCCACGCGCGGCTGGACGTCCGTCTGAAAAGTAAAAATCCCTGACCAGGATCTCAAAACATCGACACCTAATGAAAATTCAATTTTCGAAAATCGGGCCGAAACCAATATCTTCCGTTTTTTTGAAAATTTTAAATTTTCGTAGCGGGAAATCGAAAAATTTTTATTTTAAAAGAAACAGCGACTTTATTCTGGACTTGGAAAAATAATTTTATTTTTTATTAATTAATTAAATTTAAAATTAAATATTTAAATTTTCAAAATTTCAGGATTGCGATCAAGTTCATATAGATGACGTATCATCAGACGACAACGGCCAAGATTTGTCATCGTACAATTTTTCAGCAGATGGATTTCAATGTGCGTCTGCAAATAATGGAATTTGTTTGGCTTCCGGCGTACGCGGCGGTGTCGACTGGATGCGAAAGCTGGCCTTTCGTTACAGAAAAATAAAAGAAACATACAGCAATTGTAGAAACAATGTAGGCGGTTTATTGGGAGCTAAACGCGAACAGTGGTTACAATTGAGATCGGAGATTGAACTTCTCACTGATAACTGGCTTACATCCGCAGTTAAGTGTCTCAGTCTCATCAGCAAACGCAGCCACTGCGTAAATATACTTGTAACAACTACACAGCTCGTTCCAGCATTATCTAAAGTATTATTATTTGGATTGGGAGGTCTTTTTCCTATTGAAAATATTTATTCAGCAACTAAAATTGGTACATTTTTATTTTTTATTTTAAAATTTAAAACCCAATTATTGAAACTTTATTTTATTGTATTCTTTGCATTGTATAGATCCTTGGAAAATTCATTTTTTTAGTTTATAATACAAAAGATTAGGCAGAAAAAAAATTTTAATTGGTGACGTCTGTAAAATTAGCACGGAAACTGCCAATTCTATATAAATTATATGGCGTCATTAATTAGTATACTCTAGTAATGATATAAAATGCACTGTATTAATTTAATAGTGTATTACACACCAAGGAAGGACAGTAGGACATTCCAACTCACATGTGTAATTGCTACCCGAGCCGAAGGAGAGGGTGACAATCACGCGGATTGGGATTTCCTACCTTCCTCTGAAGTGTGTATACAATTTTTCACCATACCTACGTCGAAAGTTTACATTCCTGGCCTGTTTAGAGGGAAGAAAGTCGTTCTTTCCTTTTATGAGAAATAATATGATAAAAAATTGCGCATGAGCCATTCTTCCTACAAACAGAGGAAAAAATTTAAACTCAGGCAATTACACTCATGGATCAGAATGTCCTATTTTCCTCACTAGGTGTGTAATATATTATTTTACCGGATCTGTACCTGACAGTTTAAATTCTTGCCTCTGTTTTTGAGAAGAATGACACATGTGCTAATTTTTATCATAAGAGAAAAGAACGGCTTCTTCCCTCTAAACATGACAGGAATTTAAACTTTCGGTCCAAGTATGGTAAAAATAATGTTTCTGCCACTGACTGAAGACATTCGCAATTTAAACTCTGATACTTGTCATTTGTTTAATAGTTATTTCAGACCATTAATTTTATTTATGTAAATGGAAGTTCTGGCTGTGATTAAGTTTTATAAAAATTCGTGTGAATAATAAATAGTATTTATAGTTTCTGCTTGATTATAAATTGCAAATGACAATTTATGCTTACGTTAATAGTTGGTCTTGAATTAACTTGTTTCTGACTGGCTGCTGACAATGAAACTTTAAGTTCCAATGCAGGTTATCATGAAAAATATTGTGTGTAACTCAGGATAAAACACGATTTCAGACTGCGGATGATGTCAGTCAACTTCACCCGAAATCGTTTTATTTCATCTTTGGTCACACAATATACTATTTACTTTTTAAAGCTTTTTTGGCATTATGACATGTTGTCTAAAACCTCTCTGTGTACAGACTCTCTCTACAGCATTTCTCTACCTAAAACACGTCTATCAAAAAATATAACTATTCTTGAACTGATTATTCCAAAACAACTCTCCTCAAGCTCAAGCTTTACTCCGAAACTTCTTCTCAATGACAAGACTATCCGAAATAACAGCATTCATTATCGGTTTTACTAGAAAATCATCGGCTCCTGAGAAAACATGTTACTTAACTTGGAAATTCATGTCTTTTTTCAGTTACCGTTGATTTTTTAACTGAGTCGATAATGAATAGTGTTATTTCGGATAGTCTTGTCATTGAGTAGAAGTTTCGGAGTAAAGTTTGCGCTTGAGGAGAGCTGCTCTAGATAGAGATGTTTTAAAGTAATCATTTCAAGAATAGTTCTATTTTTTGATAGACATATTTTAAGAAGAGAAATGCTATCGAGTTGTCTGTGCATAGAGAGGTTCTAGAACGACTTGACATAATGCCGCATTTTTTATTTTTAAAACTCTTGAGTAATCAAAAAAATTTCTATCTTAACTTGATAATGAATATTTTACTGTAATAAATAAATTATAATGTCCAACTTTATTTTATAATGTCAATAGTTGGGACTTATCTTTTTCATTAATAAAATTTTAATTGTTAACGAAAATTATTTTGTACTTTTAGGAAAAGAAAGTTGTTTTGGTCGTGTGGTAGCTAAATTTGGGAGGAGATGCACTTATGTAGTCATCGGCGATGGTTCTGATGAAGAAACCGCAGCACGCGCGCACAATTTTCCATTCTGGAGAATAAACAGTCACTCGGATACCCAAGCTCTCTATAATGCTCTTGAAATGGGCTTTCTTTAATACAAAAAAATATTCGAGGACGAGGAAAAAAAAATATAAATCGTCGTTAAATCTCAACTTATCGTCATTCCTAATTAGCAATTAGTTAATAAAATAAATAATAAAACTTAATTACATAAAATAATAATAATTAATTATTAAATAAATAAGTAGACAATTTAGTGTAAAGTCGATCATCGTAAAAAAGTAAAATATGGCCAATAATTAAATTTATTTAATGATCGATTTATATTCAGGGTCCACAAGTGTTTAAATAAATAAAATATGAAATTAAAAACAATTAAATTAAACACGATAATTAATTATTAAGCTAAAGTATTTAAGTGGAAAATTTTATCTATTGTATTTTAAAAGACTACTGTCAATTGATATATTAGCGAGCTTCTATATGTGTATAGAGATTATAAATTTTATTAATAAGAATAATTATCATGATAGAAAAAAAAATGATCTTGAATGTACTTAATAATGAAAATAAGATATGAGTGCAACGAATTTTTTTTAAGTAATAAAATTTTTTATATTAAATTCTTATGATACTCAAATTAGCTGACGTCTAATAATTTTTGGATTTTTTTAAAAACAATAAATTAGAAAAAAATTCACCTATGGCTTTTTAAATTTTCTACGTGCATATTTTTAGTTTTTTTTTTTTATAATTGAAAAAAAAAATCCAAAAATTTTGAATTGTCTTCTAACTTTAGGATCATTAAATTCTATACCTGATAGCATATCAAACCTTATATTTAAAAATGTATTAAGTAAATTTATTTTAAAAAAATTTTTTTAAATACGAAAATTTTTCATTCAATGTCTGAGTCATTATAATTTTTTTTACTTAAATCATTTTGTCGATAATTAAAATAAATTTCAGATATTAAAATTAATACTAAATATATGTGGATTAAATATAAAAAATAAACGAGTAAGTAAATTCGTCAAGTACAAGAATAAAAAATAAAAAAATAGATATTGGTACGAAAAAAAGGAATAAAGTAAAAATATTAATGAAAATTTATTTCTCATATTAAAAATTATAATTTCATGAGGATAATTGAATTATTTTAATATCTTATAAACAGGATATATTTATAGTTTACTATAATAGTAATGATACAATATAATCTAATCGTAACGTACTTGTCTAATAAAAAAATAATGATCTTACTTTAATGAGTCTCGATGTCAGTGATTTTCTATACGACCAACTTTAATTTCAAATATAGATAATTTTTTTTCTTCAAATTCGCAGTTAAAAATCACAGATTAAATTAGTATTTATTTTTTTCACGCTGCTATAGCATAAGTTGGTGCTGTCAAAACACCGCAATTGTTATTTTTCTGAGCCATGAGTATGTAACCATCATTACCCCAGTAATTAGACCATGAATTTTTAACAAGCCAGTAACCTTCTCCATTCATTGTTCCATATCCGACTGCTAGGACGGCGTGATCTAAACCATCTGGAGTATTTTCTACAATAAAAATAGCCAATTAATAGTCGATATATATATAATCGTATAATAATATCTTATACATCATGTGGAATCGGTATTATACTCGATATCACTAGATATATGCAATAGTTTATGTTGTAATGAATGCACGGAGAAAAACACCGTTAAATATCTAAAGTCAGGGTCATGCAGTCAGAGTTGAAAAAATAATTATGATCCTGAAGTTAGCAGACAATTTTCTGATTTTTTTTTCAATAAATCAAATACGAAAAAAAAAAAAATAATAAAAACTAAAAATATGCGCATGTAGAAAATTGAAAAAGCTACAGGTGCGATTTTTTTTTTTCTTTATAATTTATAGTTTAAAAAAAAAAAAAAATTATTAGACGTCGGCAAACTTCAGTATCAAATATTTGACTTGATTATTAAAAAAGATTTATACTTCATAAAATTGGATACTTTGTTTGATACTATTCACTTGAAAAAACTTAAATCAATGAAAAAAAAAAGGCTATTCGGCAGCCGAAATGGAAGTAGATTTCATGATATTTATATGAATAAATAGATATATATATATATATATGTATATATATATATATATATATATATATATATATATATATATATATATATATATATATATATGTAAAAAGTGTATAGCCAGAATCGGAGGCATTGGAGAAGCCACGAAAAAAAGTTTTTTTTGAACATCATCAAAAACGAATGTAATAGCAAAATTTCATTTAAAGAGTAGTAGATAAGTTAATTCTTTGGTCTAGGCATATATGTAGGCATGGAAATTAAAGCTTATTTAAAGAGCTTTCAGATGCATTTTCAAGAAATTCTATAAGTTGTCACATTCAAAAGTTATTGAAGAACGAATCGGTAAAAATATGAATTTTTGAAAATTTTAAAATTTTGAAATGCTATAACTTCTAAACTAATTGACCGATTTTGCTCATCTTCAAACTTGATCTCGAAAATCGTTTACAGAAAATGTGTGATGAATTTCATTGAGATCAGTTAAGAATTGTGGACGCTATTGTCGTGACAAGCTGCGTTCTATCGTATAAATATATAAACTTGAACCATATGTATGGTCAGCTCGTCGAGCTGAGTCCAGAGGTAGCAAATTTATTCTAAAATTCCGTCATGAACACAAGTGCAATAGTTAGGTTTCCATGAAATCTACTAAAAAGTCATCTTTGGTGTTATGTCGTATCAATTAATAGAGATATGTAAGTCAATTCAGCTGACTTTGTCTTGATCTACACATGTGTGTGCTGAATAATTAAATGCGTGTGTACAGTCTAGAGATTTTGGTCATGTTAATAAGGCAGCTAAATTCAAAGTGACGGCATAAAAGAGGAAAGTGATAAATTAGTTATTTGTTTGAATTATTGAATACGGATACACTCCGCCTATTTCACTAAAATTCCGTGGTTTAATATGAAAATGAGTGTTTCAATATATATTGAACCACTCGTTTGGCCAATCAAAAAAGATTGTATTTTAATATAAAATTTTATGAGACTGACTTTAGCCAGTTAGCGGCGTATTCTTCGGCATAATTTACATGTAATGAATAAAATAATAATTATCAAAATTCTAAACTTACTGCAATTGGGATCATAGTAAACACCATTTGAGTAGAATGAGAAAGTTTTTTGTGAAGCGTCAATAGCAATAGATATTGGGCCATGTTTAAAAAGAGCTAATTTTAGAGCATCGGGACTTCCAGTAGTGACGTTAACAAAACCAGCCATTTTGGCAGTTAATGTAACGTTATTAATATGACAGTAACCATCTTGTCCGATGTAACCGCCATACTCATCTTCTGTTGGGAGTCCACCGTGTTTCATTATCCACTCGTATGATCGGAAATCTTCACCACCATCACAGCCATTGTTACCGTAGCCCCATGAGCAATCTATGAGTGCTTGTTGAGACAATCTCACAAGTGTTTTGTATTTCATAAAGTAAGCGCCTTCAACTGCACCTGTTGTACCGAAACTCCAGCAAGAACCGCAGACTGATTGATCTGGTTGATAAAAATAATTTATTATATTTTATTTTGTTTCTTAATATAAATATTTATTAGGCCTAGTAGCCGGCTGTGTCATTTTAGAGCAACTTTTTTTTTCATCGCACCACTAGATTCTATACTTGCAGGAAGGTAAAATAAGATGCCTGTTAAAATTGGAGCCCTTAATATTAATATTAACCGGTGCCTCATAGCGATTTTCTATTTCCCATTTAAATAACATGAAAAAAAAAATTTCAAGTTTGAAATTTTATACTTCAGCAATGGTTCATTGCAAGGATAAACTTAAGATATATTTTTGTAGGCTCAGGATATAAATTGAACGCTCTACAGAAAAGGGCTTTTATAATTTTTTGATAAATCTACCCGTTCAAAAATTATTTGAGCTCAAACTTCAAAACATAAAAGTTAATCTTTTTTTTTTTTATATTTCAGCAAAATTGTCAATTTTATTAAAAAACTTTTTGGACTTTTTTTATAGATTATTAAATTTACTGTCAGAATAACTTTAGTTCTAATCCATAATCGTTATTAGATACTTATTTTTTTTTTTTTAATTGGTATTAATGAGCTAGTATTTGGTATAATGTCGGAATGATAGGAAATGTTTAAAAAAAAAGTTGTTCAAAAATGAAATACCCTAATATATATACATGTAATTTATTTAGATTTACCTTTGACGGGAGTTACTGCTCCAAAAAGTCTCCAATCATGACTTTCTGGTATTTTTGCAGATTCCTTTTCTACATCATGTGGAAAAGGAAGTCCACCGTTGTAAGTATTCGGAGTGTACTGTTTTCCTCGTAAATATTTCAATTCATCGTCAGTACGATCTGCTAGATGATTAACTTCCAATTGGTAGCCTTGACTCTTACGATTCATTGAGTGGATGTATCTAATAATTTTATTTTTACATTGAAAAACTCTAGTTACAATACAGAGTTGTTAATTAAATATTTTTTTTTTTTTAATTTACCTCAAGTTTTGACGAAATACTTCCGTACGGTTGCCGTGTTCCTTGAGATCTTTGTACTGTTTATTGTATTTTCTTTTAAAAATATTAAACTCGGTGTCAACGTGTCTGTGGTCATTGGAAATAAATTCTCGCATGGGATTAAAAGTGAAAAGGTGACGGTCTCCAGGTCCAGGGAATCCAGTACAAGACATGTCTAATAATAAAAAAATATATATATTGAGTTATTTAAAAATCTACTGATCATAAATCATAAATAATTTTTAATTATTTAGCTATTGAATTTAATTTCGACATTAATTGCATCAGTATTTTTATTGATTAATAATTATAAAAAAAAAAAAAAATAGTATACGTACTGTTGGCTACTTCGAAGACATTAGCATCCGGAGTTTCATAAGAGTACCAATCGTAATTTAAATAATAATGATCATAATGAGATCCCAACAGGGAATTGAATCCTTTCATTTCGTATCTTACTGGTATCGCTTGTTTTATTCCACTCTCAGATGATTTCTATTGAAATATCACAAGTAAATAAATTTATTATTAAATATTTCTAATTTATTTTTAAAAAAATTTAATTACCTTATATCTGATCCAAAGCGTATATTTATTTGTCTTTTCACCAAATTTCTCAACAAGACGCCATTTTTCACATTCAATTCCATTAATTATTTCTTCACCAATGCACTAAAAAAATTTTTAAACATATTATAAACACAGCTTTACATGTTTTGTATCAATTTTTTTAAATCCTCCGTGAAATAAAATTTAAAAAATAATAATAATAATAATAATAATAATTAAAAAATATTTTCTGGCAAAAAAAAATTAAGTATTTTTTTTTCTATAATAAATTATAAATAAAACAGTACCTGCATGCCATGAGTGTCAGGCAAAATTGTTTGAGGACGTATAGCCATTTGCTCGTCTCCGTAAATTTTGAAACATGATTCTTTGTTCATTTCCTCTTCTGTTGTAATTGGAGCGATTTTAATACTCGATCCATGACTTCCATCACCACTCAATTGAAAAGTTTTTACCATACCTTAGAAAAGTATAAGACAATAAATTATTTTATTTAACTCCGATCGACTTAACACTAATAATTACACAAAGTAATTCAATGGTAAAAAGATATATGAGTGGGTAAAAAAAAATGACATCGGCTGAAAATGATGCAATTGAATTGCCACAAAAATTAATGTCCAGGCAGTGACGATTGACGTTTTGCCATTCTATAAACTGAACCATAAGCTACGTGATTTTTAATTGATTTGACGGTGTGGAGTAATCGAGGCATTCTAAAACCTGGTCTAGGGCTGACAAGACCAACCCGTTCAAGTGTTTCAGGTGAATCTATTAGACTGTTCATAACTTTATAGGAGAAGGTCAAATTCACAATTTCCGTTCTACTAGACAGGATATTTATTTTAAATTGGGAAATAATTTCACCGGTTGCGTGCATTTTTATCCCCGGACAAAATATCTCTGGAGTTTTAACCCTAATCCGGTGTCACTGTTTTCAGCAACCATAAACGTTGAACATGGGATAGAGCTGTTGCCAGCCCCAAAAATCCCTTTTTCAATAAACATTTTCATCAATATTCGGAGGCATGTAGGCTATTTACGGTAGAATATTTGAAAATTCATGGACACAAACGACCCATGTTCAACCGATTAGGGTTAAATTTCAACAATCAAAATATTTTTGCGAAAAATCTCTTAAGTAAGAAATATCGATCATCATTAATTAAAATTTTAAAAAATCTTTTATGGATTATGAATAGTATAATATACACAGAAATTTTGATATCTTATTGATTGAAAATAGTAAAGAACATATCTCTAGAATATATGTAAAAAACCATCCAAAATAACCCAAGATTTTTTGTCTCGCGAATGTCTTAACATATTATTATATGTGTACATATATATATATATGTATGTATAAATGATTACAATATACTTAATAAAATATGTACAGCAGTATGCCTTTTTTCAGAGGTTTTGTGTGCGTGGAATTATAAAATATATAAACCCATACACTTGCAATAGTACTGTACCATTTTCGTAGAAAATTAGACCAATACTTTTTAGAAAATTTTTTAATTCAAATAATTGGTACTGTAAAAAATTAAGAGTGAATTTGGAGTGATTACGGATTTTATTTCAAACCGCATTCACTTCGGTTCAGAGTTTTAATATTAAAATAATCTTCTTTCAGGAGTGAATTTCACTCCGAGGGGATTTCCAAAAAAAATGCAATAATATTTTGTCCGAGGATATTTTATTGTCCTGGAATATTTTGTTTTGAGGATATTTTGTCTGGGGACATTTTGTCGGTGTTATTTTGCCCGGGGATGAAAACGCATGTCACTAAACGCGTTCACCAACACCAAGTGCAACAGAAATTTTACAAGATTTCATAAAAAAATGTAAGTATAAAATTACCTCCATAATAATCAATACGACTTGATCCAAGTTTGCCATCGTACCAGGCATAAAATGGTTCTTTTATCTCAGCATAAGGAATATATAATGTCCCTCTTGTTACATACTGGTCATTAAACTCCACAGCTGTTGCACTTTTTTTTCCATCTTGAGATTTTAAATGCTTTTTACTGAAGATTGGTCTTCTTACCAGAGCACTTGTACACGATATTCCTAAATAATATTTAAAAAACATTATAAAGTAATTAGTTTATTTAAATAATAATAAATTATCAAATCTTACCGATTAATAGAATGAAACATATTCTACTTAAATGATACATTTTCCGTTTCCTGTAATAAAAAATTCAAAGTAATTATACTGATAATATAATAAATAAAATAAATGAAGTAATTTATGTGTATGAGTTCAAAGATAACACGTGACCTATTCAATTGTTATGTCTATGATAAAAATAAAAACATTGAGTTAATGATGGGGTACAAACACCAATTGTGGAAACTTCAAGAAAATTGATAACTAATAAATTTTTAAATAAAATTAAACATCAACATTCAATAAATTATTTATAAATAAAACCATAGATCTACTAAAAGTCTGATGGTTAATAATTACATAAAAAAAAAAGTATTTTTTATTTCAATTATTGACAAAAATAATTAAAATAAATATTCTATGTTTTGGACATCAAAAAGTGACTCAAAGCCAAAATATTTAAAAATTTATTATATTTTAAAATTCTATAAAAACTTATCAGAAAAATATTAGTTTTAATGTTGGACTAATATTTGAAAATAAAATATCACGTATATTTTTATTTGTACTGATTGCTTCCCTATCAGAAAAATCTATATGGAAATCCAGCCTAGATTCCTATAAGGGTTTCCACATGAAGTTTTCGGATGGATTCCCATATGGTTTCCTATGGGAATATTAATCTATACTTTTATTGATATGAGGTAAAAGACCTAGTACCCGATCACCCCATGTATTTGTATATCTATATTTAGTAGAATTGATTAAATATAGATATAGAAATACACAGAGTGGTTCGGTCTAGGTCTCTTAGCTTACTCGTATCAATAGACGATAGATATAGAAATCTGGATACCACGGATTCTATAGAAATTATTTGTATAGAAACCCAGATTCCTACATCAATTTCCCACGAAAAAATCCATCCATCCAATTTCCTATATGGGAATCCAGGTACCTAGTTTCCTATATGAAGTTTATACATAGAAACTCAGGTACCCAGTTTTCTATGTGGTTCCTACATGGGAATCCAGGTACTCACAGTTTCTTATGTGGATTTCCCATATGGGAATCTAGATACTCATGGATTCTTATATGTCCATACACTCCTATATTAATTCCTATGAATTTTTACGAAAATCCATAATTTTCTATATGGATTCCTATGGGTTCCCATACAATTCCATATGAATTTTTTTGATAGAATTGAAAGTCAATAAATAAGAGACGAAAAGTCGCATATTAATTAAATTTTTTTTGTTCTTCTTAAGTCAAACCCGTGATTTAAATTCAATATTTAAATTTTTTATATAAAAAATATATATTGTAAATTTATACTAAAGATTAAAAATGATAATTATACAGGTGGCGTATAATTAATGATTAATATGCGTTCCATGATTTCACACAGACCAATAAATTAAATTTTATAACAAATTCATTTAATTTTAATTCTAATTAATATAAATAATTAATATTACAATTTAATATAAATATATCAGTGGTCTTAAATTTTTTTTTTTTTCAACTTCATATTTATTGATAATTTAATTCCCAAGTAAAAAAAATTGATAAACAAGTAAAAATAAATGTCTATATTTAATTGGTTGATATATTTATTTAATCTATTTATGTAGTGTTATTTTTTTTTTGTTATTCGGCTTCAATAAATGTCATCTGCAATAACAATACGCAATTTAATAAAATACAATAAAAATAAAAATTACTTACTGTGGAAATGTTGATATTATTTAAATATTTGGTAAACAAAAATAAAAATGTACTTTTTTAATGAGTATTTGAATGATATTTAACTTAAAATATTGTAAAAATACAAGTGCGTATAAATATTTATGGTCTGGTGGTTAGTAATCAAATGAATTTTAAATATTAAAAAATAATAGGAAATGTGGTTGCGATTATTATTATTTTATTGTAAGAAATTTATGAATAATATAACTTTTTAAATAAATGATAAGAGATAACAATTGAAAATACTCACAGCTGAAAATGATAACAAAGCGTGAACAGCAAAGTATGATTCACAAAGTAGCAAATCACGCCTCCTTTTATATTACGCTTCTATGCTGGTAAAAAAATCTTGAAACCTCTACTGGCATCTTGTTCCTGGTGATGGTTAAAGTAGAAAATTACTTTTACTAGTCAAATTATTTTTTATTATTTTCGGTAAAAAAATTCATTGTAATTTAAAAACATGTTCATTATTTATATATAACTTCTGTTTTTTTTTTTTTTTATATTAATGAATGAAAGTTGGGAAAATAAAATAAATAATTTATTTGTGTCAAAATTATTTTTAAAAAGATACTAATTTGACTAGATTTATTAAAGACAATAAAGTTAAAATAAAAAAAAAATAAAAAAATGAACGTTTAGAAAATTCAAAAATCAGTGCATGCATTTTTTTAAATTTTATTATTTTAATTATTTAATTTTTTAAATGAAATTAAACATTGTCGTATGTTCGCTACATTTAAACTCATATTTGTTGACAGTTAATAATTTAAGTTTTGATATTATTTAAGCAAATTATTATATTACGTTATTAAATATTTGTACACGTAATTACACAATAAATTTATTATTATTTACTTAATAAATATTTAATTTCAATCAATATCATTATCAGTAACTTGTGCTTTGTAAATTATTATTATTATCATTATTTTAAAATAAATTCTTTGTAATTTTCAAAAACGTAAAATAAAAAGAGTAATTACATAAAAAATTATAACAAAATTGAAATTGATTTATTATTATAACTTCTATTGAAATGAATTTCCTATTAAATAGAATTTTTAAATTAGTTAATGACCTACTCAAAATCGGTAAATTTTTTTAATGGGCCTCTAAATCAAATCAAGAAGTCAATTCAAGTGGAAATGGCAAATAGAGTAAAAACTGATACCGATAATTAAACTGTACGACTGTTTATGTTTATTTTTTTTTATCATTCGTTATTTCTTTTTTTAGTTTTTTTTTGTTATTCGCACTGTGATAACGCGAATGAATATTGTAAAATTTTATAAATTTCAGGAAGGGTTAAATAAATAAATAAATTATTATTATTATTAGTATGATTAATTTTTTTACAAATGAAATACGACGAGTAATTAATAATTGTTTTGACTACATCAAGAGCACATATTATGGTATGTTTTGTTAATAGTTAAATGATTTTTGATAACTTTGTAAGATTTGTTATATTAAATCTATATGATTATAGGTCGTAAGATATATTTGCATTTCTTTGTAGAACGCCTGAGGAAGTGTCAATATTATTAACTCAATAAAGACACGAAACATCGCGAAATAATAAACAATCTTGAGTTGTTATTTTGATCCTACAAACTCTCAATCAACAACATAATTATTATTAATGTATGAAAAATATATAAAAGATTCTGTTAGGAATAAACCTACGGCACGAAAATATGCCCTTCTATTCCCCATGGTTGCGGACGATTTCAAAAACCTACGAACTCGTCCAGATGAGTCCGTACGTTTGCTCATCCGCTCATGGAGAATAATATATATATAAGCATGACTCTGATTATAATATCGCCATTACATTATCCCATTATGAAATTAAATATTGATTAGATTTTTTTTACGACGGGGCCTGTTTTCGCGCAATATTGGGTTGCCGATTATTATTATTATTAAAATGTTTCAAGGCAAACTAACAATAAGTTGATGTAAAAATTCGCCTGAAAACTGACGAAAAATTTTTTCTAGTCAATTTTTGAAGTGAATTTGTATTCAAATTCGGGTAGTAAATTTACGTCAAATTGTATAGCAAGTCGCATACAAATTGTCGTCAAAAACGGAAAAGTCCGAAGTTGACCGACATTTGACGAAAAATTCAAGGAAACTTTTACAAATAAACACTTGCTAAAGCAAACTGTGCTATTAGGGTATATAAGATATGCACGTGTTTGAATTTTTTTGTTTAAAAGTTAGGTTATTTCTAGTTTCTAAACTTTAGATGCAAAATATATTTTCATATACAAACATTTTATTAACAACTCGTTAATATAATTCTATTACTATAAACATAACTAATTTATGTTATTGCAACAAAATATCAGAGGTATGTATAATTACTTTACTGACTATGGAATAGATCTTATGAGAGTACACAGTAAAAAAATATTGTATATGTCTTACAAACGGTCCATGTTGAATTCTTCGTGTTAAATAAATAAATTTCTCTGTGTTAAGTAATGTAACGTTTACAAATTTTTTCTTATCGCTAAATAATAGTGAAATTTCGATTTCTGGAGAGATTTCGAATGATTCAAAAGTACTTAATTTTTTTGAATCCTTCCAAATAGTTTTCAATCACTAAATAATTTTTTTAATCGCTTCAAATACTTTTTATTTTTTATTGAGAATTTATAAAGATAAATAAACATAAAAATTTTTTTAAAATCTTTTCTAATCACTTTTCTCAATCAGGGTTACCTCGTATTACTCAAATTTTGTGTGGAAACTTTAACACAAATTTTATGTTGAAATTCAACTCAACAATATTTTTTACTGTGTAATTATTTTTTTGTTTCTTCATTTATTTATTAATTATGTTTTTAATTATTACAGTTTCATACTTCTGATAATTAAGCGGTAAAAAAAAAATTTATGATAGTTTTTATTTAATTATAAAGTATAATTTAAAATGCTTTATACAATAGAAGAATTGCCGCCGATTGATTTCGAACCACCACTGAAAAAATTAAAAAACACAAAAGTGTCCGACTCGAAATTTAAAAAATCCCATAAAAAAAAGAAAAAAAATAATCGTTTGTCGAAAAATAATGATGACCCAAAAATAGTTGATGACTCGAGTAATGATAAAAGTTCAGCTGAAGTTACAGAATTCAACTCAGCTGCATGGAGTTCTTTGGGAGTTCCAGCTCCAATATTGAAAGCGCTAGAAGATAATAAATTTACAGCTCCAACTGTTATACAATCTTTGACTCTTGGGCCTGCAATACTTGGTCGTCGAGATATTTTGGGAGCTGCTGAAACAGGAAGTGGTAAAACGTTGGCATTTGGTATTCCGATTTTAACCGGAATTTTGAGACTTAAAGAACAAAAGCCGGAAATTAAAGATGATGAACAAGAATCAGAAGATTCTATGAAAGAAATTAATCGATGTGGAACTGCTGATTCTTGGTTGGTTTCAACAGAAGGAAATGATTCAACTGACGAATTTTCTGGTTCTGAACAAGACAATGAGGAAGAAATCGATGATGATTTAATAAATACTAATGGTATTGGTTGCGTTAAAGTAATCGATTATGGAATAGTTGATGATTTTACTACAGCATCAACAAGTGTTGTAACAAAACCATTGTATGCATTAATTTTAACCCCAACCCGAGAATTAGCAATTCAGATACGAGATCATTTGTGTAAAGCAGCTAAATATACGGACATAAAAATTGCAGTTGTCATTGGCGGAATGGCTGCTGTCAAACAAGAACGAATACTAAGTAAGGGTCCAGAAATTGTTATTGCTACACCTGGTAGATTATGGGAACTTATTGATCAAGGAAATATACATTTGAGTCAATTACATTCAATAAAGTATTTAGCTATTGATGAAACTGATCGAATGTTAGAAAAAGGGCATTTTCAAGAACTTCATCAAATATTAGAACGGATAAATTCTAATTCTGAAGCTTTGGACAAGTGTCAAACGTTCGTTTTTTCTGCTACGCTCACTTTAGTCCATGATATCCCAGATTTTTTATTGCGTAAAAAAAAACAACGTCCTTCAAGTAAAATATTTAAAACAACTCCTGGACAAAAGTTACAGAAAGTTATTGATTTATTGAAAATAAAAAATCCTAAAGTAGTTGATGTTACTAAGGAACGAGGTAAGTTGGTTTAAATTTATTGAGCTTACTATATTTTTAATTCCGTTAACGGGGATGACCACTGTGACGGCCGAAAAAATGAGTGATTTTCGGGAATATATTTAGCCGGGAAAATTAAGAAATATGGAGATCGTGATTTTTTCATTTTATTAAGTGTATATTTATAAATTTTTATTAAAAAATATTAACTGATCTGTTTAGCAACATATCAATTTCACTGTTTGACCGATTAACCAGTTAACCAAGTTAATCGATTAATTTAAATTAACGTGGTTAAACTTTATGGCCCGTTTAGTCGGCCAAATTGTACAGCACTAATAGATAATAATAATATTAATAAAAATTTTGTTTTTTCAATTTCAGGTACTGCGGGAACATTAACAGAATGTCGAATAGCGTGTACAGTAGATCATAAAGATTATTATTTGTATTATTTTTTAAAACGACACCCAGGTAGAACATTAGTATTTTGCAATAGTATTGGGTGTGTCAAACGTTTAGCTACACTATTTGGTATTCTAAATTGCAATCCCCTACCTCTTCATGCAAACATGATCCAAAAGCAACGTTTGAAAAATCTTGAAAAATTTCAAAAAAATTCCGACGGTCTCTTGATTGCCACTGACGTAGCGGCAAGAGGTCTTGATATTCCTAATGTTGAACATGTGATTCATTATCAAGTACCGCGAACATCTGAAAGTTACGTTCACAGAAGTGGTAGAACAGCACGTGCTCAAAAAGAAGGTATAACTGTTTTGATGATGGAACCTTCTGAAAAACATTATTATACAAAACTTTGTAAAACACTTGGTCACAGTAAGTTTTTATTTTTATTTATATATTCATTTTAAATATTAATATCTGATTTAAATCTAAAAAAAAAAAAATAATTTTTTTATAGCTCAGGATATTCCTACGTTTCCAGTCATAGATCGACTTTTAGTTGCAGTAAAAGAACGTGTTAATGTTGCCAGAGAAATTGATAAATTAGAGTTGACGTGTAAACGTGATAATCTAAAAAAAAGTTGGCTGAAAAAGGCCGCTGAGGAAATGGATTTATTGCTTGATGAAGATGAACAGTAAGTTTTTTTTCATTTCATATATTTATTTTTTGGGATGTTCTGGTTTTAAACTTATTATTAGATTAAAGTTTAAATTTTTAATGTTCAGCAATTTTTTTTTATAATTAGTTTTCCTCTTAATTTAAAAACCTCTTATCGATCATTTAAACATATAATCAGCAGTTAGAAATCAAATTTTTAAATCAGGGTTTTATGAAAAAATATCGTTATTTGTATTTAAACTTTATAATATATTATTAGAAAAGATACTACACTGAGAAAAAATAATTTTTATAACCAAAATCTATTTTTGATTCAAAAACATGGTGGCCAAATTTCTGGAAAACCTGAAAATGCCAGAGAGTTATAAATATACTGGAAAAATCAGGGAAAAGCCAGGGAATTTCGTTACCGAGCCGGAAAAATTTTTCCTTTTTTTTTTTTCAACTGAAAAAATCCGATAAGTTTTTTTCCTGTCAAAACTGTTCAAAAAGTAGCGCGGCACGAATGCGATTGTAATATCGACTTGAAAAAAAATTAGTAGAAATTGACTCCAATAGCGTAAAAACGTAACAGTTAGAATTAAAAAAGCTGTTAGAAAAAAAAAGTCAGTAGAAAGCAATCGTCAGGATCTTCAAGCTATTAATATCCATATTGACAAGTTGAAAAACCAAAACCATTAAAAGTATACATAAATATTGAACTAATAAATTTCACTACATTTATTATTCGCGTACTTTATTAATATTCTATAAAACGTTCTTATTTATAAAATTTATTCTAATGAAAGTGAAAAATTGTATAATAGAGTAAGTTATATAAAAACATAGATTTAAAATCAAAAATAAAAAAAAATTACTACATATGGTCAGGGAATTTTTTAATTATTTGACTGGAATACCTGGAAAAGTCAGAAAATTCAATCTCAAAAAACTGTAGTCACCATGATTTAGTTTTTTTTTGACTTATGAATAGCACAAGAACGTCCTTAATTCGAATTATTTAATATTCTAATAACATATATTTTTAAATCATTATAGAGAATCGACAATGGAGTTAAAAGAATCAGCGGATATGAGACGGCACTTAAAAATTAAACGAAATCAATTATCTAATCTGCTATTAAAACCATTATTTTCTAAAAGTTTCTCAGGTAAGTATCCTGAAATGAATATTGGATCACCGTATATTTTAAATTCAGAAAAAGCAGTAGATACTATGAAAAATGTGGTAAATAAAAAGCTCAAATTGAATCCTAAAGGTGAAAAAAATAATAAAAAAAGGCGTTTTTTTCACGCTTAACCCCCCCCCCCCCCCTAAAGTAACTAAAATATAATTCGAAACCACTTTTGTCAGACTATGGACTTACTAAATTTGTTGAAATAATGCGTACTATTGTTAATGAGTAATTGAATTGAAATCTTGTGTAAATAAAGAAGAACAAAGAATATAATAAAATATGTAATGATAACATTCAAAGAAATAAAGAGCATAAATATATTTTTTTTAATAAAATCATTTATTACAACGTATAAAAAAAAAATTATAATTAATGTCTGGTTAATCTTAATTTAACTAATGATATATGTAAATTTTTTTTAATAATATTTTTTCTTATCATATCTTATAAGTTAAATTTAACATAAGTTTGATCTACATAAAAAAAATTCAGACACTTTGTGCTGTAACATATTAAGTATTAGTCTAATCAATATACATTTAAATTTATAAGACAAATACAATAATGAAGTATTTAAAAAAAAAATTATTATAATTTTTCTAAATTAGCACTCGTGTATCCGTATTTTTTTAAGAAGTAATCGCTGGCTAACTAAAATATTGTTCATACGAAAATTAAATCTATACACGAAAAATTTATTTGTTCGTTCTTTAGTATTTTTTTTTTGTTCTGTAAATAAATAATTATAACAAACAATATATTTACTGTAATCAATAATTAAAAAGTATCAATAGTCTTAGTCATCGTCTTCCATCATTGAAAATCGAGGCGGTGATCTCCATACAGCACTTGACGTTCTTTTAAGACGATCTTTTTTAATACCAACAAATAATTCTGATAAATTTGGTGTACATTTTTTAGCTCCAACAAATTTCAATACATTATTTATTGGAATATATTGTTGTAATTCCAACTGAATTTTCCTGACTCCCGCTGTAACAAATAAATTTTCATTTATTTTATAAAACTAATAAATAATTAATGATGAGTTATAAATCTATACTTATGAAATCAAGAGAAAAATAAAAAGTTAATTTATTTTAAATTTACATTTGTAATATTATAATTAGATTTACATAAAAATACAATGAGACCTTTTTTTATAGAGAATTTAATGATCTACTAAACTGTTCATATACATTTTTATCATATCTGTAATATTTCAGCCAGGATTTCGATTTTTTTATAATAACTTTTAAATGTCAATTTAAAAATTAGTAATTGAAAATAAGAAAAACTAAATTTATTTTAAAATGGAATTTATTTTATAATGAAATGATTGGATGTACATAAAAATGTAATAAGACCTTTTTTGTAGAGAATTTAATTAGCTATTAAATTGTTTTTATATATTTTTATCATATCTGTAATATTTCAGCCAGGATTTCGATTTTTTTACAATAACTTTTAAATGTCAATTTAAAAATTAGTAATTGAAAATAAGAAAAACTAAATTTATTTTAAAATGGAATTTATTTTATAATGAAATGATTGGATGTACGTAAAAATGTAATAAGACCTTTTTTTGTAGAGAATTTAATTAGCTATTAAATTGTTTTTATACATTTTTGTCATATCTGTAATATTTAAGCCAAAATTTAACTTTTTTACAATAACTTTTGAATGTAAATTTAAAAGTTTGTGTTGAAAAAAAAATAATTCAACACTAAAGAAGTGGAAGGGGACTGGTAGTAATACAAAAATATATTTACCTTGTGCCCAGTATGGTATCGGGTGCTTTGGATTCGACTCATTATCCGAATCATCATCATCAGGATCAGTGTCTATTTTATATGAAGTCGGATCGTGTTGTTGTTGCTGTTGTTGTATTTTTTCTTGCTGCAATGCTTTAACTTTAGCTTGATACTGCTGCTTCAATTTAGCATTTTCCATAGCAGCAGCTTGCTGAGCTCTCATTTCAGCCATTTTGCGACGTTCATTTTCCTGTTCACGTCGCCGTTGTTCAGCAAGTTTCCGTTCAGTTTCTTCAATCTCTTGCATTTTCTGTAATCTCAGTAGTTCTTCTTGTTTCTTCTTTTCTTCTTTTTCCTGAGCACGTTGTAATTGGGCAATTCGTTTTTTCTCAGCTTCTTCGCGCATTTTTTCCTGCATAATTAATGCCTGCTTAGCTTTAAGTTCTTTTTCCTTTTCAAGTTTAAGTCGCTTTTCCTGTTCCAGTTTTTCCTTCGCTTCACGCGCCAATTTATTTTTCAATTCTTTTTCCTCCCGTTTGCGACGTTTTTCTTCAGTTTGTTGTCTTAGCGCTTCTTCTTTTTTTAATCTTGCGTCCTCTTCATTTAATCTCTGCTTTTTGTCAACCAAACTGTCAACAGAATTTGATTTACTCAATGGCTTCAGTTGATTAACAGAATCAACAGATGATCCATGATTTAAATAATTTGTTTTAGCTGCTGTTGCTGCTTTAGATGATGGTAATACATGTGTATTGACTGGAGTATGAGCGATACGATTAACTGACATTGGCATAGGCATACGTGCTTTACTGACAGGTGTTGTTCTCAACTGTTGTTTTTGTGTTATTTTATCATTTTTAACCGGCAATCGGGATTTTTGAGCTGAATTTAATAACGCGTTTTCCTTTTCATTATCATCGTCACGCTTCATTTTAGCAATTGATATTTTTTTAGCTTTAGCCAATGATTTACGTGCAAGAATAGCTGCTGGATTAGGTGGCTTATTAGTTGTCACAGTATCAGCAGTAGCAGCAGTTGCCATTGCGCGTGTTTTGGTTCTCGTAATTCTCCCAGTTGTCTGTTCTTTGGTAGGACTACGCGTTACTTGTTCAAAAGCTTCAACTTTTTTTTTAACAGATTCTTTAGCATAAGGACTAAACAATGCATTAGATTTATATTTCAAATCTTTTGTTTTGTAATTTGTTTTAACTGGCGTAGGTAAAACATTATCATCATCAGTATCATCATCAGTTTCGCTAATAAGAGTTGGCTTTATTTTTCGTAATTTTTTAGTCAATACTTTTTCGGTTTTCGTAGCAGCTGTCACTCGCTCTGGTGACGATTCATCATCAGTAAGCATCTCATCAAGCCCCGAGTTATCAAGATTTGATTTAAATGATGATAATTTATTTTGTAAATTATTCTTAGATTGTAGTACTGATGGTCCTGGTCCGCCAGATATTTTAGGCAGTGAGTTTTTACTCAGAGTTACGGTTTCATTCATTATTTTATCAATAACCACCGTGACATTCATCATTTTTCTATCAATGGTCACTGTGGTATTTGGATTCATCGTCGAATTCATAGGAAGCATTTTACTACCGATAGCATCTTCGTATAACGATGCGTCAGTTTTAAGAGTATTGTCTTGATCATCGATACTGTTATCAGCAGCTGGCTCTGGTATGGGTACAACAGGTTGTTTTTTAACTGATGACCTACTGCGTGTCTGTCTTGTTTCGCGAGGTGGAGTCTGAACATCAACTTCGTTATCTTCATTCAGATCAATGGTATTTGAGATTCGCTCTACTTTGACTTCGATTTTATCCAACAGCTTAGAACTCTTCTTATCAATTTTAGTGAGCTTTGAAGGTCGTTTGAACTCATCGTCGTCAGATCCACTAACGGACTGTTTGACCCGTTTCCCTCGAGTAGCGCGAGGTTTCTGTTTATTTAAAAAAAAATTATATTATTATAGTGGATTGGATAATAAATTACATAATAAATAAATAAAATGACCTTTACCACAACTTGTTTTATTTCTTCTACATCTTCAATTATTGATGGAGGTCTGCGCAGTTTTGCATTTAGAGTTAATGATTGTTGTTTTTTTATCTTCTCATTAGCTTTTATAGAAGCGCCACGACGGGATCTAGGAGCTGGTTCTTCAACTTCCTCTTCTTCTTCATCCTTTTTTTCTTCCACATCACGGTGCTTCTTTCTGCTTGGTTTAGTTACTTCCTCATCTTCGGGGATCGTGTGTATACGTTTACGCGGTGGCTTTGGTGTTTTAGGCAGAAATCCTGATCTGGAGTTTTCAATTTGTTCACCCAAATTTCTTATAAAGTTTATTTCATTTATGTGCATCTGCTTCAGGGTGGCCATGCCTTCTAAAAATTTATCATGAAAACTTGCTAAATCATTTAAAACCATTTTTCTGCCAGCTTCCTTTGCAGAACGATCCATTTTGAGCTTCTGTAAAATTTTTGAATTATTAAACTGACTTAATTAATTTTTCCTAATCAGTAAACAAAAAAAATTTTTTTTTTAAATTAAAAAATAACAACATTTTATATACAAAGTAAGAGACCCAGTATTGCACGGAAGAAAATGTTGGCTCGAAATCTACCAATTCCTTCCAAAACAGGAAGTGAAGCATCAAAAAAATTATTGTGCTCTTGTAAAAAATTATTATGCCGCATCACAATTATTTTAATGTATGGAAGTAACTGTTATTAAAGCTTATCGATGTTTCTCGCGCATATTAAGGAGGACCACTAGTGTAACCGCCGGAAAAAACGATGATTTTTGAAAATTTTTTTAAATAAAACTACTGCATGGAATGTTTTAATGATTTAAGAATATATTTGTGGATATACAATGAATACAAGATAAAATTTTTGGACCAAAAAATTCAAAATTCAGTGAGTTATTCACAATCTCCCAACGTTTAAAAAAAAGTCCCCCCACTGTTGCAGTGATAGCGACCTCCAAGTGCACAGAATCAAAAAACCAAAAAGTTTATTAAACTGCAAGGTATTTCCCGTACTAAGACCCTCGGGCTAGGAGAAAAATAAAAATTTAACAAGATGGAAGAGTTTTTAAAAAAATTCAAATTTTGGGCGAAAATTTTGTGATTTTTGGCCTCCAAAAATTACATCTTTGATTCGATCGAAAAACCGGAGGTTCATGGAACGTAGAAACATACATAAAAGAAACTGCAATTCAAATCAAATCGATCGGTTGATTTGTCTTCGAGTTATAGATGCAGAAATTTTGAAAAATGTATTTTCGAAAACCGATAAGCGGCTGCTCTTCAGATGACTGTAACTCAAAAAAATTATTCAAGATATGGACTAGATTATTTAGTATGTTATTTTTGAAGGTATAGACTATCGAAATATGCAAAAAAAAAAATTTGATTTTTTAAAAATTTCACACTAGTGGTCCCCCTTAAGTATTGTGATATCGCATAATAATTTTTTGGATGCTTCATTTCTTGTTTCAAGTTTCGTTGACAGCATAATAAAAATTGGTAGGTTTCCAGCCAAGATTTTTCTCCGTGTAAGAGAGTTGATGTAGTACTTTGGATTACTGATAAAACCGAATATGTTACTAAAATTTCTGAAGTGACGTCAATTGTCTAAATTTCGATATCCTGGTCGGGTACTAGGTCTTTTAACATAAGTAATTTTTTTTTTAATCTCAGGTAAAAGAACCCAAAACTAGTACCCAGGTATCAGGGTACTAGTACCCGATCACTGATATATTTGTATATCTATATTTACTAAATATAAATATACAAATACATGGAATGGTCAGGTACTAGGTCTTACCTATACTGAATAATAAAAATAATTAATATAAATATACGACCATTTTGATTTACCGGGAAATGGAGAATCAACAAAATTCAAGATATAACGAAAAATGATTGTTTTAAAATACTTACTTAAGAAGTCCTTAATCCTTGAAAGCTTTAAAAATTAATTACCAATTAGTTCCACTAATTAATATTAATAATATGACGGTGAAAAATCTGAATCTGAACTTCCAATACATTAACCTCTTAGCAAATTGTAATAAATAACACCAACGTAAAGTAACTAATAAACTCAATCAGTAATAAATAATTTTAATATAATGATAATTTAATGATCGAACTTAAAAAAAACCAAATTTTTATTGTTAATTATAATTAAATAAATGAAATAATAATTGTAGTATAAAAACAAAAAAAAAAGACGCGCTAAATTGTCAAGCTCCGGCCAACACCAGACCAGCCAGCATAAGCAAGTTTTCTTTAACGTCTTTCAAGTTCAAATTGAAAACCACCAACGCCACCTCTAGTTTATTATTTTAAATATTTGGCGCCATTTGTTTATTTCAAAATTTTTAAATCATCGATAATTTATCAACTGCGCTGTCATTATCATCGTAATTGTCATAAAAAATAATTATTATATATAATAAAAACATAATTTTTAAATATCATACAATAGAGCAATTACTAAATATTAAATTGAAAAATTTAATTGAATTTTATTTGAATTGTATAATTAAAGTGGTAGTAAAAAAAATAAGTTTGCGTAGCTGATAGTTATTTGAAATAATTTTACACTATCTATCAATAGATATCACTGAATGTTAAATACTAAACTTCGTTTTCAACAATAATTGTCTTAACAGCCACCATTATCACTAAAATAACTCAATGATCGAAGGGGTAGTTTGTTTTCTTACAATACAAAGTCAAATAAATATTTATTATATTATTTATCGAAAGATTTTAAAAATTTATTTAAATAAATGATAACAGTGATGTACATTGACGTTTAAATATTTATTATTATTGCAAATAATAATAATTAAAAATAAAATAATAAATAATTATTATATTTGATAAAATGTTAAGACAAGTGAAAAATTTAAGAAGAGACTTCCATTATTGTTATTAGAGCTGGTGGTCTCTAATAAAAATTCATTTATGTATCATGATAAAAAATGATAGTATGTGTGCTGATAAAAATAATTACAAAAGTTACAATAACATAATTATTTTTTTATTTTTGTTTTTTATGAAATTGTTTGATTAGCAAATGTAATAATTTGTTATTTTATTTTTAAAATGATTTTATAATTTTTATATTTAAAATATAAATAAAAATCTAATTATTTAGTCGATTACTCATCATGCTTTGGATATGTTGCATTTGGTAAGTGTCATGTGTTAAAAAAATTTAATTGACTTTAATTAATTGTAATTACTCTTTCAAATGTCAGTTTTTAAATTTTATTTTTTATTATTTTTTATCAGTTAATTTAAATTTAAATTACGTACTTGCATATTATCATTTTATTTAAATAAAATATAAATAATATGAGTGGAAATGTAACAGACATACGACAATTTTTTAATTACATATAAAAAATTTTAATAATTAAAACAATAAAATTAAAAAAATACATATACTGAATTTTGAATTTTCTAAATATGCATTTTTTTATTTTGGTTTTATAAAAATTTTAGTTTATTATTTCAAAGTTTTAAAAATTGTCAGATATATGTTAACTTTACTATCATATAAATAATATGTGTGGTTTTATTTATTAAATTATATAAAATAAATTTTACAGATTAAAAAAAGCATGGGTTGTGTTAATAGCCGTACAGATATAAATGATCTGCATCCAAATATATTCCAAGTTATGAATGTTGATGATTTGGGTAATCTGATAACTCCAGGAAGATTAGAAGTTACTGAAACAGATATTGTACTGTATCAAAGAGGAAGACAACCAGTAAAATGGCCATTGAGATGCTTGAGAAGATACGGCTACGATTCGGAAATTTTTAGTTTTGAATCTGGTCGAAGATGCTCGACTGGTCCTGGTATTTATGCATTTAAGTGCCGTCGAGCTGATCAATTATTTAATCTTGTACAAACAAACATACAGGTAATTTATTTTAGACATTAATCAAGATAATAGTAATTGATACTTAAGTTTCTGATCTCGGCACCAATTAATCGAAAAATAATTAATAGGTTTGTAATAATGGTGACGATGCAATATCTCGTGACCTCTCAATCCCTTCACATTCCGGTCCAACGATAACACGTACGACAATACCAAATGAGCCAAATTACCTCGATCCAACACCACTAAGGCCTAACGGTCGTGTAAATCCACGATTTTCTCACAGTCAACAGAATGGAGTCGGTAGACTAGGAAGTGTAGGCAGTAGTAATGGTCCAATATCACCACAAGGTACCATGAGTTCACCATCACCACCTCCAATGATGTTGCCACCACCTCCTCCTGTTCCACAACTTCATCCGTCCGCGTTGTATGTCAACGACGATGTCTTATCGTCAATGGCTATTGAATTGGAGCATAATAATAATAAGAGTTTACGAAGAATGCAAAGGTATTTTTATTATTTTTATTAAATCAGGGAGGGTAAAATGGGGTATTTTAAAAAATACTTTTTTCGGGGACTCAAATCCGTTAAATCTTTTTTTTTTCCAATGATATTCAAAGTAAATAGAAAACATTTTCATTTTTTGCGGGCAAAATGGGGTACCCCCTAATAAGGATGAAAAAAAAATTCTGGATATTAAATAAATTTGATTAAATTCAATTTTCTTGTAAGTAATTTGCATAAAGACAAATTATATTTCACATAATTATGAAACAAAAATTTCTAATAGTTTTTAATCATAAAACAAGTCATTAATATTTTTCGACTGACCCTTTTGATTTTTGAAAAAGTTTAAGTTCTTACTTTAAATTGTTAATTTTTTATTTGTTAATCGCTATTTATTATTAACTTCGAAGTAAAAGATTTTAATTAGTTTTAATTCCAAAGAAGATATTTTTAAAAAAGCATTTATATATTACTTAAAGTAATAGATTAAAAAATTATTAAAAGTTAATTAAATTACAAAATTTTAAGTATTTTAAAGTTGATTATTGAAATACATCTGAAGTAATTTGACACTCGGAGTTCTTTTATTGTAAATTGATAAGAAAAAAAATAAAATTGATTTCACACTATTTTTTTACAAAAACAAAATTTTTCGAAAACCATTAAAAAAATCTCAATTATATTTACAAAAGTGATTGGAATATTTAAAAAAAAAATTTTTTTTTATTTTTTGGGTACCCTGTTTTGCCCCTGTCCCCTATATTTATTTTACCAGTAATTAATTATCATGATCATAATAATTTTTCATATTTTTGTTGATAGATCTTGCACAGTAAGCAGTACAACGTCGAGTAGTGGTTTTACATCGGATACAATAGGAATATTAAATCAAGAAGTTTACAATCATAATCGACCGCCACCATTGCCAATGGCCTCGTATATGAATGTAGATTTAAGCAATGACGTCAGTCCACTTTCGCCTTCACACAGTACTTGTATTTCAACAGCATTAAAAGAAGATACTAGTGAGACAGATAATTCACGACATGCCTATATGAATATAAACCCCAGTCAAGAAAATATTATCGAGTGCTCAAATAATCAACGCACACGACTGCCGGCATTGCCAATATTACCACCGTCTCTTCCAATTGATTGGGATGATAATAATTCCCGTCACTGCTATGCCAATCTCGAGCCCAAAGAGATTGATAATTTGCGTAATAAATTTACTGGAGTGTCTGTTAGTAATAATGATAAATTAACAACTGTACCATCAACTCCATCTGTTGAAGCTATACGGGAAGTTAATTATGCCGTATTGGATTTAGATCAGAACAGTATTTCTACGTCAGTGTCTGACAATACTGGAGTTACTGGCATGGGTAATTCTGCTAATACGGCCGCTACTAATACGGTACCATCACCACCAGAGTCACCCAATAAACCACAAAAAGGATACGCGACCATAGATTTCAATAAAACGGCAGCACTTTCACATTCTGTTAATCCTAATGGTGTTAATGATAATGAGGGCTCCAGAAAAACACGACACAATTCAACTATCAACGACTTAGCAACTCCGTCACGACAAAGCTCTTCGATAAGTGAGTGATTTCATATCTTCCATTATATTTTTTTATATTATTGGGATACTTGCTATGTAATAAATCGGGAAATATTTATCTCGCATAGTCTCGAGGTTTTAGTTTTGTTGAGGGGACCCTCTGGTATTAAAATTTTTTTAAATCATCTTCCCTAATAGCCACTTTTTAGCTTGAAATTGACAGAAATTTGACGTTGAAATTACAGAAATTTGCTGCCCGAATTTGCCAACAATTTGACAGCAAAAGTTGTTAAGAAAAATTTGCGGTTAATTTTCCCTCAATTTATAGGTAACTTTTTACTAGAAAAAAGTCGATAATATTTATTCTTACCATTACAGAAGGTAGGCAAATTGATACATAAAAAGTCAAATTAACAATAAATTGATATGAAAATTTGCCTGGGAATTTACAACTTTTTTCTGGTCAACTTTTGAAGTGAATTTGAATTCTGATTCGGTTAATAAATTTACGTTAAATTGTATAGCAAGTCGCATACAAATTGTCGTCAAAAACGGAAAAGTCCGAAGTTGACCGACATTTGATGCAAAATTCAAGGAGACTTTTGTAAATTAAACTTTTGCTATAGCAAACTATGCTATTAGGGTTCATTACTACAAGACAATTGGCCCAGTTTCTGACTTCAAAAATTCCAGATGACGTTTAAAATATGAATTGTCATTCACCTTCAATTCGAATCAAATATTGGTCACTTCAATTTTCGTTAATTACACGAAATTTCCATTTTTTTTTTTTTTAATTTCAAAATTTTACAAAGGTCAGAAATCGGACGATGGTCAATTACTGGGTAATTTACCTTACGCGAGCTTTAAATAAAATTCTAATTGGAGGGTCCCCTTGAAAAAATAATATTTTTAAATCGAGAATACAAAAGATCTCGAATATTCAACGAAATGATCTTATGATGGTATTATTATGCCGCATGCACAATTAAAATATAAGAAAAAGATCTCATTACATGAGAAAATTATTTATTTAATAATTGTGATAAATTGTGTAAAACGAAAATGCACGTTATTGGTATATATACATATATATATGTATAAATATATATATACATATTTAAATAGTCGTTGCAAAATTAAACGGGATTGCGGCGCAGTTAGTATTCGTTTTAGAAAATAAATAAAGCATATTTGTATGCTTGTATAAAATGAAATTTTGATTAAACGTTATCTATCTTTGATGAATAAATATAAATATGTAGTATTTTATATTAATTTGGGTAATGGAAAAACAAACAAAAAGAATTAGGGTAGAAGTAATATTTGTGGCCACAGCTCCATTTTTGGACATTTATCGTAAGAGACCCAGTACCTGATCAGGGAACTAGTACCCGAGCACTCATGTGTTTGTATATCTGTTAAGGTGATTTGTTTTAAACGAGAATTTTTGTTCTCCCACAGCGAAATATCTTTTTTTTTATTTATTAAATTGTCGATCAGGAAGCTGCTGCTCCATATGATTATAAATCTACAATTATTAAGTTACATATAATGATAATAATAATAATGGTTATTTTGAAACAATAATTAACTTATAATATAATCGATTAACTTATAGTATAATCATAATTATGATTAGTTTTAATCTCACAGATATCAATTCTATATATGCCAAGGCAACAGCCGAATTGCAATTTGTACAAAAACTACAATACATTCACGTAATTTCAATAAAAATATGAAATACATTGTAGAGAACAATTTAAATATATAGATTTAGCAATACAATAGAATAAACATGCCTAGTAACTACTATTTAATTCAAGATCTAGGAAAAAATTTAACGCTTTAATTTGAAATGTCTCAACGGAAAGTGAATTTATAAGATCAAGCGGTAGCTCTTGCCGTAGACGAATGAGTGCTCATAGGTGGTAGTAGCAAAATCTGGCATTTTAAAAGAAATATTATTATTCTTCACTGCTAGTCTATGTGAACGCCTAATATCGGCATCTTCATCACAAAACAAGCTTACGAAGAAATTTGGGTTCTCCATTCTGCATTAGCTTATAGAAGTAACAAGCCAAATTGTAGTGTCTGCGTGACTTGACAATAAGCCAGTTTAAATATTTTGTTGTGAAAGTGAAAAAAAAATGCTCGTTCAAAACGAATCACCCTAATATCTACATTTACAAAATTTGACTAAATATAGATATATAAATACATGGAGTGATCGAATACTAGTTCCCTGATCGGGCCCTAGGTCTTTTACCTTAATTCTTTATTTAAATTAATGAAAAAGTATAAATACATTTCCATAGTAAGTGACAAAATCATCTTTGAAGAAATTTATAAAATTAATTGTCATTGCATATTAAAAAAATGTTATTATTTAAATTTTCCAAGTGTCCAAAACTGGCCAAAAACGTTAACTCTGTCCTGTAAAAAAAAAAAAAAAAAAAAAAAAAAAATCATGTGCCTGTTGAATTACATGTTTGTAAAAGTTTTTCTCAATTCTGGTATGAGAAAATAAAAAATTGATGGTATATTAAATTGTATATGTATAATTAATACTACAAGGTATATTTATTTAATTAATTCATTATATATGTATATATATTTAAAATACATTATCAATACAGTTATAGTTTGACGGACTAAATTTTGGAAGGTTTTCATTTTATTGTTGTTGAAATTTAAATTACTGATTTATTTAAAATGCATTTTCGTTAAAAACAATTTTTACACATTCGAATATATATTATTTATAAATATAAAATAATCACAGCAATTTTTTTTTTTTATGAGACGAATATATTTAGATATAAAGACATTTGTATAATAGCTTTATTGTGAAAACGCAGTGGGTATACGTTATTTTAAACCTAGATCATCATATTACGAAATTCGTGTGAAATTTATTCAACGGAGTCATTATTATTATTATCAATGTTATTGCACACGATAATTATAAAAATGATAGGAACATCGAGTACTTGAGTTAAGGATAATCAGATATTAAATTTGATGAAATTTTGCGACGTTTAGTTGACTTTCTATCAAATTTTTTGGGCGAGCTATAAATACATGATACAATCGTTTAATTTTAATTAAGCGTATCAAAATTTAATCGATTAATTAAAAAAAAAATTAAAGCATTAATTGAAAAAAGGACAATTTCACTGAGATATAGATTCAAAACAAATACTTACAGTTGATATCAATTGGAAGTTAAACGAAATTTGGAAAATAAATTTCCGTAAAATTTTTACGTCAATTTTATAATTAAAATGTTCAAATTATGTTTAACTTCTATTTGATAACAAACTCCCTGATTCAGAAATCTAATTTGGAATAATTCAAACACGATCCAAAACAATTTAAAGTTGGCAAAATCGATTATATATAGGTATGCACTCTAGCATGGATTGAATCATTCCAAATTAGATTTCTGAATCAAGGCTGTAAGTAATTTTTAAAAAATTCTATAATTCGGCGGAGTTGCAAGTACGATGTCTATTAAGTTTTTAATTTTTTTAACTTCCCGCTATAAAAATGGAAAATTTTCAAAAAAAAGGAGGTTATTGATTTCGGTCCGATTTTCGAAAATCAAGTGTGAAGATCAAGTGAACGCCCGGCCGCGTGCGTGTGTGTAAATTTTTTTTGTCCTACGATATTTTTGGAACGAATTAACCGATCTGAACCTACTTTGCAAGAATCGAAAGAGCTCGTCAAGACTTAGAGCTGATTATATTCAAAAGTCGATCGATGTCCGAGCGCGAAAACAGCGCGGTTTGGGGTTGGCCCCAAATTAAAATTATTGATAAATGAAGAAGTTATAAAGTCAACAAAACGTAGAAAAATTTGCAAATTTACCATCTGATTACTTTTGGTACAAGTACCCAATATTCCTGTCATTCTTATTATTAATATTTTGAACTTTGCTTCATTTTTAATTTTATACTTAATTTAATTTAAATTTATTGTTTGTCTAGTATATAATGAAATTTTATTCCTCGGTGTCTTTGTTTCTGCGTAATTATTAAAAATCGTTACTTAACTTCAGTCATAAAAAAATTTCATATATTTCTTTAAACTATTTTTTTTTATTTTATTGACAGAAAATAGATAAAAAAAAAATATTTATGAGACAATAATTTTCATTTTTATTGTTTTTCATTGAAACTTTTTTAAAAGTTAATTCTTTGCGTAAATAAAAATAATTAATTACATAATTCTCTTTATTTGTTTACGAATAAAATAATAATAAAACTATCGCGTTGACAGAAGGTCATAAATATTTTCAAATTTCATTCACTTCTGTCGGCTATCTCTTCTTACGTACAATGAAGACTAAAAAAAATTAAAATCCATTAACATAAATACTTGTTAAGTAATAAATTAATTTGAATAATAATGTCTCCATGATCTAGGATTAAAATTGAATAGACGCAATTGGTGCCAAAAAAAAAATGAAATATTTCATAAAATAATTTTATAGAACAAAAAGAAAAAAAAATTATAAACGAATAAATCTATTATTGTTGAGATATGAAAAATAAAAAATTGATATTAAAATAAAAGTTATATGTTAAATTATGTTTTATCGCGAAAAATAATAAACTATTTACGTTTTTTACAAACGTATTAAATTTACGATAATTATTATATATAATAACATTAATATATTGATTGTAAATCATAATCTTCCATTTTAAAAACATACTCATGCCAATTTATTTACATTTGTTTAAATATTATTAAACTCTTTATTATTATTATTATTATTATTATTATTATTATTATTATTATTATTATTATTATTATTATTATTATTATTATTATTATTATTATTATTATTATTATTATTTAATTATCAACAAAGTTTAGTTAACATGAATATTAAAACAAGAACCAAATGGTAAATTAAAAATATTTTGAAACAAACAAATAAAATAATAATCATATTACACTGAAAAAAATTAGGAGTTTAGAGTGATTACGGATTTTATTTAAATTCGAATTCACTCCGTCAATCGGAGTCTAGGAATTTAAAAAAAATTCACTATGCATGTGGAGTAAAAAAAGAATTTGTTTTTTAAACGGTGTGATTACGGAGTTTAATTGACCCCAAGACTTCGAGTGACGGAGTCTGGGAGTTAAAAAAAAATCGCTATGCGTAGGAAGTAAATAAATAGTTTGTTTTTTCGAAGTAATTACGGAGTTGATTTTTTAACTCAATTTCATGTCACTGTTTTCAGCACCCGTTATCTTGAACATGGGTCATTAGCGTACGCCGCTCAATTAATTATGTTATTCTGTAAAGAAAAATCTGAAAAAATTCTTACATTTTCTTTGGACTCCTAACTATGTGATAGAGTTGTTGCCAGCCCGGAAAATCCCTTTTTCAATCAACATTTTCATCGAAATTCGGAGGCGTTTACAGTAGAATACAGTCAATGTATTTGAAAATTCATGGACACAAAGGACTCATGTTCAAGGGATTAGGGATTATTTAATGAAGAATAAACTTTATTTTTTCAGTGGAGTGATTTTGAAGGGATCTCGATTTTAGTTCAATCCGAATTAACTCCGTCACGGAGTCTCGGAGTTGAAAAAAAATCACTATGCATCCGAGTAAATAAGGAGTTTGTTTTTTCATCAGAGAGATTTCAGAATGATCTAGATTTTATATAAATCCGCATTTGCTCCGATTTAGAGTTTTAATATTAAAATGAACTCCCTTTAGAAGTGAATTTCACTCCGAACCGGAATTTCGATATTAAATTAAACTTCCCTTCGGAGTGAATTTCACTCCGAGGGAATTAAATAAATAAACAGTCATCCGCTCCGCATTTACTTCGATAATTTTTTACAGTGTAATATAATATTTGCAAACAATTAATTGCTCTAATTTTTTAAAATTATAAATAACATAAATATTTTAATTTATCGATAAAAATGATAAATATCGAACTGATTTTTTATCAAACTGTTAGAGTTTAGTGAGTAAATAAAATATAAATAATATTTATATTAAAATTTGAATAAATTTATCATGAGTTATCACAAAAAAATAAATATTTAAAACAAAACTAAATTATTAAATGTAAAAAAAATAATTAATGTTAATTAATACACAACATTATTTAACTGGCAACTGAATCTATGCTTATTACGATTAATTTAATCGTAACTTTTTATTTAAAAACAACGAGAAAGGTTACAGCTGAGTATGGAAAATTTCCCATAATGGAATTTAAAATTTAAAAGAAAATCATTTAGCTGCAGCCTTTATTATTAATTTAAAAAAAATTAAATTATTTAAATTGTATATCGTCACTAACGCAATAAGGCTTCAGTGCCGATAAACAAAATTACAATAATCGAAGCCAAATATTTAAACGAAAATTATTTTTTATTTATTAATTAAAAATAATTAATTTAATAAATTTTATTTTATATTTATAAATTTATTAATTAATTAATTAATAAATAAATGAAAACAAAATATATAAAAGACGTATTTTAAAAATATGTTGTAAAATTTATTATTTATAGATTAAGTTTAAATATTTTTATATCAATAATTTTAAAAGTTCATTTTCCTGTGAATAAAAATCACAAAAAAAAATTATAATTATTGTCTTATAACATTAGTAACGCTATATTAATGTATATTACTATATATACACTTTAAAAAAATTAGGAGTTAATTCGGAATGATTACGGATTTTAATCCGAATTTACTTGGTCACTTGCAGTTACGGAGTTTAAAAAAAAATACTCTGTGTAAGGAGTAAATACGGAGTTTGTTTTTCCAGAGGAGTGATTTCGGAGTGACCTGGATTTTATTTCAATTTGCATTCACTCTGATTCGAAGTTTTAATATTGAAATAAACTTCCGTTCGCAGTAAATTTCACTCCGAGGAAATTAAATAAATAAATAGTCATCTGCTCCGTATTCACTCCGGATTTAATCCGCAATTTTTTTACAGTGTATATTATTGATATTAAGGACATTCTCAGACAATACTGCCCACTTTTTAAAAATATTCAATGATTTTGAGCAATCAAGACGTATTTAAATTTTATTAATTAATTAAGAAAACAATTAAAGCATTAATAGGAAAGATTTTATCGAATTTTTTTTGACAAATTTCGTTTAACTCCTACTAAAAAAAAATAATTAACTTTTGTAAAAACAATATTTTTTTAAGTAGTTAATCAATAAAAATTATTAATTCCATATTTGAGTTGAAAAATAATTTTCTTGACAGAAGAAAATGGAAATTTATTTACAGTACTAAAAAAAAAAAGATCAGGATATTTTGAGTTGAGCTGAGATTTTTTCGATTAAGGAAATGATTTTGAATGAAGTCATCGATTTTTTGTCCTGAAAATATATTAGATTGAAAATTTCCAATAGCATAATTTCTTGTCAGAAGAAAACACAATATTTTTAAAAGTAATTTTTTCTCTCAGTTTAAATAATGTCAACTGTCAGTAATTTTTTTTTTAAATCTCCCGGTGAAATTGTTATTACGGCCCTTTTTCAATTAACGCCCCAATCTTTATTTTAATTAATTATCAAAATTTTAATATCCCTATGACAGTTTAAGTTCATTGAATAATTTTAAAAAGTAGGGGGGAGGGTACTGTCTAAGAATGTCTTTAAATTATAAAAAAGGATGAAAAAAAACGATTGTTTATATCAATGTTTTAGCGTTAAAAATATAAAAATCAATATATATATATATATAAATAATAATAACAAATTTTCACAAAAAAATAAAGTTTAAATAAAGTTGCATCGTAAGTAGATTGTATTGCGGAGTAATTTTAAGAATTTGTAAATAATGTGTGGCGTAATGTATTTTGTATCGAGCAAGACTGCAAAAATATATAAATATGCAGTAACTGTATCCAATGGCTGTGAAATGTCATTTGCCACGAATGTTATGCCCCGATTAAAAAAATACAAATTTATATATATACATATATATATATTTAACTATTATCTTATTACATTATTAAATATATATTACATTGAAAAGTACATAAAAGACCTAACAATGACATCACATCATCGATTATTTATAAAAAAAAAACCAAAAAAAAAACAGTGATCATCACTTATATATTTTAAGATTATCTAGAGCACTAGAGGCAAATATTTTATTTTTCTATGAGGAAAATTTCTCATGGTTGATGACAAACATAATAATAATAATTCAAAATATACGTAAATGTACGAATGTTGAATTTAAATTGGAGGTAATTGAATGCACATAACAATTATTAGTATATATTTATATATATATAGTAGGCGTGTCATTTTAGAACAATTTTTAAATAATGGATCTCTAGGTACATTTGTATGAAAGAATGAGTGTGAATGTAGCAGACATCAGAAAAATTAAAAATTATTAATAAATAGAGTAAATAATTGATAAAATAAAATTTTAAAAAATGCGCATTTAAAAAATTTTGAAATTAATAAGTGCATTTTTTTTTTAATTTAATTTTTTTAATTATTTACTCTACTTATTTATAATTTTAATTTTATCTGATGTCTGCTACAAAAATTTTTTTTTAAACCTAAAAAAACTTGATTTCATTTCATGATGTAAAATATTTCTTGCGTCAAAAAATATTTTTTTTCTCTATGGAAATACTATAAAATTTTTATTAACAAACGTTAAAAAATTAATTTAAAATTTTTTAAAACGAATTTAAAATTATTTATTCTAATAGAAATATAAAAATACTTTTTAAATGACACACCTTGTAGGTAAATAGTTGATAGATAAATGAACAAATAATTGAAAAATGTACTCATTAATTAATGATTAAAAAAATATATATATGTGGTTTAAGTAACCACTAATTACAATAAAAAGAAAAAAAAACGCCACAATAGATCATGCCAAGTCGTATTTTAATAACTAATATGATATGATATAAATAAATATAAATTGTAGTATAAAATTATTTTATACGTAATTGTAAATATAATAAACCAAAGAAATGTCATTACATAATTTTGTACGTTATTTTAACCCATAAATATCAATACTTAAAGGTCGGTCAATATTATTTAAAATATATATTTATATAATTTTCCAATCGTTTTGAGCGACCTTTAAATATTAATATGAAGACTTGATATTGTTATCTCTATTTTTTTATAGTGTAATAATGAATTTTGACAGTGAGCATAATTCAATTTAAAAAATATGATAAAAAAATGAATACTTACAATTAGACAAGGTGGCTAAAAATTTTGAAAATTATCTATTTTAAAAATTTTTCAGTTGAATAAAATTCAGTTGAAAAAATTTCCTGACTATGTTAATATTTATTTATTTGTATACAGAAAAAAAGGATTTCTTGTCGCAAAAAACTTTGACGCGCCAAAGAAATTTTCTGCTTTATAAACTGAAAACAACTTGGAGCAAGAAAAAATTTTTTGAGACGAGAAAAAAACTCTTGCGCTAAGAAATTCTTTTTTTCTGTGTATAGAAAATGACAAAGTAAAATAGTCTAAGGTAATTCGGTAAATTTATTTATTTACGCCTATCGGCTTTATACATCTTATTTAACTATTACAAAAGTTGTGTTTAATCAAAAACTGCACAGAACAAGAATATAATATAATATACTATTTTATATTAGTGACGTAGTACAATATTTTTTATTTTTGTTGAAAAGCATGATAAAGAATCACCAAAAAAATTTATGGAAGCCCAATAATCGTTGACTGAATTTGCTATCCTGTTCCTCGTTCCGTAGTGCACATAGCTTTTTGATGATTGAGTTGTACTCAACAACCTGTATAATCTTAAACCCGATTTATTACACACAAGATCGAATTGTTCTAATATTTTCAAAAATATTAAGCCACCTTTAAATACTACTATTTTTAGCTAAAATTTAGATATATTTCTTTACGACCTATATAAAAAATATTGAACTAGTGAAGAACAAAAAATTAAAAATTGGATTTCGTTGATTTTCGAAAGTTTAAAAATTCTTGAGCGACCTCTAAAAAATTTTTTAATGACTCAAAACTTGTAGGGAAGTCTTTAAAAACTCCAAACTATCCTTTTTTTCAGTGAACTTCATAAAATGAAAGCCGATAAAATATTCCGCCCTAAAATATAAAAAAATAAAGATAAAAAAAAGTCAATGCATTTTATTAATTTAATTTATTTAAAAATCGTACAATTAACATTATTTCTAATTAAATTTATACCAAAAGTAAGTAGATTTTTTTTTTATTAATATCACAATATATAAAATATAACAAAAATTTACTGTAAGTAAAATACGATAATAATTTTCATTTAATATAAAATAGTTATAAAAAAGAAATTTAAGTAGCAAGTTGACGACGTTTCGTCAATTCATGATTGATAATTATCGTAATATCAGGATGACGACGGAGCAATGAAGAATTACTAGTAATTAGCACCACTGGATCAGCACCAGCTTTAAGTAATAATTTAACCGCATTAACAAAACCACTTTCAGCAGCAACTTGTAGCGCAGTAAGACCTTCGTCATTAACTTTTTCCAGTTGTGCTAGTGGCGAGGTCACTATTAATGATACTATTTGATGGAAACCTCGAGCCGATGCTAAATGCAAACAAGTATTGCCACTGGCATCTTGTATACTTGGATCCTCGCCATTTTTCAACAATTTACTCACAACTTCAGTGAGATTTTTCCTTGCCGCAATGTGGAGCGGAGTCTCACCATAACGTGATATTATTCCAGTAGGTGTGTGTGGCATCAATACATCTGCGGTATTCAAAGCCCCATACTCTAATGATTCATGAAGCGGCGTTTCACCACGATCATTTTTTAAAGTTGGATCTGCTCCAGCTTCTAATAATATTTTAACCAATAATTCTATTTCGTTTCTATTATTATTATCTATAAAATTTACAAAAAAAGAAATTATTAATTTTTAATTCTCCCTTATAATTTTTAGTTACAAAAGAAATTTTTTAAATGATTAGTACTGATAAATTTTTTTAAATAAAAAAAAATTGATAACTTAAGAGCATTCCCAGACAGTACTCCCCATTTTTTGAAAATATTCAATTACTCAACTTTCATCGTGATAAAAAAATTAAAACCTTAATTGAAAAAAGGACTAGCCAAGATATAGAATTTAAAAAAAATTACTTACAGTTGTTATTAATTAGGAGTTAAACGAAATTTGTTACATATATTTCAGCTTACAAAATTTGAAAATTCAAATTATAAAATTGACATGATTTTACTAAAATTTATTTACCAAATTCCGTTCAACTCCCAATTGATATAAACTGTAAATAATTTTTTTTTTAATTCTATATCTCGGCGAGTCTTTTATTCAATTAAGGTTTTAATTTTTTTCAAATTAATTAATAAAATTTTTATCACGGTTATGATCATCGAGTAATTGAATATTTATAAAAAGTGGGGGGCGCTTTCTGAGAATGGCCTTAAATTAAAATATTGATGATAAAAAAATAAACAAAATTGATGTTTATATAAATGAATAATACCAAGTATTGTTGATGAAGCTAAAATATGTAGCGCAGTACGTCCTTGATGGTCTTTATCATTGACAGCACCAGCTTTAGCAAGAATCGAAAGTGTCTCTAGTGCTTCTTCAAAGTTATAATGAAGACTTCTTGATGGCTGCATATGTGCTAGCTGTCGTGCAAGAATGTGAAGTGCTGTCAAACCACCTCCAGCTTCTTTAACACTCGGCGAACATCCGTTCTCCAATAATTCTTTAACAAATGGCTTTACATTACCAGGTCCTCCATTAAGTATTGCTCGATGTAATGCGGTTTCACCTCGGGGCGAACGTGCTCCTGCATCGCATCCGCTTGCCAATAAAACACTTGGAACGACAAAGACATTTAAGTATTTTATTTATTTACCATTTACCGTACACTGTAAAAAATTTTCGGACTGAACGTGGAGTAAATCCGGATTTAAATAAAATCCAGACCACTCCAAAATCACTTCGCCCATAAAAAAAATCCCTACTTACTCCATATGCAGAGTGATTTTTTTTAAAACTCCAGAACTCCGAGTGACGGAGTGAATTCGGATTGAATTAAAATCCGTAATTACTCAAAATTTTTGACAGTGTAAGTATAAAATAATAAATTAAGTACAAATACATGGGTCACTTACCTAAGAACAGGCAAATAATGATTAGTAGCAGCAACAAGAAGCGGTGGATCACCAGATACATTCCAATCAGGCTCATCAAGATCATTAATTGACCCATATGCAGCTAATTCTTCAACTTTTTTAGCATCGCCCGATCTAACTGCCTCATGAAACATTGAAATCTCTTCATAATCTATTTCTTTTCTCGTAAATTTTTTGCTGGCTGCTATTTTACGTTTTGTTCTTTTCAACTCTACTTCATTGAGCTTCACTTGTTTTATTGAATTTTCAATATCATTTACTGTATTATTTTCATTATTATTATTTATCAAAGTAGATTCAAAAGCACCAGCAGGAAGTTTGATACTCTGCGAACTAACGCAATTCATTTCACTAGAATCACTTCTACTAGAAGTTGAAATTGAATCTGAATCACGTTTACTTTTATCATCAATACCCGATGAATTATAACCGGATGAGTTTCCCTCGCTTATTAACTCATGGCTGGTGCTTTCTAAGCTGCTCGATGACGCTGCTTCTCCGATGCACGTGTACTCATGCTCATCCCACGTCCGGATTCCGCGAGACTCGAGATATATTTCAAGTTGTCTTGTACATGGATTTGTAATTTCCGCTAATGGATGTATTTTATCATCACTTTTTCCAATCAATTCATCATCTAAATCATTTTTTTTTACTTCAAAAAATGTCGAGTTGTTTGAATTTATGTTGATTTTTTTTTCACACAAAAGTGTTTCATCCGCACACGTCATTGTTGTACTTATAACTAGTTCTTGCAAAATAATAATAATTATAAATAATCACCACTTTACTGAACAAGCCACCAAACACTTGAATAAAGCGTGACCCTCTTAAGTGGCCCAAACTTTTATTTCTTCTTATATTTATTCAGCAACTTGCCGTCACTTGAATTCAAAAAGAAATTTTAACGCCTTGTCATTAAAGTAATTTATTGTAAATAATAATAAATTATTAACGCAAGTGATTTATCAAAGTTAGCGATACCCTAGATCTAGATCTTGGATCTATGAATGATTCACTCTAATAAAAATAAATAAAAAAAAAAAAAATACACGACGCTGAAGTTTTAAGTAAAGATAAAATAATTTAAAAGCAAGTATACGAGCACGTAAACGGAGCAACAGGCGAATGTGCTCCAAAAGCGAATGAGCTCTCGATTCCAGTACTCTAACCGGCTCAACTTCTTCTACTTCCTCTTCTCAGTCTCTTTCTTCTCTTTAAATTCATTCCCCTTTTTTATTTTTTCATTTTTACACCTCCTTCTTGGTCTTAGTCTTGCTCGTCGTGGTGGTGATCTTGTCAGACCCCTCTTTCTCTCCACTCCCACGACAACTTGGAGCCATGCAGTCACCATTGGCGCCGGCAACTATGGAATGTTTGCGTTTTCTGTACAAATACACTCGCTACTTAACTACAGTACAGAATGAGCGAACTAACAAACTGAGACATGGACGAAAAAATAAAAAAAAAAAAAATAAAAACATTTTTAATTTTATAAAAATAAACTAAATACTGTACGAGTAACAAGTCTGGAAGAAACTACAAGACACCCCACCGAGTATTTATGTTTTACGCAATGTATCCATAAATATTTTACTACTTTAGATTTTACAGACGGTGATTTTAAACTTAACAAGTTTATCGTACAGATCATTCAGATACTTATCGATAGATATAAAAACAATCTCGACATCTGTTAATTTATTTTTCATGGTAACAGCATCGAAACTTCAAGTTTTAGTGTCTGGAACTCAGCTAATTTCGGTTCAATGCTGCGAACAAAGATTAGCAAGCGCGTAAATTGCTAATGTCTTGTGACTTTGTGAATGTTTTATAAAAATTAGTGTAAATAATATAGTATATTGTGTGACAAGGGATGAAACAAAACTATTTCAGACCAGGGTGAAGTTGGCTGACATCACCCGCAGTCTGAAATCGTGTTTCATCCTAAGTTACATACAATATTTTTCATGATTACCTGCATTGGAACTTGATGTTTCAGTGCCAGCAGTCAGTAAGAAATAAGTCAATTTAAGACCAACTATTAGCGTAAGCGAAAATGGTCATTTTCAATTTATAATTAAGCAGAAACTGTAAATACTATTTATTATTCACACTAATTTTTATAAAAATTAATCACAGTTAGAACTGTCGCTTGCGTAAAAAAAATTAACGGTCTTAAATTATTATTGTCCTAACTATGACAAGTATCAGAGTTTCAATTACGAATGTCTTTAGTCAACAGGCAGAAACACTAATTTCACCATACCTACACTGAAAGTTAAAATTCCTGTCCTGTTTAGAAGGAAGAAAGTCATTCGTTTATTTTATCAGAAACCAACTGATAAAAAATAGCGCATGTGTCATTCTTCCCACAAACAGAGGCACAAATTTAAATTTCCAGATACAGATCTGGTAAAAATTGTTTACACACCACGGAGGAAGTCCCATTCGTGCTTATACACACGGCTTGGTATGTCTTACTTTTATCCCTTGTCACACAATATACTATTTCATGGTACCAACATCGAAACTAAAAGTTTCAGTGTCTCTACTGCCAGTCGAAACAAGTTAATTTCATTCCAATGTTGCGAATTAATATTAGCAAACGCGTAAATTGCGAATGCCTTCAGTCAGCGGGCAGAAACAAACTTGTTTCGTCCCTTGGGAACAAACTAATCATGTTTCTGCCCGCTGACTGAAGGCTTTTCGCTATTTAAACTCATACTTGTCATTTGTTGAATATTGAATTTGTTTTAAATTACCTTGTTTCTGACTGACTACTGACAATGAAACTTTTTGTTCTAATACAGGTAATAATGAAAAATATTGTGTGTAACTTCTGTCAACTTCACCCTGGTCTGAAGTCGTTGTTTCATCCCTTGTCACACAATATACTATTAATTCATTAAAAAAAAAAAAAAGAAAAACTACCAGCTTATTAACTAAAACTAAACATTATAATTAATAATAAATATAAATAAAGGTTCAAGGGTATTTAAATATATAAATTAGATATAAGATAATAAATATTGTATCAAAGTGTATTTTTAATTTTTATTTAATTAAATTTTTACTTATTTAGTCTAACACACATTCAATATATGTATGTATATATTTGTATATATATATTCTTCAGTGTATACTTACTGAAGTGAAAGTAATTACGAGAAAAATTATGAACAATTACCTTTTAGCAATGTTCCAGAATCGCCTACTAAATAAAGGCATAGTTTACATGACAATAAAACACATAAAACTAAAAATTATATTGTTAAGTAAATAATTATTAGTAACATTAAAAGCTTGAGATCCTTATTATGAAATTGTATAACTCAAAACTTTCCGTTACGGTCACCATTAGCTTTCCTAAAAAAATAAAAAATAATTGAATATATTAAAAATAGATTGTCATAATTGTAAGTATGTGTCAATAGTAATGAAAATAAATTAAAAAAATAATAAAAATGGTTCTCCGATGATGTCATTTTATTTAAAAATAGCAAAGGCATTTGGAGAACCACTTGTTTAATATTTACCATTAGTTTACCTGCTGCGAGATCTGGATGCCGATCGTGAGCGTGATCGGCGCGGTGGGCTACGATCTTTAGATTCAGATCTGCCCTTGCTGGCCGACTTGGCACGTCTGCCACTGCGGCTACGTGACCTGCTGCGTGATGATGAGCGGGATCTAGAGCGCTTGCTGCGTGATCGCGAGCGCGATCGTGAAAATGACCTAAAATAAATATAAACATTGATATAACTATTTATTAATTATTTTAAAAAATTTTTCTCTCGCTGTCTACGAGTTGCAATATATAATAAATAATATATGTTAAATATACATTTATATATATATATATACTATTTTATATGAAATATTTTCTTCTGGCAGACTTTAGCCGTAAACTTGAAGGGTTAATTTGTTAATTAACAGTAAGTTAATAAATAATAAAAAAAAAACTAAATAAATAATTATAAATAAATAAAATAATGTACTGAGCTTACAGTACAAAATAGCCAACCCTGATTTTTTTTTTTTCGTCATAAATATTTTTATACCATTAATTGATGGCAGACTAATTCGCAGGCAGCAGAAGTACACGCGATGGCAATAACCAGAATGTGGGGAGAAGAGCAGAGACAAGCAGACTTATGTAGGTGAATTCACGCGAGGGTCAGATGAATGAAGGCAGAGTAGCTAGATGGGACGACCAAGACGACCAAGACGATGACGAAGGAGCTAGATTGTTTATTATTATTATTTTTGTATTTTTTGTTTATTATTGATCTCGTTTATTGACTTTGACTCCTTGATTTCGCAAGCAAAAAGGAAGGAACACAGTGAGTAACTCATAAGAAGGTGCCAGTGTGCCGCGAACTCTCTTATCTGTCATGGATGATGTTCAGTGGTTATATTAATTATTATTATTATTATTATTATTATTATTATTATTATTATTAATTATATTTTTGATGGAAGTATTGAAGTGCGCTAGCGAAGACGACACACTAGCCACCCCCGTCAGTCGTCATGTGTCTGTTTATTTTGGCTTTCTCTTGGCCCTGCAGACGTGCAGTAGGAAACCCCAATAGTAGGTAGGTAGGTGCTCTACGCTGTAATCTACGCAGTGTGTGTGTGTCACAAAGTGAACCCCAACGGCGAATCTCGCGAGTATCTCGGTTGCGATTGCATTGCACACATGCGTATGCCTGCTCAGCCGCATCTCCTATAAATAACGGGGAGGATTACATCGGCAACAAATACTCCAAACAATTGATTTCATTTTTTCTTTTGACTTCTTCATAGTCATTTACTCACCAATTGTTTTTTTAATATTTAAATATTTATCAGTTAACTTACATGAATAATTAACTATTTTTTTCCAATTGCCTTAAGCAATTTAATCACCCGAAACAAAAGAAAATGCAAATGATGAATGAAATTAGTAAAACTAAAATGTCCAGATATCATAAATTAAAGACTTGCATTTAATTAATGAATTTTATTTGGTTAAATAAATAATTTAATTATAAATATCTGGCCATCGGATGGATTAATGAATTTTTAAGGAATAAAATAAAAAAAGTCTACCCGGTAGATGAGATAAAAATTAAACATACCTGCGTTTGCGGCCACCCCTGTGTTTGGGACAGTCACGGGCATAATGACCACGTTCCCCGCACTCGTAACACCGGTCTTCTGGATGGAATGGTCTGCCTCCACCGCCACCACCTCCGCCGCCACCACGACGGGATCCACGATCTCGCATCAGACGTTTACCATTGGAACGTTCAACTCTGGCTCGCCGACCGCAGATTGTCCGGCCATCAAGACCACGAACGGCGTCGTCAGCATCTCGGGCGTCTTCGAACTCGACGAATGCAAAACCCGGTGGGTTTCTTGCTACCCACACGTTTCTCAGAGGTCCGTAGTATGAGAAAGCATCCTCGAGGTCTTGTTTTGTTGCGTTGCTTCCCAAATCACCGACGTAGACTTTACAGTCGGATGGGTAACGTGACATCTGGTAAAAAAAAATTAATTTTAAAAAAATTTTTATTTTTTTCATCAGTTTGTAGTTTTGACGTCACCGAGTTGCGTAAATTTTCATAGATTAAATTTTATTGATTTTATTTAATGAAAGTTACTCCAATAAATGGTAGAAATTAAAAAAAAAAAAAAAAATTACGCTGATACGATGGCTGGGGTTTAATTAATTAATTTTTACTTACTTGACTCATTGTGATGCTTAAAAATATACGCTCACTGGCGCATATGTTACGTAGTTAAAATAATTGTATTAAAAAATACCACTAATATATTTATTGTTAAATATTATTCACTTGTATTGATTTTTAAAAATTTTGTTTAATGGACACACGCATCCGTGATGAGCGTTTGCGTTTCTATTGCGTGCTTGTGCAGTTAATGAGTTTCCGCTTTAGTGTCCACTCTCCGGCCTTTTCCGTCGGCTTATTTAACAAAATGGCGTCTTTGCGTTTACCACTAGCGACGGAAGCGACAACAAACTTTCTCTTAAACCGGATGTCGCTATCGATCGACTGTTTCTATTGGGCGTTTGAATTTCCCGCGCTCTCTGATGACCAATAGGAATCGAAATTTTTTTATGGGCTTCAATCAATAATATGACTATCATATGTTTATAATTTAATTCATATGAGTTATATTGAACAAATAATTTATTATTTTTTTTGTTTCATACTTTTTTTTACTCATATATTTATTTATTTTTATTGATAAAATTTAAATTACTGCAATTGGAAACTTGCCCAAAATATTATTTTTATTTTGAATAATTATTGAAATAATTTTAATTGATTTAAATAAATAATTTTTTATGTATTTGAATAAAATACTTTTTTTTATGACGTAAAATTATTTTTTAAATATAAACTTTTATAAATAAATATATTTTTTAAGTTTAATGATAATATTTTAAATTATAAATTGTAAATATTTCATGAGTCAATTACGGTTGTAATGAAAAAAATAAAAAATGGACTAAAATGAATTATTTATAGCAATTTATCTGCAGGGTATTAACAAAAAAGTTGTATTTACTCTCTATATAAACCCTGAAGAGCTCTCTGAGGAAATAAAAAATTCATCGTAAAGAAATATGGGAATTTTTGTGACCTATTTACAAAAACAATTTAATATTATTCTCTTTGCAAAAGCCATTCAATTTACCCAAGTAGCACACTTGGGTTTGTGGTATCTACAAGATAGCAGTTTTGAGACTGTTTTTTTACCTATCGATAAGGCACCAAAATGTTGACAAAGCGATCAAAAATTTATGTCGTCGAATAAATTTTTGCATAAAAGACTTAACACAAGCGATGACAAAAAGTAAATTACAAATAATGGTTAAAAAAAACAAAAATTTCCTATAACTAAGGACCAACATCTGTATGTCATATTTATATAAAAAAAACTTGGCTTTGAGGCAAAAAAAAATTTGTCTTGTCATTAACTGGTCTTGCTATCGTAATAGCGATTACAATTATGATCTCATACGAATTAAATTTTCTATACTTTATTTACGTGAAGGTCAGTTTGGTACATTACCTATATAATGTTATGTCAAATCAACTATCGGAAGTTCTCTATCGAAAATAGTCCTTGTCTTTTTTTACCCTCAGTCTTAGAAAACGAGCCTAATTTTATATCATGACTATTATACACTAACATGTATCACAAGATATGTATGTATGAAACTTTTTATATAGATTAATTGGAAAATCTACCCACCATTTCGGCTGCCGAATGGCCTTTTTTTTTAATTTTTATTGTTACGAATTTAAATTACTACTCATTAATTACAACTTATAATGAATTATATAATAATTCTTAATCAATGTATCAATTCATTGATTTATTTAAAAATATATAAAAATTATTGTTACATAAACGACTTTTTGTGACAATTTTTAATACTTTGAAATAATAAATTAAATTGTTTATAAACTAAAAATAAAAAAGGCATGTTTAGGAAATTCAAAATTCAGTATACGCATTATTTTTAATTTTATTGTTTCGATTATTTAATTTTTTTATGTGTAATTAAAAAATTGTCGTATGTCTGCTACATTTCCACTCATTTTTTTGTGATTTGTAGTTTGAAATAAACAAAAAATTTTATGACTTTTAAAAATATTTAAATTCATAGTTTTCATATTTAAAAAATTAGCTGTAATTACTATTAATTTCAGTTATATAAATATATAAAAAAATATATATCTAATTGTAATATAAATTAAAATTTAAACTCTTAAATTTTAGATGTGCGCGCATGCGCCTTTCGATTTATAAATTCAAGGAATCGAAATAAATGTCTCGATTAATCGATAGTTACACACACATGCACGTATATATGTGTATATATACATAAATATACGTACGTAATTGTTTGTTTTTATTTGCCTTTTTATCCGGGGTCAGTAATCCTCTGATCGTGGAAGATTTCGGAGTAAATGAATACAAAATTTGTATTTATTACTTATAATCTAGTAAATAATTAAATAAAATAATAAAAAATAAAAAGCAAAGTTTAATTAAATAATATAAATACATTTAAAATAAAATGACCAATAGTAATTGAGCATGAATTGCCAAAATAAATTTGGATTTGAAAAAACTTAAAATGTTTTTCATAAATAATAATTATCGCCGAGTGATTTTAAGTGAAATATTCGAATAATGAGGAGCAATAAATAGTAAATTATTAATTAATAATAACGTAACTTTAAAATTTAAATAAATAAATAGATAAATAATTAAAATGACGTTACAATTGGAATCAACGACACCTGAAAAAATGCTTTCTCTCATTAAAGATCTTGCTGACTTGCCTTGCAGTATTATGCAGAAAAATTTAAATAAATATGTAAGTTATTTTATTTTTTTAAAAATTAAACTGCAGTACCAATAATAATAATTAGCTTAGTTATTTATTATATAACATTTATGATCATCATTGAATCACGTGTCGATTTAATAAAATGACATTCGGCTTTAATTCAAATTATTAATTTTTTTTTTTTATTTTTTTTACCAAAGTTTACTTGATTGATTTATTATTATTACTCTTGTAAATCAATGAGAAATAAAACAATGAATTACGTAATAATAATAGATAACATATTATTTATAAGTTTAAGTAATTTATTTGTTTACTTTATTTACTTGAGTGAATTATATTTAATAAATTTGAATTTTATTTAAATTCAATAAATAAATTATTTTTATTGCTGATAAGAAAAATGTTATTTGTATTTTTATAGATTGAATCAAAATCTGGAGCGAATATATCATTTCTTGCGCCTATTTTACCAGAATCGGAGGAAATGGTTATTCATGTTGTGGGTGGAAAAATACTTGACAGAGGATTAAGAATTCCTATAAACCAATCAAACGTAATCATCTTAAAAATTATGTTTTATTTACCGTAAATTTAAATAGTTCAATATTTTTTTTATTGATTCTCAAGACTTTAATAGTTTAATATAAGACTCATATTTTTTTAAATAGTATATTGTGTGACGAAGGATGAAACAAAATGATTTCAGAGCAGGGTGAAGTTGGCTAACATCACCCGCAGTCTGAAATCGTGTTTCATCCTGAGTTACACACAATATTTTTCATGATAATCTGCATTGGAACTTAAAGTTTCATTGTCAGCAGCCAGTCAGAAACAATTTAATTTAAGACCAAATATTAGCGTAAGCGAAAATTGTCATTTGAAATTTATAGTTAAGCAGAAACTGTAAATACTATTTATTATTCCCACTAATTTTTATAAAAATTAATCAGTTAGAACTGTTATTTACGTAAATAAAATTAATGGTCTGAAATTAGTATTCAACAAATGACAAGTATAAGAGTTTAAATTGCGAAAGCCTTCAATCAGCGGGCAGAAACATGATTAGTTTGTTCTCAAGAGACGAAACGAGTTTATTTCTGCCCGCTGACTGAAGGTATTCACAATTTACTTGTTTGCTAATGTTAATTCGCGGCATTGGACTGAAATTAACTGGCTTTCAACTTGCTGTAAAGACACTGAAACTTTAAATTTCGATGCTGATACCATGAAAATATTTTTACCCCATAATTACCCTATCAAAAAAATCCATATGGGAATCCAGCGTAGATTCCTATACGGGTTCCCACATGGTGTTTTCGGATGGATTCTCAAATGGTTTCCTATAGCAATTCAACATAAATTCATAGCCTTGTATCAATAGACGATAGACAGAAATCTAGATACTCCGGATTCAATAGAAATTACTCATATAGGAACCCAGATTTCTGTATGAATTTCCCACAAATAAATTCATTTATCAAAGTTCCTGTGTCGTTTCTACATGGGAATCCAGGTATCCAGTTTTCTATGTGGATTTCCCATATGGAAATCCAGATACCTACGGTATCCTACATGGATTCTTATATAAATCTATACACTCCTATATTAATTCCTATGAATTCTTACATAAATCCACACTTTTCTATATGGATTCCTATGGGTTCCCATGCAATACCACATTGATTTTTGTTGATAGGGTATATTTAACATACTTATTTTTTCGTTTGTTTAAATTTTATGTACCAATGATTTCAAATCAGTTTTATTTCAATCGCTAAGTTGATATATTTAATGAATGAATTAATAAAAAATAAAACGATTGTTGAATTAACTAAAATATAATAAATTATTGTGATTGTCAGGCAAGCGATCACGTATTACATCGCGTTATTAAAACACGACAGTCATTGAAAGTTAACTGTACAGAACTGGACCAAGAATTATTACAACATTTAAACTCTGTCAGTGAACTGGTACCTGATAAATTACTCAGTATTCCTATTGAGCATCCTAGTGAGCAGTATATTGCGTTAGTTGTTACCCTGATAAATTATCCTGATGACGAGGCTGCTGAGGATCTTTGTATTAAAATTGTCGAAGAATGTTTTCGGTAATATTTTATATTATTTTTTCACTTGATAATAATTTATATCTAATTAGACTCTTAATTATTCTAGGTATTGTTTGGGGTTGCTATTGAATACTTTAAGATGCCAAGAGGAGACGCGGCTGAAAGTTCAATGTCAAGATCTACTTACTGTTTCAAGGAAACTTTTTACTCATTTAGGTGACTAAAAATAAATTCAAGTATTTTAATTTTAATTTAATTATTTTTTTAAAATAATTTTTCAGGCGATTTGCCGGATTTGTTACGGGAAATAATGGTTGAGGCAAGAAAGTTGACAAAGGCTGAGAGATGTTCATTATTTTTACTTGACCATGAGCATCATGAACTTGTAGCCAAAGTTTTTGATGGAATTTCAACAACAGATGTAATTATTATTTAATTATTTACGTGAAATTTATAATTTCAGATATTTTAATTAACTATTCATTTTCCATAAAAAAAATTAATTAACAAAAAAAATTAATCTTCCTGTCGAAAAAAAAAAATTCGTTCCAAAAAAGTTGGACGTGTGGAACTTCTAGATTAGAACTTCCAGTGGAACTTTTGTAATTTTTGTAGTAAAAAAAAAAAAAGTTTATCTAGAATTTTATATGAGCGAATTTTGAGTCAAAAAAAATATTTTTAAAACATAATTTTCAAAATGTATTTTTATTACATTTTACCCTCGTTTCAGAAAAGTTCAAAAACCTCAAATTTTGAATTTTTTATTAACGTTCTTTGATTTTTATAGGGCAATTGGTTTTTAATGAGAACTTTTTCGGAATGAGGGTAAAATGTAGTAAAAATATGTTTTTAAAAACGTTCATTTTTTATTTGAAATTCGCTCGTATAAAGTCCTAGGTAAACTTTTTATTTTACTATCAAAATTCAACATGTCAAACTTTTTTTTAATCTTTTTTTACACGGATTATTTCAGCGGCTTCAAAAAAATAGATCAACAAATTTTATAATTCGCATAAAACAAAAACTTTGTCGCATCATGTCGATTAATTATAAAGACAAAAAAATATGTTGGTGATGATTATCAACAAGAAGTTCTTCACTCGATAAATATTTCTCAGTAAAAGCAATTTTTCTTCTTAATATAATCGATACTTTATCAAGCATCAGCTGATAGTAAAAATAAAAATCGTATGATTTAAATTAATCTTTCAATTTGCGTGTTGATTATCATCCTTAATAAATTACATATACACTCACTCAATATTTACATTTTATCAGACTATAAATATTCTGTATTTTTATTTAGAATTTCAGTTGCTTTTAAAAATTTTATTAAATAAGAAAAAAAATGTTACATATCAATGACAGTCTTATTGCTGATGCTTTAGTTTCAATGCAGGAGTTTTTAAATTTAATATTTAACTGTTTTGAAGTGAGAAATATATTTAATATTATTCAAATATCGTGTCACTAATTCCAAAAGGATGTATAGTTTTTTTTTTTATTGCTAATGATATTGTAGACTTATTCTAAAGCTGAAAATTGGTAAAAAATTTTAAAAGTCGAATGGGCGTATAATTTTAGCCATAGGGCAGAAGTACCGTTTTTGGCCACTTTAAGACCAGTTTTGGTCACTTAGAAGTTTTAAATAAAATAATTCGTAAAATACGCAGTGGCGTAATTAATTATTTGAATACTTTTTTATTACATTGTAAAAAATTTGCGGAGTGAACGCGGATTAAATCCAAAGTGGATGCGGAGCAGATGACTGTGTATTAATTTAATCCCCTTAGAGTGAAATTCACTCCTAAAAAGAAATTATTTTAATATTTAAACTCCAACTCGGAGTGAACGCGGATTTAATTAAAATCCAGATCATTCCGAAATCACTCATCTGAAAAACAAACTCCCTACTTACTCCGTATGCAGAGTGATTTTTTTCCTCAAGCTCCGGAACTCTGAGTGACAGAATGAATTCGGATTTAAATGAAATTTAAATTTAAATTTACTCCGAATTCACTCCCGTTTTTTTACAGTGTGATTGAAACAAATTATTAAATGCCCGAAAATAGAGCAGTGGCCACAAATGCTACTTCTACCCTATGTTCTTTGACTTTCAAAATTTTTTTCCAATTTTTAGCTATAAAATAAGTCTACAGAAGGGCGTAAAAAATGTTTCCTTTTGGAATTAGTCACGCGATAAATTTAATATAATTACAAATAATTTTTTTTTTTCATAGGACATGCGAATAGCTCTCGATCAAGGAATAGCCGGACATGTAGCAACCTCAGGAAAATTAATAAATATAAGAAACGCGTATGAGCACCCATTATTTTATAGCGGAATCGATGAAGTAACAGGGTTTAAAACAAGAAATATATTATGTTTTCCTATACGTGATGAAATTCAGATAATCGGTTGGTAAAAAAAAAAATTTTATTTTAAAATTTTAATTAATATCTAAAAATAGATAATGCATGACTTTGAAAAGTAAATTAGTTAAATTGACTATCATTTGTTTATTTTGCTGTCACGCTATTGAGTATTTAATTATATTATTTATAGAGTTTGTGTAATAAATTTTAATTTAAATTTGAATTATTTATTCAAATATTTTATTAAATTTATTTATTTTTAAATATTTTTTAGGCGTAGCTCAACTGTGTAACAAAACAAATGGACTTTATTTCGACGTATGTGACGAAGAAGTTGCAACGGCTTTTAGTATTTACTGTGGAATATCTATAATGCATAGTATAATTTATAAAAAAATTCAAGACTCTCAGGCAAGGAGTAAATTAAGCAACGAACTGATGATGTACCACATGAAAGTAAGTCCTATTATTTTTTTTTATTGATCCGTGTAATTAAGTAATAAAAATTGAAACGTCATAATTGATATTAAATAACCAATTGTTTACTCACGCAAATCGATAACTACAGCAGGTATTGTTAGAGTTATTAATTAAATGTCATGTCATGAGAAAATATATTGCTATTTTTAAACTCTTATATTAATTGATCACTTATTTTTATAGGTCGAAGAAGAAGCCGTTCAAGCATTACTCAATTGTCGAGATGATCACAGTCCCAAAGATTTTGATCAATTCCACTTCAGGCCCCGTAATATTCCTCATCAACATACACCTTGTTATGTTTTAAAAATGTTCGATGAACTTGATCTTATTACACTGTGGAGAATAAAACGAAAAACATTAGCGAGGTATCTAAAATTTTTTTTTTTTTTTTGATACTGAAGTTAGCAGACATCTAATTATTTTTAGATTTTTTTTAAAACAATAAATTATAAAAAAAAATATTTTTAAAAATTGCATCTATAGTTTTTTTAATTTTCTACATGTGCATATTTTTAGTTTTTTTAACTTCTTGCTATGAACATGGAAAATTAAAAAAAAAAAGGGAAGTTATTGGTTTCGGTCCGATTTTCGAAAATCGAATTTTCATCAAAACTTGACGTCTTGAGGTCCTGGAAAATTATTCTGACTATTTATAGATGGACGTTCGTGTGTGTAAACTTTTTTTGTCTAACGATATCTTCGGAACGAATCAACTGATCCGAGCGTTTTTGGTGCCAATCGAAAGATGTCACCAAGACTTAGAACTGAATAGATTTTGAAGTCTATCGATCGAGTAGTTTACGAGTTATATGAAAAATAGAAATTATTTTTTTTTAGATTCTTTTCGTATAACTCATGAACCACTTGCCCGATTTGCCTCAGAATGTATTGAGTTCTAAGTCTTGGTGAATCCGGTGAGCGGGAAGTTTTGGGGAAAAAACTGTTTTTCAGATTATTTATCTTGTAAATGATTTGTTGAAAAAAATTCGAAAATTGTTAATGGTCTGCTAACTTCAAGATAATTTTTTTCTAAATTATAAATCAATAATTATCTTAATAATAATGATAAAAAATTACTAGGTTTATACTTTATGTGAAGAAAGGATACAGAGATGCTCCGTATCATAATTGGGTCCATGCATTTTCCGTCGCACACTTTGCCTATCTAATGATTAAAAATTTAAATCTTGTTAAAAATAATTACATGACACGATTGCAGTCATTAGTATTTCTTGTATCAGGTTTGTGCCATGATATTGACCATCGAGGGACCAACAATTCATTCCAAACCCAATGTGGTACCGTATTAGCGAGTCTTTACAGTTCAGAAGGTTCTGTAATGGAGCGACATCATTTAGCGCAATCAATGTGCATTCTCAATACTGAAGGTTGTAATATTTTTGAAAATCTTACAAGTGATGAATACAGCGAGGCTTTAGATTTACTTAGAAATAATATTCTTGCCACTGATTTGGCTTCACATTTTCGTTCAATTGATGAACAAGATGAAATGGTTAAAAAAGGATTTAATTATAAAGATCCTGTTCACCAAAAACTTTTGCATGCCATGTTCATGACTTGCTGTGATCTAAGTGATCAAACTAAAGACTGGAGGACATCGAAAAAAACCGCTGTAAATATTATTAATTATTTTATAAAATACTGGGTAAAAAAAAAATATATAAATATGTATAATGTTTTCATATATATAATCATATATAAATTATATATAATTGTATGTAATTGCATATAATTATATTTAATTGTATATAATTACATACAATTATATATAATTATACCATTTTACAGAAATAAGCTACAAAATAGATGTATTTTAAGAGGCAAAGAGTTACTAATAAATGTAATTATATGTTTAATTATATATAGAAAAAAAATTTTTACTCGCTCCAAGAAAATTTTTAACTACCCCAAGAAATTCTTTGCATTATGAATTTAAAACGAAAATTTTCTTGAGGCGCAAAAAAATTTTTTCTAGCCATAAAAACATTTTTGGTTTTATTTTAAAGTGCCCAGTTTTTCTTACGCCAAAAAATTTATTCTTCTGTGTAAAAAATGTATTCAATTTGAAAGCCTGAATTTTTAAATTTTCTATAAAGTACATGCATTCTAAAAGGCAAAGAAAAGAGCCCCTTTAACTTCGTTTTAATCTCTAAAAACTCTGTAAAACGTAAGTTTAAGTAATTGGGGGAACGAGGGGCAAAATGGGGTACTCCCAAAATTTTATAAAGAAAATTTGTTTTTTAAACTTTTTAAGCTTTAAGAAATTTTTTTCCACCTTTTTTAGGAAGTATGCCATTTTGCCCGGAAAAAAATATTTTTTTTTTTTAACGACAACTGATAATTTTTTCTATTCACTTTGAATATCATTAGAAAAAAAATATTTAACGTATTTGAATTCCCAAAAATTGACTATTTCCTTACATATCCCGTTTTGTCTCTCCCTTCCTTATATATAATTATATATAATTACATATAATTTTTTTACCCGGAATCATATTTAAATATATAAATTGTTAATTTATTATTTTTGATATTTATTTTAGGAGCAAATATACGACGAATTTTTTTCTCAGGGAGATTTAGAAAAAAGTATGGGCACAGCACCAATTGAAATGATGGATCGTGAAAGAGCATCGATACCGGATTTACAAGTACAATTTATAACAAATCTCGTCTTGCCTTTATTTGAAAATTTATCGACATTATTTACAACTGCCGACTGTCTTGTTGAAGCAATAAAACGTAACCGGGAAATTTGGCGCATTGCCATACCAATATTTCACAGATACAGTGAAATGGGAATAAAAGGAATGGATATTCTATTGGATCAAAGTATTGAAAACGAAATTCTGACTGCCTACCGTACGCAAACAGTGCCGACATAAATTAAATATATGATATATGTATATATATCAACATTATATATTTTAAATTATATTTTTTATTAGCATGATAAATTAAAGTGCTTGCTATTTTTTAGATCTTTAGGATACTTTGACAGTTATTATTTTTATCAAGACTACACTGTGTTTAATAAAAATATAAATAATAATAAACATTTTAAAGTATCGCTACTGTTGTGATAGAAAAATTTTAACTGATAGTTTATAGTAAATTATAGTGCAAAAATATAAATTTCAGAGCGCTGGCGCCTTTTACATTTTATAAATTATTATTTATTAACAAAATAGAAATTACTCTAATTAGTGTCGATTCAAAAATTATTTTATTTAAATTTTTAAGTATTCATTTTTATTATTTACTCTACGTTAATAATAACAATAAACTTTTCGATGTAATCTAAATTAATTCAATAAATAGTTTTTTCTCAAAATTATGCATTAAGTTCTTTTCTCATTTTATTTAAATATGATAAAAGCCCCTCTACCTGCTCACTTCTCATTGGAGTGAGATTAAATCACTCAATATAAATGATAAAATAATTACTAAAAATAAATTTTTTATAATTAAAATTTTTAAAAAGTTTCATTACTTATGTTTAAATAAATTAATTTTTTAATCTATAAAATAAATTATAAAAAAAAATTAATTATAAATCCTGTTACTTTTTCTTACGTATTTTTATTTTTTAGTTATTCTAATAAATTTCTTTCGTCTTATTAATAACAATAGAACCTATAAATAATATCTGTTGCTTGACAAATATATTTATTCGAACACATCTATCACAATTAATTAAAAAATTTTTTGATGAGTTCCGCCTACTTATTATTTTTTACTTTTAATAAAAATAAATTTACGAATTTCATATAACGTAAAAGCCCCTATACCCGCTCACTTTTTATTGGAGTGAGATTAAATTACTTAATATAAATTAATAAATAAAAAGAAAAACCATATTTTTTTTTTTTTATAGTTATTTTTTGAAGTTTCGAGTATTAGGAATAAAATTTTAGTTTGAAGAATAATGTTGATAATTAATTTTTCAAATAAGGTCCTTGAGTGTACCCATAGTCGCTCACTAAAAGTTGTGATATCCCATTACTCGATCAACACATGGCCCTATAGTCGCTCAAAGACAATATCAATTAAACTATGATAAGATTATTGATTTGGAAAATAATTTATAAATTATATTACTTTATTCTTTCATAATATTACATTTCACGAATTTTTAAAATATATTTAATAAGATATTGTTATAACACTTCTTAAAAAATTTGACGTAATCTAAATTTAATCTAACGAATGAACGTTGAAGTAAAAAATGCCCGGCTGAGCGCGATTTTGACAAGTCACTTAATTTAAATTTATAATCTATTATAAAATAATTTAATACATTATATTTTTAAATATTCAGATTCACAAATAATTATTTATTTATAATAACTTTTTTAGTTGAGTTTTTTTTCTAAAGATTATAAAAAAAACGCATTAAACAGTTAAAGTAAGCGAGTATAGGGGATTTTACCTTGTGTAATTTATCACAATTATTTTTATTTTAACGGGTAAAATTAAAAAATTATCATTACAATTTATTCCAGCAACATTTTTTGCCTGGCAATAAAATTTTAAAATTTTTCCGCCAAAAAAACAATCGCGCCGCGCGCGCCGTCACGTGCCAGAAGTTAGAAGTTATACAAAATTTTAGCCCTTCTGACTCTGACCCATATCTTTCTTTTTCCGTGTTTGGTCACCGCAATCCGTCACAATGGTGAGATTTTAATTATTTAATCTTTAATTTAATGATTAATCACTTGAATAATAAATAAACTAATTGACAAAAGACGATTGATAATTTTAAATAAATTAAATAATATTATTATTGTGGAAATAAACTTATTTTTATTGCAATTGTGCGGACATGATGTGTGACGTGTGGTTAACCTTAAAATTATTTATTGTTTACAGAAGAAACCAAGGTGTTCAGAATTGCGTGCTAAACAAAAGAAGGAGCTGCTTACTCAGCTCGATGATTTGAAAAAGGAGCTTATGAGTGCTAGAGTTGCACGACACAACTCTTCCGACCCATTGAAATTGTAAGTTTTTTATTTTTTAAATTACTCCATAACTTCCCCCATTACTACCTATACCTAAGGTAAGAGACTTAATTCCCCATCAGCGAAGTAGTACCTGATCATTCAATGTATTAGTATATTTATATTTAATCAAATTTAGTAAATATAAATACACAAATATATGAGTGATTTGGTACTAGCTCCCTAATCGGGTATGAGATCTTTTACCTTAAACTAAAAAAAAAAAAAAAAGTGCTTATAAGTTAAAAGACCTAGTACCCGATGAGGGAACTAGTACCTGATTACTCATGCAATAAGTTTTATTAATAAAGATATACAAATATATGAATGATTGGGTACTAGATCTCTTACCTTATATATGTACATATGTAGATATGTACATATATCAGACTGTACCATTTAAAATCGATATTTTTTTTCGGTCTCATACGGCAATTACGTTGGATGTAATATAAAAAAAATAGGGTACTAAGTTGGGCCTTCCAACTTGACTACAAAATGCGCGCTCGCTTAAATAAGATTTCCCATTTAAATAACATGAAAAAGACTTTTAAATTTAGAATTTTATAACTCGTTAATGGATCAGTAAATTGAAAGGACAAAAAGAACGGTTATCAAATTCAAGTCCAAGGTTTTCTCTGAAAAAAGTCCTAAGCACAAAATGAAGACATAGACTTGATGCTTTACTGTATGAACTAGCGGACTGCACTTCAAATTTTTTGATAACTTCTATTTGTTTACGAGAAAAATTTGGACTAACTTCCCATTTACTGTACAAGTGAAACAAAGATAGTACCGTTCATCAACGTGAGTGCGAATAGAGAATCAATTAAAAGAGCGTCATAACATAATTTTTTATCACAGTTGAAAAATTACAGGTTTTTCGAATGAATCATTCAGAACAAAAACTGAAATTTTCGTAAATCAGTAACGTATGAACGGTTAAATTTAGCAGAAATGTATAAGAAATCTATTTTGTAGAGTTGGATTCTTTACAAAAATATATTATGGTCGTTTCAATTTATTGATCCGTTAACGAGTTATAAAATACCGAATTAAAAAAAAATTTTCCCATGTTATATAAATGAAAAATTCCATTTAAGCGAGCGCGTGTTTTGTAATTGAGTTGGAAGACCCACTTGGTACCCAATTTTTTTATGTTACATCGTCATTTTCGAGTAGGACCGAAAAATAAAATCGATTTCATTTAACACAGTTTAATATATATGTATATGTTGGTTGTGTTCATTTATATGAATAATTAAACATTAAATTATTTAATAAATATTTAATTCAATTTCACAGGCGTGTACTCCGTAAATCTATCGCACGGATCTACATTATAATAAACCAAAAGCAAAAGGAAAATTTGCGAAAGTTGTACACCAACAAAAAGTGGAAACCATTGGATTTGAGGCCAAAAAAAACCAGGGCTATCCGCCGTCGTTTGACTACTCATCAAGCTAACGCTAAAACTCTTAAAGAAACCCGAAAACTCTCAAGCTGGCCACTGAGGAAATACGCTGTCAAGGCATAAGTTTCATTAATTTATGTTTCGTAAACATTGATATAAATTTTTATTTTACATTGTAGAATATTGTTTACTCCGCTTAACATCCTGCGGTTAATAAATTTTAAAAATCTATCATCAATGTACTTGCTGACTATTATTTATTGTTCAATCTACATGAGTACAAGTTTTTATGATCCTGACGTTAGTAGACAATTGACATTTTTTGATTTTTTTTTTCAACGCATCAATTACAAAAAAAAAATGTGCATAAGGTAAAAGGTGTCACGACTAATATCACAGTCATAATATCAATGCCAAAATATCATATAACAAAATATCTTACGTCTAATTATCATCTATCAGAATATCATGCGTAAAAAAAAAATCATGTGCATACAGACATTCGATGGCTACCATATTTCATGTTAATAAATATTATATTTTTTCATAATATTGAAACATTGCGATATTTGAGTAAGTGATAATTAGACGTCTGATAATTTATTATGTGATGTTTTGTCGTGTGATATTATAACTAATATTTAGACATGTAACCAGGTAAAATATCTAGTACCTGTTCAAGGAACTAGTACACGATCACTCCATATATATTCGTATATCTCATATTTTGAAAAAAATCTATAAAATATTAACCGTCTGCTAACTTCATTATAATTTTTTTACATAAATTTTGATACTGTTTCTTCCTTTTTTAGATCTAATTAGTGTTTTATCTCCTAATATATTGATAATTAATTTTAAAAGATATGAAGTACCCAAGGTTATTTAAAACCCGAGATAAATATTGGTGAGTAATCATCGTGAAAGTTATAAATGATTAATATATAACAAGAATATGATAAATAGAAATGATGCTGGAAGTAGCTAACAAATGAAAATTTTAGTGTTTTTAATAACCAAGTTAATTGTCACTGAAAATTTTTTCGTGTTTCGCGATATCCATTATGATTATACATGAAAAAATCTTCCAATAAATAAAGTTACAATTTTTCGTTGCCAAGGATTAATTTATATAATTTAGTTACTAATTATATTTTAACAGAAAATTATTTACATAAAAAAAAACTCATAAGACAATTTTTTACGTTTCATTTCGTCAGAAAGCTGGAAAAACTTTCACTTTATTTCTTTTGACTAAAAACATCCGACAAATTTTGTTTTCCGTCAAAAATATTCAAAAAGTGGCGCGGTGCGAATGCGATTGTAATACTATCTTGAAAAAAAATTAGTAGAAATTAATTCCAATAGCGAAAAAACGAAGCAGTTAGAATTAAAAAGGCTGTTAGAAAAAAAAGTCTTAGTAGAAACTAATCGTCAAGATCTTCAAGCTGTTAACATTCATATTGACAAGTTAAAAAATCAAAAACATTAAATATATACGTAAGTATAGAACTAATAAGTTTCACTATATTTATTATTGGCGTACTTCATTAATACTTTATTAATATTCTATAAAATGTTCTTATTTCTGAAATTTATTCTAGTGAAAATGAAAAATTCATTTATATTTTTTTATAGAGTAAGTTATATGAAAACATGGATTTAAAATCAAAAATAAAAAATTCTTCATTTAATAATTAAAAAAAAAAACAATGAACATTGACAAATAATGAAATAAAGTTTCGTTTAACGACAATGATTGATTATTGATTTATATCATTTTATTTTAAATTAAATAAATATTTTCAATGATTTTATATTACTACATATAGTCAGGGAATTTTTGAATAATTTGACTGGAATACCTGGAAAAGTCAGGAAATTTCAATCTCAAAAATCTGTGGCCACCATGTATTAATCATGCAATAATATTATCTTTAAATATTTTCATACTTACAATATTTTTAAACTTCAAAAATAAAGATAATATATGAAGTTCTTTATGGAAAAGAAATATGAGTATGAGTATTTGACTGATTAAAAAAAATCAATAATTTTTTATTTTTCAAGGATACAATTTTTAAAATTTTAGAAGAGTAAGATAATCTGCTATCAAAATTAGAGCTTTTAATATTAACATTAAGTATTTTCTGATTGCAATTTTCCATTTCTCATAACATGGGAAAAAAATTTTTTTAACTACGGAATTTCATAATTCATCAACGCTCAGTATACTGAAAAAGCCAATACATTTTTCTATAGAGAATTGTATTGGCCTCTTTGGCATACTGAGTCCTTGATGAATTATAGAATTCTGTAATTTAAAAAATTTTTTTCCCTCGTCGAATTTGGGACAAGTGACATTTAATCGGAAATATAGTAGTGTATTATGGAAAATCAATAATTTCAAACTTTTCATGAGTTAAAGTTCAATATCTCAGAAAATATTGATCTGAGGAATTAGGTCTACATAACTTTTTTTATAGGAAATCAAATTTCCAAAAAATTTGCTATTTACATTTTTTATGTAAAGTCGAGTATTTCGGAGAAAAATACGAGAATTTTAAGTGAAAATTAACTTCAGTGATCCGCACCAACTCACCAATATAAGTTTCGCCGCAAGGAAACAATTATAGAATGCTTTATTCTGAGTAAATTGCGACCAATCCCGATTCGATAGCATAAAATGCGGCTGAGTAATAGAAATTAAAAAAAAAAAATCTCGATTTACGTGTATTGCAAATGGAAAATCTTTTCGCGTTCAGGGAAAATACTTAAAATTAGCATTGAGGGCTGCAAATTTCCGAAAATTTTTTTCCCGACATATACAACAAAATTTCGTCTGGGGACCGAAAAAAAAATCACCCTAGTATATATATAAATTTTTTAACGAATGGTATTTTTGGAACCTACTCAACTAATTATGATAGACTATGACAAAATTCTTTGAAAAATTCACCATGATGGCAAATGTAATAAATAAATTTCTATAAGATCTACATAAAATAAAAAACAATAATTGTAAGCTGTGGAATTTATTTTTCAACAGATGTTTATTCACCAAGATATCTGTGGAGTGTTAAACCACATTTTTTATTTATACATAGGCAAGGTTTATTTATTTATATTTTTTTTTCGTTTTTCTACTTCAGCTATCATACACTTGCGTGTTTTGTTTCCTCATCCCAATTGTCTATAAATAAGTAACTTCCCTTCCCCATCAGTACAGTAAATTCAACTTGTTTGCAACTTTCTTACTTTTTTGTTATTTAAATTTTATTATTAATTGTTAATAATAATAATAGTAATAATAATAATAATAATAATAATAATAATAATTAATAAATGATTCCTTCGGCTAACATATACCAACTTAATTTAATACCTTAATTATTATCTTTAGTAATTATAGAAAAAATAAGTCTTTTAAATAATCACAAAACAGCCATTGAAGATTTTAATTTATCTTTTTTTTTTCCTTCCCTTATTCAACAGATATAGGCTAATAAATGACAGCGATTTATGAATATGTTTACTTATTTAAATAACTATTTATGAATAATTATAATAATATTAATATTAATATCGATAATACAAAAAAATTAAATGACATGAAAAGAAATGAAGAATTATTATAATAGAAAAAAAAAAATTCTGCGTTAAATATTTTTTTTCGTTACTTGAACGATCAGTTCTTACGCAGATACATATTAATATATTATTTGTTCAGTATAATTGTAAATCTTTTTGCCCAAAACTTTTCCGGATCTTCATTTAAAAAAATTTCTGTTAACAAATTAATTTTTTAATCTATCAGCAGACAAATGAGCCCCCCCCCCCCATTTCTGAGAAATATTCAATGATCTTGAATCTGTCATAACAGTTTTAAAATTTTATGAATTAATTTCAAAAAAATTAAAGCATAAACTGAAAAAAGAACAACGCAGTTACCGATCATTGTCGCCGAGGTATAGATTTTTTTAAAAATTACTCACAGTTGTTAACAATTGAAAGTTAAACGAAATTTGTTGCATAAATTTTAGCCGACGAAATTTGATAACTCAAATTATAAAATTGACATCAAAAATTTACTGAAATTTATTCAACAAATTTCGTTTAACTCCCTACTGATATCAACTGTAAGTAATTTTTTTAAAATCTATATCTCAGCGAAATCGCACTACGTTCTCCTTTTCTTAATTAATGCTAAAAATTTTTTTTTTATTAATTGTTAAAATTTTTATACGCTCATGACAGTCGAAAGTCAATGAAATTTTTCAAAAAGTGGAGGACAGTCTGCCCATATAAAAAAAATTTGTTCAAATAAAATTCCAGAAAAGTTTGACCTGAACTTCGAAACTTGAGGCAGATTAGAACTTTAAGTGGAACTTTGGTAATTTTTATAGTAAAAAAAAAGTTTACTTAGGACTTTATAGAAGTGAATTTTAAGTCAAAATATTTTACCCTCGTTTCAAAAAAGTTTGAAAGCCTCTAATTTGAAATTTTTTATGAACGTTCTTTTCTTTTATTCTTATCATACTACTAGTTTCTGATGGAAACTTTTTCGGAATGAGCGTAAGATGTAGAAAAAAAACGATTTAAATAATATGTTTTATAAACGTTTTTTTTTTACTCAAAATTTCCTCATATAGAATCCTAGATAAACTTTTTTTTACTATCAACATTACAAAAATTCAAAAAAAGTTCCACTCGTTCTAATCTATTTTAAGTTTAGAAGTTCCACATGTCAGACTTTTTTGGAATCTTTTCGGAACGAAATTTTTTTACTCAAGTGAAAATGCGCTTAAACGTCATCAATTTAAATTATCTATTTTATCTCATAACTTCCATCGTACAAATAAATTAGGTCTTAAAATATTAGTCATTTATAATTTTTACAACAATAATAGTTTAATATTAAAAAATTTTTAATTTAATCAAAATGGCGGCAATTTTAAACGGGATAATATTATTTATTATTTTTTTATATAATGGAAAATTATTTTGATGATTGTGATATATATTTATATAATAGTATTACTGTATGTAAAAATAAAATAGATAATTATAATGTTGAACATGATAATCAATAAACTGATACCTTTAATCTCGATATTAAATATTTTACGTACTCGCATTACAAATTATAAATATACATTGATATCTATTAATGTATACATACACAATAAACCTATATATGTGTATTACATATTTGTTATGACTATAAATTCAAATATTAATGCCTTCGTTTCTCTATATCACAATTAAATACCGTTCTTTAATTAATTTTTATTTAAATTGTATAAACGATTGGCAACTTTTTATTTATTTTTTCATTCATTTATTATATAATCATCAGGTATCTAGAAAAATATAGAATTTCTTTGTGTATTTAGTCAATTAAAACTTAATTCGCAGATCATCAATACTTAATATCCATGTATGCTCGTCATCATTTATTTAATTTATATTTTTCATATTTATTTTTATTATTAATTCAAAATCCTATTATATTATTATTCATTTTTTTTTTTAATCTGAGAAACGAATTTGGCAATAAGCGTGCATAGATTTTATTAAATAATAAAATAATAATTTTCTATGCACATAAATCGAATTACGTTTAACACTAAAGCGAATAATTAAATATATAAAATAATAAAATGATTCTTTTTTTTTTATCTTAATCGTCCACAATTAGGACGGAGTTTAGAAGGTTTATATTTAAATATATGATTTTATTTTTAAAGGAAGGACGTGTTGTGGAAAACCCGAGAATAGAATTGGGCAGAGAATTCACAGAAGTGAATAAGAATGAGGCGTGAAAAAAAAAAAAAAAAAAAAAAAATTAACGTATGTAATTTTACTAAGTTTTTGTTCTTGTTTCCCATGTATTTAAATTGGCGGTATTTTAGTGAGGCATTTAAATAAGCGGATGTAACGTTTCTCTATCTAATCTATTTAAAGTACGTAGACTTTTGTTACGGTTGAATCGCTTATTAATTATCATCCTCATTAATCTCACTTTCTATATGTTTTCCAACGATTTCATTTTCATACTCGTCAGCAGCAGCAGCGACAGCGGCATTGGCGGCAGTAACAGCAGCAGTAGCAGTAGTTGAATTTTCATCGTCTATGTCTTGATTATTGTTATCACCATTAGCGGGAATTTTAGCAATTACACGACGATGTCACAATGGCGGTGGAATTGAAAATTCTCGGCGTACGTAAAAAAGAATATAAGGCTTGCACTTGGCAACAGATTCGGAGCTCGCTGGTCGTACACTACTGTCGTTGAAATGAAACCACTGGCCGTCGTGAACAGCAAAGGCAGTGTAATGTCCAGTGCCAGCACTGAAAATAATTTACATTCATTTATTTTTTTATGAATTTTTTTTATCAATTTACATTCCAATAATTAAATCATACTTTCTTTTGATATTTTTAAATTTAATTGTTTAATCAATTACTTTTTCAACGCAAATGTATGTAAATATCGCGTCAGTAATTCTGAAAGGACTCATATTTTTATACGCCCTTTTGGCTTTAGTCACTAAGTTTAAAACCAAAAGGGCGTATAATTTTTTTTTTTTGCTAATCATATTGTAGACTTACTTGAAAGCTGAAAATTGGAAAAAAATTTTTTTAACTATCAAATAAGTCTACAAAATGATTGGCAATGAAAAAATACTTAAACGCCTTTTTGGTTTTAAACTTAGTGACTAAAGCCAAAAGGGCTTATAAAAATATAATGATCCTCAAATTGACAGACAATTAACAATTTTCGAATTTTGTTTTCACTAAATCAATTAAAACAAAAAAAAAACTATAGGTGTAAATAAGTGTGAATGTAGCAGACATCAGACAAATTTAAGATTAATAATAAACAGAGTAAATAATTAATAGAATAAAATTTTTGAAAAATGCGCATTTAAAAAATTTTAAAACTAATAAGTGCATTTTTTAAAAATATTATTTTTTTAATTGTTTACTCTACTTATTTATAATTATCAATTTGTCTGATGTCTGCTACATTCAGATTGTAGGTGTAATTTTTTTCAAATATTTTTTTTTATAATTTATCGTTTTGGAAAATAATCCAAAAATTATTAGACGTCGACTAACTTCAGTATCATAAAATATAAGTCCTTTTCAAATTAGTGACGCAATATATTTAGCTTTAAAAACGTCATATTATACACGGAATAATTATTCTTGTTTGAAATTCTATGGTGTCATAGTAAAGCTGGGCCATATTGACCCCCTGACGGATATTGAAATAAACCCATGGAAAAATTACTGTGGCCACAGTAAAATTAACAAGTATTACTTCCCAAATTACTGTAACCACTGTCGATTTTACTGTGGTTATAGTAATTTTTCCATGTGTTTATTTCAGTCTCCGTCAGGTGGTCAATATGGTCATGATAAAAAAAAAAATGATTTAATCCATGCAAAGTGTATATCTATATATTGCCCGATTCAAATTATTTTAAATCATTTCAAATAATTTCTCTTAATCAGGGAATCCGTTTTACCATGACGTCATAACTTTTCAAAAATAATAATTCCTGTGCATTTAATTAATACGCAATCGTCTCAATAATTAAACCATAAATATTTAAATAATTTTGTGTTTTTAAATTTCAGAATAAAAAATAATTTAGTATTTATTATTTTATCAATGTAGTATGATAGTATAAATTATTTATCATTTTTAAGAGACATTAAATTAAAAAATTTTCAACTATTTTAATTAATTAATTCAATAATTACATTTTTTTGGTCTAAATAAATCTGCTTGGGTAAAAATATTTAGTTTATTTAAAAAAAAAAAATAATAAACTCACCCTGATCCATGATGAACAATAACGGCAGCAAGATCATACAGATGACTATTTTGTGCGGCGAGTTTTACACCAGCAGATCCGCATACAGTAAACGGTGACATATCAAGTGATTCCATTGGAAAATCAACCTGCGTATCCACCTTGGAGCGGTAGGAATTGCACCACCTAAATCTTTTTATGTGAAGGCACAACACCTGGAAGAGAAAAACGCTGAGGTGCTGTCCAGAGTTTGGTATTTTATATATACGGATTTAAATTTAATGCAACAAAATCTTGATAAATTTTTTATTCCAAGAGAAAAAATAATAATAATATTGATAATAAGAAGAAGAAGAAGAAGTAGAGGGTTTAGATGATGCCAACTAACGTTAGGCAGCCTGTGAATCCAGAACCTCTTGGTTGAACGTTGCTTTCCCATACAGTTATTGCAGTAGTAGAGTTCACTGTCAGCAAGTTCTTCGACTTTGAAGAAACGAGAGAGACTGAATGTCAGACTGCAAACTTCTTCTTGTTCCTTTGTCGCTGTTCTTCTTTGAAATTTGTCGGGAATATCCAAAGAAAGATCTTGAAAAGGTTCGTGGGTTTTTGAATCTGTTCGGCAGTTCATGCAGTGTACCTACATTATAATAATTAACAATTAATATTTATTGCACACCTCAAGCGCGAAGGCGCTGTGTGTGCTTACAATCGAAATTATTTTTTCGACTAATTCACTCACGTTAAATTATCTCTACACTTTTTGATTACACTAAAATCGGCTAAATTGTATACTAGTACAAAGATAATTTATTAAGGAATAATATCGACCTGGTATTAAATCGATTCATTATTCCAATGATTTAAAATGAATTATTTGAATCCAAGAAACCAGTGCTATGAATTTTTTTGTATGAATATTTGGAACCACGATAACTCTCGAAAAATATAATAAATTGGCCTAATTTTTTTTTAGTAGCTTTGTATCTTTTGTCGCAAGAACCCTTTTGAAAATCACTATCTAAATCCTTTTTGTTTAATTGTAATTGATAAAAAACTTAAAACCGGTAATTCACTAAAAATTTAGCTGCCATTTTTTATTTTTATTCCTCCACCAACAACTGGCAGTAGCACTAGTGTGACAGTAGAATTAAAAAATAAAAATCGACATCTAAGAAAAAAAGGCGGAATATTTAAGAAAAAATTTAAATAATAAAAATTAAACTGAATGAAAAAACTAAAAAAATGAAACCAAAAATAAAACATAAAATTAATAAGTTAAAAGTTAAATGTTAATAATTATCATGAGCGATTGAGGTCTGCACTTTTGAATTTTTCAATATTTATTATTTATTTATTTATTTATTTATTTATTTATTTAATTATAAATTTATATATTTACATACCACACTGAGTAAAGCACCACCAAATACTGCAGTAACAATACTCTGTTTGCCACGAAGTCCAAGTGGTTCGTGACCGAGTCTTGGTAAGAGTTGCAATAACTCTGTATGCAATCTATCGAGCATGTAAGTGAGAAATTCATGAGCATCTTGTTGTTGATAGCCTCGAAAACGTGGGACCACTTTCCAAATTACTAGAAAGAGACATTCTGGTGATATTGCTTGACCATTTGAACCGCCTACACTCAAGCCTAGTAAAACCTATAAATTTTTAATTATTATATTTTTATTTTCATTTTTAAAAAATATTTTTATAAAATTCTATCCCTAGTGGATCCGAATTATGGAAAATTATCGCATTTTACCTCGAAATACCGTAATTTACTGCGAATTTGCCATAAATTACCACAATGTACCGCTGATTACTGTAATTTGCCTAAATTGCCGTAATTTACGCTAAAATGTCGCATTTTACGGTAATTCTTCTGAATACCGCACTTTTGCTGTAAAATACAGCACTTTTGCCGTAAAATACTACAGTATTGCCACAATTACCACAATTTGCCGTAAGGTACGGCAATTTACGGGTAATTGAGGTAATTTAAGGCAGCTGCGGTAATTTACGGCAAATTACGGCAATTCTTGCGAATGTCGTAAATTGCGGTAATTTACCGTAATTCGGATCTGCTAGGGATTTTTATTAATCATAGTTTATAATTAAAACTTTGTAGAGATTAAACTTTTTGTTTTTTATTAAATTTTTTTTTTTTTTTTTTTTTTTTTTTTTTTTTTTTGTAAACGTTTAATTAACAAAATAGTTTTTATGTCAGTTAAGAACCTTAAATTTGACGCTCTTTTATATTTAACCCAAACTTAAAGTAGATGTCACTACTATACATACTTCTCGCAAGCGCTCGTTAAATAGGTAGTTTTAATATATACCATTTAGAAAGCACAAGTGTCGAGGTTTCAGTTTTTATGTCAATTTTTTCTTAAAAATTAACCAGAAACCACATCACATAAAAAGATAATCAATTAAAAAAAACTAAGATTAATGCGAGTAAAATTGAAAATGTATAACTAGGAATCGCAAATTGAGGAAATCTATATGTAACACATGTATATTATTTAATGTAAATTAGATCAATAAAAGATTTTTAAAAGTTAAAAAAAGTGTCGGGGAGATCCAATAAGAACCTCGGAAACCCTAAAGGCTCGATACCTGTGCCTGGGACGAGTCTGGACTCGAATAATTAGAAGCCACATTCAGATACGTTACTGAACACAGTATCGAAGGGATGGGTCTCGGCCGGGGGGGAGAATAGAGCCCCTCCATATCGGCTGAGACGACTGGGTGATAAACCACCATCTCGTTACCAAACATGGCCAACTTAGTCAAATTCGATTTTAAGAACAAATCAAATTCAAATGTCGGCATCGGGACGAATTCTCAGGTCCGAAAGACCTCACACTTTATGCGTGAAAAATTCTTTCAGCTTCCACTGGGAATCGAACCCACGCCTGGCCAGAGATCATAAGATCTAAGTCTTACGCCGAGCCGGCCATGATCGCCGATTCCTGTGCGTAATATTAGTTATACTATAATTAAAAAGTATTAAGGTAGTATGAGCGGGAGACATGGTGGTGATAGGCTACTTTGAGCGCGCGGTAAAGGGGTGATGATGATCACGTGACCTCGACAGTACGTACGGCAACACTGTGATTGTTATTTCTTGTTGTTATTTGTAAATAAATTCCAAATAAACATCGAGTATAAAAAAGTGTCAATTTAAAAAAATTATGGAAAGTGAAAATAATAAAACTTCTTGTCGAGATAAATTTGGTAAGTTCACAAATAAAAGAAAACTAGTCCAAGGTGGTGGTAAACCTCGAGTGACAAAATTATCAGCTATTATTAAAAAATTGTGTACTAAAATTCGTGAAATTATTAAAAATATTGACACTGAATTTAATAAGAAAGATAAATAATTATAAAAATGTTTACTGTTTTTAATTATTAATAATTCGGTATCTACAACTGTGTATTAACTTATTGACATTTTTAAAAATTAATGATATTGATAATTAATATTTACTATTCTTATTATTTACATATAGAAATTTTTGATTAGAAAAATTTCAAAAAATATCGCTGTGTATAAATATAAGTTAAATTTGACAGTTGTAGGTTAGGTTACTTCACTATTATGATTATTACTTTGTTTCTATCTCTTTCCAATATATTTTATATCTTTTTAATGGTCTACAGTGTTGCCAGTTAGTACGAAAGACAATCAACGCTACCTAATTTGCCGAAAAAGTTGATCTTTTTAATTAGTCGGGCACAACGGGGTTTTTTTTTGTTTTCAATAATTTATTAAGGTTTTAACTTTAATTCAAATAGTTTTTTTTTTAATTTCCACCGACTAGTTTTGGAGACATCTATGAAAACATATCATCCATCTACCGGTTTATCATAAAGCCAATGTTAAATATGCCTACTTTTGAAGTCATTTATTTATTTAAATAATCGGGCAACCCTCCCTAAAATTTTCAGAATTGGTTTAGACTCAGTCCAACTTCATATAAAAAACAAATCAAGCCTTTTATTTAAAATTGCCTTGGTGCTCGTACTACCTTAAAAGAGGGAAAAAATAAGTTAAGAAAGAAAAATGTATAAAGGACAATAAAACAAAAAATATTAACGATGTTTTTGGAGTTAAGAGGGTTTGCCATCTATTCTCTTTCTCACACACATGTGAACAAACGAAACGGTCCTTGTTGCACTTACATTAGCAAATGGAAATTTCAAATGAGCTGTTCTCAGGTATAAACTGAAATTTCCGAACCAGAAGCATTTCATTCGATAAATAATAATTTTACGTTCATTTGAAAATCACCTGTTTCACTCTCTTAATGAATATTACTGTACGTAAATCAATGATTTTTTTTATCTTTAAAAAAATTTAACGATTTAAAAAATAAGGTTGGTAAAAATTAAAAATGAGGGTACAAGAGAGAGAATGATAGAATATAGAAAAAGACAAGGTGTGAAAATGTGAAAGAGTAAGTGCAAGAGGTGGGTCGGGTGGCTCTTGTCGCGCTGCAGGAGGCGGCGTAAATCGACCGAGAAACAAACTCGATTTTCCAAGGCTGGGTAATCTTGAGGTGTTTTTTTTTGTTTTATTTATATTCTTTTTCTATTTATTTTATATTTGTTGTTTTTTTATACTTTCTAACAGTTTATTTTTAATTTATCAATTTAACAATTTTAATTATTTGGTTTATATTTCAATAAATAAATATAATGAATATATTTATTAGATATATTTGTAAAAAAAAAAAATATTAATAACTATATTTTGCAATGTACTAAAATATCGCAATTGAGAGAAAGTTTTAGCGCGTATTATAATTTAAAAAGTTATTTTAAATATTTATGAAGATTATAATTAAATTTAACTTTTTGCTTTTATTTAGATGAAGAATAATCGGATTTATATTTCTTTTTCAAACTAATTAATAATATGATAGTTTCCCATGATTTACTGAGATCTATAGATTTCATTATATCTAAACAAGGACTCAGACAAACTTGATTAGTGAATATGTCAACTACAGGAAAAAATTATATAAAACATTGTCCAAAATATAAACTTTTAAATACAGTGAATAAATATTCTGAAAACTTAAATTACTTTGGAGTTACTGTTGTTAGTTTTAAATCATGGGCTAAAATTCTACTGAATAATTGTTAAGTTGATTTAAAATGTTAAAAATTTCAAATTTTTATTTTATTTTATTACTTATAGGGTAGAGGCACCGTTTTTGGCCATTTAGAGCCAGTTTTGACACTTGAAAAATTAAAATAAAATAATTTGCAAAATACGCAATGACATAATTCATTTTTAAGATTTCTTCAGAGATTCTTTTATCCCACTGTTTAAATAAAAATTTTATTTTACACTTTTTTTTAATTAAAATAAAGTATTAAATATCAAAAAATGGAGCAGTGGCCACAAATGGTACTTCTACCCTATATTAAAAACCAGCCAAATCATCTGTATGTATTCTTTTTGAATTGCAGAAATGCGTAAAATAAATAAATAAAAAATTGTAATTTATTATTAATAAGAAATAGTACTAGTACCTTTCTAAGCTCTTCAGCAAGTAACGCATCGCTCAGTTCTTTAGCTCGACCGGGAGCAACAATCCGTCCTCTGTGAGTTGGCGGTTCATCAAAGGCAATGCCCTCAAGACTTGGCATTTGCGTAAGGTACTCGCAAAAATGGCTGATATTATTAAATGATTGAAGTACAGCATTCATAAAACATGTATTGCCGAGATTTCTTAATCCAACGACTTTTTTTTCTTTGGTAGCCTTAGAACTCCGTCGTTTAGGAACTGGCCGATTATCGCCGCTCGTTTCATCAAACGAGTGAAGTCTCTTACGTGTGCGCGGTCGTAAATTTCGTACAACCACCTCAGTCTTCCATATCGCATCTGAATCAGTATCGCCATTGCCATTGTCTAATCCTGATGAGGACGATGAACTCCAATTCTCATCGTTCTCTTTTTGTTCACCTTTACGAAATGTATTTTGACGTATTTTTTCTATTTGACCAGTTGACGTATCGTTAACAACATATTCGTCACATGAATAACTGAAATTAATTATCATTTTTTTTTTTTTTTTACTATTAACAAATAATTAAATTTCTTTATTTACACTGTAAAAAATTAGCGGAGTAAATTCGGAGTGAATGCGGAGCGAATGATTACGTATTTATTTAATCCCTTTGGAGTGAAATTCATTCCTAAAAAGAGTTTATTTTAATATTAAAATTCCGAATCAGAATAAATTCGAATTTAAATAAAATCCGTAATCACTCCGAATTCACTCCCAATTTTTTATGTTTCTGAAGTATGAGTGTGAATGTAGTAGACATCAGACAAATTTAAAATTATTAATAAATAGAGTAAATAATTAATAAAATTAAATTTTTAAAAAATGCGCATTTACAAAATTTAAAAAATTATAAGTGAAATTTTTTAAAATATTTTTTCTGTAATTTATCGTTTTGAATAAATTTAAAAAATTATTATACGACGGTTAACTTCAGTATCATAATTTTTTACAGTGCATTTATATTATAAATAATTAATTAAATTTACCAATATACAGATAGATTTTCACAGTCAATGCATACACAGTGATGAGTATTTTTCTCATGATGCTGCAGTGCATGGCCAGACATATAACGCCCACAATGCACGTTCCCGCAATGTAAGCACAGCCATGTACTTTTCTCCGTTCCACATACTGAATTTTATTATCAAAATTTTATTTTTAAATATTAATTACAATTAACACTATATGCATATATATATATTATAATAATGGTAGTAACAATTTATGACCAAAACGTATATTTAGTAACTGATAATTAGTAATTAGCTGTTATGATTATACGTTCAAATTAATTTATGTTTATTAATTACACACGGAAAAAAAGAAACTTTAAAAATCAGTGTTTTAAATTATAACCCGGAAACTAGTTATCAATATAGTGAATTTCAACATTGCAACCAATAAATTTTACAATACGTTTCATAAATTTTTAATGTTTAAGTTACGATTTTTAAAGTTCAAATATCAATTTTTCCTGCATAGACAATAAATTTTAATATTTATCCTATAATTATAAATTAAAAAATTACTATTTAGAATGATAATATTTACTGATCACTTTATTATTATATTACTTGTCGTTTCTAAATGAATACAATTCATTTTTTTCTGTGTATAAATTAATATTTGTAATTATCCAAAAAGCATGAATATTAATTTTATTATTATTATTATTATTATTATTATTATTATTATTATTATTATTATTATTATTATTATTATTATTATTATTATTATTATTATTATTATTATTATTATTATTATTATTATTATTATTATTATTATTATTATTATTATGAAGTGCTGACGCATTATTAAATGTATTGAATAAAAATTTTTAAATTTACGGAAAAAAAATTTAATTAAAAAAATTTTTTGTAAGACAACAGAACTTTGTTTTATATTGAATATAATTTGTATTTTTGAATTATGAAAGTAAATAAATTTTTTTGAAAATAAATTGAAGTTAAATTGAAATTTATCAAATGTTTCAGCTGTCCGGCTTGGTGCTTTTTTTACCCCATTCATATTAAATTTTGAAATCTTAATACCGACCCTAGGTCATTTATCAAATTCATTTCGATCTCAGACATGACAGTTTAATTTTTAAAATTTAGACGTGTTTATACCTCACTATTAAATTATATAAACAAATTTAAATATTTTTTCTACACAGAAAAAAAAAATCTGAAAAACGGTTGACCCTGTGGGCCAAGTCCTAAACTTTACGCTGTTGTCGAGCTCAGAAAGATCGAAAAAGTTATAATTTCTAAATTTTTGAGCTCTTTGAAATAAAAAAAATGGTTATTTTGTTGTTCAACCAAAAAAATTAATTTTTGTCGTTAAAAAGGCTCATTAAAACTTAGAATTGAGTATAATTTGAGGCAACTCGGGCAAGTAGTTTATGAGTTATATGAAAAAATACCTCAAAAAAAAGAATTTTTTAATTTTTATTTTTCATATAACTCGTAAACTATTCGACCGATCGACTTCAAAATCTAATCAGATCTAAGTCTTGGTGAGATTTTTCGATTGCCGCCAAGCATGTTCAAACCGGTTGATTCGTTCCAAAGATATCGTTTAACAAAAAAAGTTTACACACACACCTAGATGTCCATCCGGAAACAGTCAGAATAAATTCCTAGGATGTCAAAATGTCAAGATCCGATGAAAGTCAATTTTTGAAAATCGGACCGAAACCAATAACTTCCCTTTCTTTTTTAAAAAAATTTTAAATTTTAAATTTTCATAGCGGAAAGTTAAAAATTCCCAACTGAAAGTAAATATTCTTGATTCAGAAAAATATTTGTGAAAACCTCAATTTTACCGGGTAAAGTAGAAATCTCCTCTGACCAAGACAAATTCTGTCGGCTCAAAAAAATCTTGACTCAATTCCCAAAAACGTTTGTCCTAAAATATTTCATTGACTCAATATAACTTTTTTCTGTGTATAACTAACAGTTTATGAATATTTTTTTGTCACAGTATCAGAAATTCAAGTCTATAATAAAAATTTTAATACGGCTCTTGAGTAAAATAACAATTTGACAAGAAAATATTTCTTGATTAAATAATTTATTTTTTCATTCTTAATGTAAGATAGCAGTGAACAAAATTTCACAAAAACGTACGTACTTAATATTTTAATAAAAGTAATATACATGAACAAATACAACGAAGATCAATATTTTCTGGGGTCTTTTGTACTTTCGCGTGTATTATAAAAGACGGTCGCGAGTAATAAGGGAGTAGAGGAAATAGACAGCAATAAAAAAATAATAAAAAGGAGAAAGAAAAAGGCGCATTTCCTTGAGTTTAAGTATAGTTTCGAGGTTATATAGAATCGTAGTGTAGAAAAGCGGAAATTTGCTAAGAAAACTCGACTTCGGAAATTTAAAATAAAAATAAAAAAATTTTCATTTTGTCATTCCTTCAATTCTTTATTATTCTTTACTTTTTTTTTTTTTTAATAAGGAGTGGCGTTATAATGAACTAGATTTTTCCATATCCGTTTTAGACTCAGAAATTATATCAAAACGGATAAAAAAAAAATAAAAAGAAAGGAAGTTATATAAATAAATAAACAAAATTACTGAAAATTAATTAGACAGTACTTATAAGTAACCACTAAATTAATGTAAGATAGATCTTGAATCAGCTGATTAGCGTTTTTAAGTATTGATTTTACATTGAAATGTGCGCGCGCACGTGTACAATGAACGATAATTGTACCGAGGTCTTCTATGTAAACACTAAATGCATATATGTATACATATATATATATATATATATATATATATATATATATATATATATATATATATATATATATATATATATATATATATACACTTACACATAAATAATAAAACACGAGTTCAATATCTTTACACGTAAAAAAAATTTTGAATCTTTACATGAGTAATAGCTGCCAAGTTAGACATTGAGCAAAAAAACCTCCCGTAGACAATAAAAAAAAAAAATAAAAAAACGTGTGTTACATATTCGGTATTAAATAATACAATATTATAGAAAATAAACAATACCGATAATAATAATAATAATAATAATAATAATAAAATATTATCCATAAAATGCCGTTGGTTGTTCGTTAAACGAGCGTACCAAGGCCAAAAGAGTAATGGCCTGTAAAGAAAGGGATAAGGTAATGAAAAATGACTTTTTAATACAATAGATTTGAAATAAATATTTTAAAAATATAAAATAATAATAATAAATTAAAATTTTAACTTCGATAGTTTAAATTTAAAAAAAAAAAAATTACCTGCACAAACGAAAGGTAAATTTTTAGTATAATTCCATTCAATATCATTGCTCCCAAGTCTTACACTCTGAGTAAGATGCGGACACTCCATTTCTCAGAACACAATATATAAAACTTAACTATATTTATTGTAAGTACTTTATTGTCGGCCCTACTGGGCCTTCTTGTCACTTATTTATATTTTTATAAATTAATTTAAATTAAATTCACTCAACACTTAATTAATTACCAACCGGTGTGATGATACTTGCGCACATATTTATTATATTTAGTATGTATGTAATTTTCGTCGTTCTGCTCTGGTATGGGGGGTACACGCGTAAGTACACTTAGTACCCCGTAATATTTGTCACATATCAGAGGCCTGAACACTTTACTTTGCAACTGGAGTTTATTGGTGTGGTGATGAAAAAAAAGATAAATTAAATGAGAGCTCAATGCGCAGCAGCAATGAGTCTAAATAATTAAAGATGATTATTTTAAAAATTTACAAATTTAATTATTTAAATTTATTTTTATTTTATAAACTTTTGCAGATGTCAATGATGGAGAGATTTCCAATGAGTCCCAAGCTGACGTGTTTAAAATAAATATTTAGTGATAAATTTTGTGTATCTTTTGTTTTATTTTTTTTTTTTAATTATTAATTCAATACTTAAGCTCTTGTTCTTTTCTTTAAAATCGTTTGGATTTATAATGGCGGTCACAGATATATTATATGAAATGTGTAGCTTTAAAAATGTTGGTCAAGTAAATGGTTTTTCGCCAGTTGATGGCGACGATGATGTCGCCTTTTAGGGCCAACTCACGCCACGTATGGTTTGATAAATAAAATTCATACAGTTATTTAAATTATTATTGTGTTCTGACTAGACTCGAACTCACTACCCAAACTGATCACACAAATCGACATCGACCTCGTCTTGGGTCTTTACTGTATACGATTCGCGTGTATCTATATATGTATGGTATGTATATGTATATATATATATGATGATAGCGTCGTCAGGTTGATTTAGGTATTGAAAGTTAGGTAAGGCAACACTTGCGCACTCTTACTGCATCCTACAGAACTTTATTTTTTTTGTATTTTAATTAATATATTATAATTATAATTACGTATAGTTTTTTTAAATTTTAAACAAAAACTGGCATGAGATTTTACTAAAAAAATAAAAAATTTTTCTAAGAAGAAGTAACTAATTAATTAATTTTTAAAATGACTAAAATTTTGATACTGAAAGTAGCAGACAGAATTTTTAAATTTTTATAAATAAATAAATTAGTTGTAAGTATAATTAAATTTTGAGAACATCAAAAAAATTTTTTAAAGTTTTTGATGTGTAATTTTCTTAAGTTTTTTACTTGTTTATTTAAAAAAGATAAATTATTTTAATGTCTGCTACATTCAGTATCATAAAATTTTATAATTTAAAATTTCATCTAAAATTTACTTACTTTTTTATTTTTATATTTGCATTGATTTGATTTTCAGGAAATAAAAAAAAAAAAAAAATAAACTATTGGATCTAATTCGCAGACTTAAAATGTAATTTGAATTTATTTATCTTGTGAAGTTTAAAATTTTTTCCCAACTTCTAGAATAATTAAATTCAATTTTCAAGTTTATAATTATTTTTTAGGTGTTATAAAAAATAAGAATATTAAAACAAATTTTAAACGCTTTCATTGTCTATTTAAATAATAAAATAAATGGAGAAATTGGATGTTTTAATTATAATACGCAAAAGAATTAAACTGACACAAAAATCAATTACCATTTAAATCAAAGCATTACAAACGAGTAATTTTCGCCTAATCAGAAAATTTGTCAGTTTTAGTAGTATGTTGAAATTTTTATTGTTCACTCAAAAATTGATATCTAGATTCTAAACCATCTGACTACGCGTCTAAAAAATGAGTTAAATCTTACAGGAATAGGCGGAGGAAAAATTCAAATAGTTGATGGTAAGTAAATTGAAAAAAAATAAAATAGTCTGTCAGATTAAAAATTTATTGAAAATTAATAACGCTGACGGATTCAATGTTTTTTTTTATTTAATTTTTAAAGTAAGGAAAATTAATTTCTTCGATTGAATTGATGAGTCGTTGGCTGGACAAGCTGAAGAACAGAAACGTTGCTGAACTCCAACATCTTCAACATTTCTTTAGTTTCAGGATCGACCTCAATAACATCGTGTTCAAGAGCTGAAACTTCTGGAACGTAGTTATCTCTACGTTCTCTTTCTTCTTCTTGAAGTTTTATGGATATTCCACGAACTTGGCTGTGACGCAACCTCTTCATTAAATGCGTGACAAATCTATAAATTAAATAAATCAAGTTATTTAAAATTTTTTACACAAATTTCATATTAAATATTCTTTATTTTTTTATTATTTAATTAGAATGTAGGAATGTAAATATTTAGTTAATAATAACAATCACTAATATTTTGGTTAAGTCAATTAAAAATTATTTAATGGCAAAATATTAAAAAAAAGCAAATTAATGATTAATAAAATTAATAATGATCCTAAAGTTAGCAGACAATAAAAAATTTTCCGTTTTCTTTTTCAACAAATCAATTAAAAAAAAATTTTTTAAAATGCACATGTAGAAAATAGGAAAATCGGTAGGTGCAATTTTTAAAAATATTATTTTCTTTATAATTTATCGTTTTGAAAATAATCCAAAAATTATTAGACGTCGGCTAACTTCAGAATCATAATTAAGGGCTAGTTTTTAAACCGGTTTTAAATTAATATCGCTAGTATATTTATACATTAATAATCTATAGATATACCAGCAATAATAATTAACTCTGATTAAAAATAAACTCGGTTTGAAAAACTGGCGCTAAATATTTATGACGAGTCGTTAAAATAAATATTGTTTCTAAATAAATGAGTGTGAATGTTGCAGTCATTAGACAAATTTACAATTATAAATAAATAGAGTAAATAATAAAAAAAATAATATTTATAAAAAATGTACTTATTAATTTCAAAATTTTTAAATTTCATTTTATCAATTATTTACCCTATTTATTAATTATTTTAAATTTGTCTGATGTCTGCTACATTCACACTCATATAAATAATCTAAGATGTTTTAAAATTTGCAAGTAATCATTTAAAATAAATATAAGTATAAAATTTGTAAGTGAAGTAAATAAATAAATTTAAGTCAGTAACTTACCCAGCAATTTTATTTTTAAGAGGCTTGCTGGGAATTATAGCAATTTCTTCACATATTCTCTTGTTGGTATGGAAATCAAGAGTCAGACGGGTGTAGTACTTCTCGATGATGACCCGAGCGGCCTTTTTGATGGTCTTGGTACGTACACGACCCTATAAAAAAAAATAGTTATAATTACGAACTTCAATATCAATTTTATTTATAATTAATATAAATATCCACTGTGTTAAATTCATAAAACTATTTTATAATTTTCAATAATCAAACAAGTCATCAAATGCTTAACCAACAAAACTGATGGCACCCACGTCCACATAAAACTTTGCACGTAAAAGAAAAATAGCGGACATAGATATGTAAAAAATAACTTTAGAAATAGTAAAATCAACAGATCTAATATATTTTAAAAATTTAAAAAGGATTGCAATTTAAAAATCGGATTAAAATACAGAAATTATAACAAAACTACCAACCATGTTGAATGTCGCTGCAGAAAAGAAATAATTGTTCCTTTCGAGTAACAACCCAGTGCTGCTTTACTCTCCGGACATGAAATCTACACTAAACTATAACTGCAGCGCCATTTTTAAATCTTACCGACCCCAAACAGACAAAATTTAACTATCGCCATCCCACAAAGATGTCGCTCAAATTCCATTTTTGAAATAAATAAATTTTACCGCGTGCATGCGTACTGTCTTACCTATAAACCCGCGCATGGGCACTGTAAATAAAACATCTGACCTTAAAGGGAATGTTTAAATTTTGTCAGTTCAATCAGGTTATACCCTTACAGGTTAAGTTATTTAATAAATGAAAATAAACAATTGTCAGTTATGATACTCAGTACTATAATTATCATACATTTAAAATAAAGTATTTAAAATCCCACGTCTATGGCTTATAAATAAATTTTTAAAGAGTTTGTGAAAAAAAGAGGGAGAAATAAATAAAAGTTAAAATATAGACATAGACAGACATTTAATCTTTTTAACTCTCTCGGACTTATGGTGTCGCGTATACAGTAACAGAGAAACGATGAAAAGTGGGTGCTGGATAAATGTGGGGGAGAATGAGTGAGATAATGTGAGAGCGTGGGAGACTAGAGTGTATATATATATATATATATATAATAGATGGTTGGGTTGGATATGGAGTTAGAGTACAGAGCGGGAGCGAGAGCGAGTAATGGTGGGGACAAGGGCACAGAGGTTTGTTTATCGCTTAGTGAACGGGAAAAGAGAATTCGCGAGTCAGTCAGTGCGGTGCTTTCGTCCGTGTACGGTCGGGCGCGTGCTCTCTCTTTTTTCTTCATCTTGTAACACATCCTGTTTATATATATGTATATATACATATATTATTATATTATCCGAGTCTATATTCCGGTTTTTTAAAAAATATAAACGGTTAACTTTAAACTTTCGCGTACGCGTTTTATATATCCATATAAATATATATATATCCATATATTGTCGTGTTGTAATTATCAGTGGGTTAAAAGATACATATGAATATTTAAACTCTTATTTAAATTCAAATGTGTGTCAATGACGCACAAATATATTTGTAAAATTAATAATTATTATTCGTGCATCGGGATAACGTTCATTAAAACGTAAATACGTTAATTTATGTTTTTTAAATTATGGTGTAATGACAAGTTATTGTGATAATTATTATTTAAATCATAATTATTATTTTTGGAATTTAACATTTATTTGGTTCGACGTGATATAAAACTACATCGGGTAAGTTTACTTGTCATTTATTTACTTTTCTTTTATTTTAAATTTTACAGGTTAAAAATAATTGATACTGAAATTAGCCGACGTCCAATAAATTTTGAATTTTTTTAAAAAACAAATTACAAAAAAAAATACTTTTTCAAAAACTGTACCCAGTTTTTTTAATTTTCTACATGTGCATATTTTTAGTTTTTTTTTTTTTAAATTAAATAAGAAAAAAAAAAATCGAAAATTGTTAATTGTCTTCTAACTTCAGGATCGTTAATAATTATTACTCTGAAGTAAGCAGACAGTTGATAATTTTCGGGTTTTTTTTCAACAAATTAATTTAAAAAAAATAAAAATATCCACATGTAGAAAAATAAAAAAACTGTGGGTACAATTTAAAAAAATTTTTTTTTTTTTTTAAATTTGTTTATAAAAAAAAACCAAAAATTATTAGACGTCGGATAATTTCAGTATCATTAATAAACAAATAACGATAACGTTTATTTATAAATTATAAAATATAACTATTTATATATGTATATATTGACGTTATGGTAGTAATTGTGGGTTGTTTCCAAGAGTGACAGACTATGCTTGATGAGACAGCTGGGTCAGTGCACCGTGTAGCGATGTCAGCCTCTGCTCACTCTCTTTTTTTTTAATTTTAATTTTTATTTTACTTGTATTCCATTCTCTCGCGTGTTACAATTGTGTCATACTGCAGTTACACACTGTTTCTTTTCCGTCACAAAGTCACATGTAATGATTATTACTGTATATTAATTAATTAATTAACATATTTTCATACATATATATTTTTATTATTACTCTGATAATAATAATAATAGTATGTATAAAAAAAAGAAAATACCATATGTGTAGGTAATACATTACTGCAGATTAGAGATTACTCATGAATCATGATTCATTATGTCATGATTGATGTTTTTATAGGTTTCGTGTCCTTGGTTAAGTAATTTAAAAAAAACTGGTCTTATCCTTTGTACTTTGACTTGGAATCTTAATATTTATTTCAATTCATGTTATTTATGACCATAAGAAGTTTTTTTGTTTTATTTATGTTCAAATGGTTTAAATTTCGTCATAACATCAACAAGATTTTATACTTCGCGCTTTGTTTATTCCACCGTTTGTTTTTTAATGATGAGAGTTTAGATAAAAATGGATTATTTATTCGAGGTAAAATGCAACTGTGATGTTAACGGAAGAAGAATCAGATAATAAAGCCAAAAGCTCTAGTTCTTGAGGATAATGTTGGTCGCTTTCGCGGTCTAATACTTGGGTCTCTTTTATATTCTTTATTCCAATGTCTTTATTTTTATTTCATTATTTTTCTTTCTCTTTTACCTCTTTCATTTATGATATATATATAATCTACTTTTACTATATAGTAGTTCTTGGTTCGACAGTCAGCTGACCGCAGAGATCCGACGACTTTCACCTTCCGTCAAAGTCTGACGTGATATAGATATCGTTAAGGAAAATCTATTTAATTTCACTGATATGTGGCTTTTAGATAGATGTTAAATTTATATACTTATAACAAGTATTTCGAGCAATTAGTTTATTTATGATATTTAAAAATTTTATAGTATCATTGATTTGGAATCATTTTTTATAACATTATCAATTTTGTAAATTTATAAACTAGTAATGAAATAATAATTTTGGTCTTTTAGAAATTTTTGTCTTTATAAACAATTTATTTAAAAATTAAAATGTCGTAAATGTCACAGACGGAATTTAATAAAACTTTTGAAATCATTATTTGAATTAGTAATGAAGTGTCCGGGAATTTATTTAATACATTCAGTAATTTTTACAAGTGAAGTTGTCGGAAAAAAGAAACCTAAAAAAATTTTTGCTGTTAATATGAAACTGTTGAAATTATACACTTTCGCGGCTTAAAGATTTAAAATATGTAGGATTTTTTCTAGTCAATTAAGTTAAAATTATATTATAAACCGTGAAATTTATTGTATTTTATTTCTTACTTCATTAGTTTTAATAATTACTGTGTATAGAGTGTAATTTTTACAGTATTGGTTTTAGAGTGGCATGAATTTGCTAATCAAACTGTAATTTTTGTCAACATTGAGAAAACTCAATTTTTTTTTTATGAAAACTAATGAACACACCCAAAAATAATTTTCGTTAAAAATATAGACAATAACAGATTATTTTGAATCTTTTAAATATCTAATTTAAGACCAATCATTTATTTAATTACTTAATTTATTTATTTATCAACTTACGCCAATCGGAAATGTACATCAAAGAGAATATATAAAATTAAATAACGTTGATTAAAAAATTAATTAAAATTTAATTAGAAAAACGAGAAAACTTTATAAAGTTAGATATAAATAAGCAAATGTCTTTTAATATTTGATATTAATGCATTAAACGTGCCACCAAAAAATTCAACATCAACATTCAGAGTATTTACAAGATTCGGTATTCTGTCATGTGGTCCATTCACTACGTAGTTTTTGGTTGATTTCGTTGTTTTTAGCAATCCTTTGCGTCTCAGCATAAGGTTGGCAGGTGCGAATTTGAAGCTACCTTATAAAAGAAAGCCAGGTCGGCGACCTGACGGCGGGCAGCCAGACTATTAATTTTGAAATACTTGATAACACTTAATAAAAAATCTTTAAATGTTGGGACACTCAAAATTTCACAGAAATTGACATTAAATGACGGTTACAAACAATTTAAAAAAAATCAAATTTATGTTTCGCCCGCCCTCCCTTACATATAACTTTAAAAGATATATTAAGAAGTTGGAGACTAAAACAAAGTAAAGTGTCAATAATTATGTACCTGACAATCAGAATGTTTTTCGCGGAACGAAAATAAAAAAACGAAATGTTTCGCACGTCAGCCGATAATTGCTGGTCACCCCGAACTACCCCTTAAGTCACCTCTAGAGTCAAATTACATAAATTATTTTCATTTTCGTTATGTGAAAATCGTTCCGATCTTCAGGTACATCGATAATTAATTTTTGATGTAAAAAATACCGTAAAATTCGCTGCGTGTATAGAAATAATGACGGATATTTATAATTTAATTTATCATATTAAAAAAAAAGCTAAGGTCGTTAACTGGATTAAAAATAAGAAATATAAACAAATGTATTTTTAAAGTCTAGTTATCGTTTATAAACAATGAAAAGTGAAGTAAAAAAAAATATATACATAATATTGAAAAAGTACAGCACGTTAAGTGAGAAATGATTACTGTGGAGCGTAAAAGTGAAATAAGGATAAATTATTTTTAAAGTTGATTACATTTAAAAAATAAAAGTAGTAATTTATTATTAATTATGATAAATGGTAATTTAATTATTCAAATAAATGACTTAATTATCTTTAATTCATAGTTATAGCTTAATCATTATTTATATTTTCTTCTTATCAGTAGTACAATAAAAAATATTTATAAATAAACATTATAATCGGAATCGGTATTACTGTGATATTTATTTCTAAATATAGATGTGTTAACACATTTATCTTAATAATAACATATTCATACAGTTGGACTGAATTAACGTATGTGTAATAATACAATTATTTATATCGTGTCAAAATATTCACAGTAATTGTTGTATATTCAGCGATGTGATTGTTGAGAAGACGAGCATGCATTATTTTATTCATAATTTATGTTCAATCTACATTTGACTTAATATTTACTTATTAATATTGACATTTATCATTATATCTTTATACATATGTCATATTACATTGCTAATAATAATAATTAAAATGTAAATTTAAATAATGATAATTTAAATAATAAATCTAAATCTATACAGAAAAAAAGGATTTCTTGATACGAGAAATATTTTGAATTATGAATTGAAGATAAAAATTTTCTTACACAGAGAAAAAGTTATAATTGAGTCAAGAAAATATTTTAGAAGACAAATGTTTTTTTGATCCAAGTCAAGATTTTCTCGAGCGAAGATAATTTTTCTTGGTCTGAAAAAATTTCTCCTTTACCCGAGAAAATTGAGGTTTCCAAAAAATTTTCTTTAATCAAGAGTATTTACTGAGTCGAGATTTTTTTTTTCTGTGTAAAACTAGAAAAAATTTTTTGACGCAATAACTTTTTTTTTGCCTCAAAAAATTTTTCTTGCTCCAAGATAATTTTTTCTCGTCCTAATAAAATTTGTGTTTTCAATTTATAATGAAAAAATTTTTTGGGACAAGTGAAAATTTTCTTGGTGATTAACAATTTTTTGCGCCAAGAAATCTTTTTTTTTGTGTTCGATAATATTAAAAAAAGATAAGAAAAAAATTATAAAATGACATTAAATATTTTATTTTGATACTTTATTTTAAAAATAAATTTTACGATACAATTCTATATTTATTTGATAAGGTAAATAATATTTCATGTACTGGGAGCTGTCATGCCAACTGTATATTAATTTAATTAAATGGACATAATTATCAATATTAGCAGAACTACTTGTTTGACATATTGACAAAAGTAAATGTTAAATTAATACTAAAACTACTGTATTGGTGAACTGAGAACCATAACACTAAATTAGTTATAAACATTTACCCCTGATTTTAAAATCTTTTATATTCATACGGCAATGATAGTAAACTGAAATTGTTAATTAATAATAATCAATAAATTATATTTTTCATGGTTAAACTTTAAAAAATTTGCAGAGTGAATGCGGATTAAATGCGGAGCAGATAACTGTATTTATTTAATCCCCTCGAAGCGAAATTCACTCCTAAAGAGAGTTTATTTTAATATTAAAACTCCAAATCGGAGTGGATTCGGATTTAAATAAAATCCGTAATTTCTTCGAGCTGACTCCCGATTTTTTACACTGTAATAATTTTATATTTATTTATGACTTTAAAATTTTTGTTGTGTAAGAATTTATTGCTTTAATTAAAATTATATTGATTATTTTATTTTTTTATTATGTAATTTTAAAATTATTGTATCTTTTTATTTGAAATCAGTAGACAAAAAAATTGTAATAAAAAATATATGTACAAAGTTAAGACGTTTTTTGGTTTTGGGATAGTATATTGTGTGACAAGGGATGAAACAAGACGATTTCAGACCAGGGTGAAGTTGGCTGAGATCACCCGCAGTCTGAAATCGTGTTTTATCCTGAGTCACACACTATATTTTTTATGATTACCTGCATCAGAACTTTAAGATTCAGTGTCAGCAGCCAGTAAGAAACAAGTTAATTTCAAGCCGATGATACGGAGAACTGTTAGAGATCGAGAAATCTGTGATTTACAGTCACTTACTAGATAGTAAATAAGACAAAAATATTATTTTCACTCATTTTTATTAATTTTATTTGGTTAATTAAAACTGTCACTTAAAAAATGAATTGAGTAAACTGACGTGACACCGGGCAGAAATAATTGTGTTTCTTCTCAAGGGAAGAAACACGCATGTTTCTGCCCGCTGTATGAAGGTATTTTTGAATTACGAATTCGCTAGCAGTTGTTTGCAGCATCGGCGTGAAATTACCTTGTTTCGACGGGCTGCAGAGACACTGAAACTTCAAGTTTCGATGCTGGTATCATGGAAAATATTTTTTTTCTTTTTACAAAAATTTTTTTTTTGTCTCAGCGATATCTGTTCGCGGTAGAATCAAACGTGTTAGCATACGGTCGATATAATACGAGTTCTTAAGTTATTTTAACATAATTTGTAAAAAAAGAAGAGAAAAAAAGTCTATTCAAAAGTAACACACATCAATTTTGAAGTTCTATGTAATACAAATATTTTTATATATTTAAATTTTATCAGTAGAACAAGTAAAATTTTTATTTTAACACAATCTCATGTTGAATATTAATATTTAACACTCAAATTTTAATATCAATTTTTCCAAATAAAATTACGCAAAATTTTTATTATGAAAAAATAATTTTTAGTTAAAATTATTAATTATGAAATGTGACATATCAAAGTAAAAAAATTAATACAAAGCAGTATATAAAAAAAAAAAAAAAATAAAATAAAGTTTGAATCCAATTAATAAAATATCTTTTTAAATGAAAACTTTTCAATTTTATGTGTGGATGAATTTTTTTTAACTATATCCATAACTTTGAATTAGTTTCATTGATTTGAATAAAACTTTATAAAGTATTGAGGACGTTTTCCGTGGTAATTTCATTGTAAGTATCTTCTACAATGTAGGTATAGATATAATCGTAAAATGTAGACAGGATGGATATAAAAACCTATTTTCTTATGCATAACTTTTGAATGGATTCACATATTTGAATGAAAATTCATGTTTCGTAGATATCTTTGTGAATTGAACTAAAAAGTTTTTCCAATTTTTTATAAATTTATAATCTCGGTCAATATATATATATTAATGTTTAAAAAAAAAAAACAAATTTTTTTTTCTCGGATGCAGGCTCAAAAGTTTCATTTAGATATAAAAATACTATTTTTTAAAAAATAGTGTTCTGATCAATTTTAAGAGTTTGACATTAAAATGAAAATAACAAGAAAACAATGCGGAATTCTGAAAAACTTTATGGAAGATAAATTCTGAGAAATGAAATTATCTACAAAAAAGATCCTGTAACATTTTGTGATAAGTCTGATAGTTTCGCCGGAAAAGTAAAAAGATCTCAAAATTTAATGTCAATTTGACTTCAAGCTCAAATAACTTTTTAACAGATGGATATATCAAAAAATAATGAGACTTTTTTTGTAGAGCATTTAATTCCCTGCAAAACTAAGTCTGCAGATTTTTCCTACAACGTACCGTTAGCTAGTTATAAAAATCAGATGACGCAAAAAAAAACAATTTTGATTTTCAAAGATAATTATTAATTTTTCACTCTAATTCCGAAGAAAATTTACAAAATTTCCTGGAATTATTCATGTTGCAAAATTCGATTATCGGGTTCTAATTTCGAATAATAAATTTTTAATTCACATGTTAAAAATTATTAATATTTTCGACAATAATTCGCACTTAGTTAAGATTTATTGAATAATTCAAATTTTTAAATTAGAATAGTAATATTCCTTACGGTATGAATATTTCAAATAACAAATTATTCTTACACCCCTTTATTTATATTTCATATAAACTAAAGTAATGAAAAAAATATGATTATTTTTCAACACAACAATAACTCATTTAGTAAACTAAAAATGATATCGCAAATTGTCTTTAGCGATATATATTCCCAGTTAGATTTTTTTATTATAATTATTTCTACCTCATGTATGTCCGGAAATATTTTTATTATTAATATATATTCCAGTTGCCAACAATATAGTGTAGTATATATTTTATAAATTATAATGTGGAACTAATTATTTGTGTAAATATATATATATATATATATATATATAGGCCTACAGGTGTTTTTTTCATATAAATATAAATATATATATATTTATTTCGAATATGATTTTATTTATCGAATAGTTTTAAATTTTTTATTGTATATGTGAGTTGAGATACGAAAATAAAAATAAAATCGGGAATGAAGTTTTAATTGAGATTTAAAAAAAAAAAAATAGAATAGAATACTAGTAGTTAAAAAGTTATAACTCGTCAAACCCAAAGTCACTTGATGTTGTCACGATGCTAACAAAAAAACTGTGATGTAATTCCAACTTTTTATCCAGATATTTTCTAATATATACGTGAACAAACATGAACCATTTGATCTTTAAATATTAATGACTATGTTAATACTTTTTTTTTTTTTTTTTTTTTTTTTTTTTTTTTTTTTTATAAAAGTAAAAGTGTGTACATGAATCTCACTCTTATCTTTTTATTATTATTATTTTTTAATATATAGAAAAAACTTTTTTATGTTATGTCAAGGGATATACTTTTTTGCGATGGAATTGAGCTTTGAATTCTTTGATAGTTAAGATTTTAATCATGATGTCTAAAGTTTTATATATTTTGAGATGTAAATCTATAATTGTAAACATGTAGAGTATTATTCTACAGTGACATCAAATTTTGTTTTAAAAAAAAAAATATTTATATAAAAACTTATCATATTCAGTGGATAAAAAATTTTTAAGTTTATTTTACATTGACTTTAAAAAGCTTCAAAGTATTTAATTAATATAATGTATTTATTGAAATTAACTTACTAAATACGTTTAAATTAAGAGTGGGTTGGGTAAAATGTGGGCGCTGAGAAAATAATGCACTTTTTTTTTAAACTTTAATCCGCTGGAGTCCTACGTTTTATTTGTATTCCAAAAAATTCACCGCTGTAATAAAAAAAATTTTTTTTTCATTTCAATTTTACTTATAAATTGGAGTAAAATATTTTTTTTCAACAATTGGAGAGTAAAAACGTAGAAATAAATTCTAAAAAAAACTTCATAAAATACTTTCAAATGCCTCATATCGTTAAAATATAGTCGTAAAAATAATAAATTACGACTTTAAATGATTTTATGTAATTCATGCCGAAGAATACGCCGCTAACTGTCTAGTCAGCCTCATAAAATTTTATATTAAAATACAATCCTTTCTGATTGGTCAAACGAGTGGTTTAATAACTATTTACGATATAAGCTGAATAAGTAACAGATTATGGCATGGGTTGGTTCCAGAATGAACCGACAGGTTGCGCTGTTTCACAAGAGAACGAGTGAGAATCTTAGCGCTTCACTCGGGTGGCTCATTCTGGAACTGACCTATGCCAGATTTTTCATTTATCCGACAAATAACGTACAATATTTTATGTTATCCATGATTCAGAAGTTTATTTTAAAGAGAAAATGATCATTAATTAATAACAAATATTGAACGTACATTGCAATGCTGACAAAATTAGTAGAGTTTAATGCACTATACACAGAAGGAGCAAGTTCGCACGAGATCCCACTAGTAACATCGAGCATACGGGTATACATCCTTACGTCAGTCGGTAAAAGAAATTTCATTCTTTAAAGTATGTATATAACCAAAACTAACCATCATATTTGTAAGTTAGTGGAATAAGAATATAGATCATGCAATAATATTTTCTATTATAGTGCCGGATGAAATAATAAAGTGATATATTGTAGGCATCATTTTTTTTTTTTTTAAATACAATGAAAGGTTAAGCTACATGGCTTATTCACCCCAAACTTTAACACTTATTATAACAATTAGTTTTTTTCTGAGTGTATACAGTGTAGGCATCAGGAATTTGTTGTTTCTCCACCGCCATCCAACGCTCTTAAATTGAACTTCTGAGGCAGGGATTGCATAATATATATTAAAACACTCTGCATTTGAATGAAATGGGCGGAGTACATCCCTACTCAATAATTCGAGCCAATAACTAATCTATTATCTTTCTCTCTTATGACGTCACTTTGAATTTAGCTGCCTTATTAACATGACCAAAATTTCTAGACTGTACACACGCATTTAATTACTTAGCACACACATGTATAGATAAAGGTAACGTCACCTGAATTTTATAACCTTACATATCTCTAATAATTGATACGACATAACACCAAAGATGACTTTTTTTTTATTAAGTTAAGTTTTTTTGAGTGAATAGTATTAAACGAAGTATCCAATTTTATAAAGTATAAATCTTTTTTAATAATAATAAAGTAAATTATTTTCATAACTCTGACTGCATGTCGCTGACTTTATACATTTAACGGCGTTTTTCTTTGTGCATTCATTACATAAACTATTGTTTACATCTAGTGACATCGCGTATTATACTCTCGTGTGTTGGCAGCATTCGCTTCGCTCGTGCCGCCAAACCCGTACTCGATTATAATACCGATTCCACATGATGTATAAGATACTATTAATGAAAAAATTTTTTTCCCTTAAATTTTCGTAGTTCCTATTTTGTCTAAGCTTACACTATATTAAATATAGGGTTGAGGGGGAGACAAAATGGGATACTGAAAGAAATTCTGAGTTTTCGGGGACAAATACGTTAAATCTTTTTTGCTTATGATATTCGAAACAAATAGAAAGAATTTCCAGCTGCCCTCAAAAAAATTTTCATTGTTTGCGGGCAAAATGACGTACCCCCTAAAAAAAGGTGAAAAAAAAATTTTTGGAAATTAAATAAATTTGATTTGATTAAATTTTCTTACCAGTAATTTACATAAAGAAAAATTACATTTCACATAATTATTGCCGCCTTCCCTAATACTAAAAAAAAAATTCGAATTTAATATAATTTAATTGAATTTCATGAACGGTTGGCTTAAATTAATTTCGTTGTTTAAAATTGACTTATATTACTACAAAATATGACGATATTCATGTATAATAAATATATCAAAAGCAATTATACGGATATTAAATATTAATCAATCAAAATTTTGTAAAAATTGAATCTCTTTTATGAAAATAATAACTCATATTTTGAACATTAAAAAATAATTTATATTATTTGTTATTGATTAATTTTTCTCTCAGCAAAATCTATAATTTTATTTTCGTATCAATAAATATTCAATCCATAATTATTTTCCAAAGTTGTAATCATTTTTATGTTTAATTTTGAGACTTTCAGTAACTTAATTATAATCAAACAACTTGAGAAAATGAAATAAATTTATAATTGAAAGATGAAATTTCAGTAACAAAAAAAAAAAAAATGAGTTAAATCTTGACAAGACATGGCAAATATTTTTTTTTTAAAGATTAAACAGTAGTTTTAAATGGGAATTTTTTTTCACAATTCAGAAGAATGTTCACTCAATCGTTTCTTCCTAGTCGATTAGAAGTTTTGCAGTTCTATTCATGCCCCTTTGGCTTTTCTTTAGTGTTCTCAACCATCATCTCCTTCCTCTTATTCTTTCTCACACACTCTTTTACTCTTTTAATCCATTTTTTCTTTTCTACTATTACTACTACTACTACTACTACTACTACTACTACTACTACTACTACTACTTCTACTACTACTACTACTACTACTACTACAACTACTACTGCTACTACTACTGCTACTACTACTACTACTTCTAGTAGTACTTCTACTACTGTTGCTGTATCGTTCTAAAAGTCAAAAGTTTCTCTCCAACACTTATTCAACTTTTGGTGGTTTTCTGCTGTGTATTTTTACCAAGATCGATCTTTTAAATTTTTATTTTCTTTGTAAGCATAAAAACTTTTCACTGGGAATTTTATATCAGGTTTGCTCATAGTTAAAAGTAGAAGTGGTAGCAGCAGCAAGTAGTGATAGAAAAAGAGAGAGTTAGTATGGTTTAACTTAAGTTAAGAAAGAACACCAAAGGTATGAATAATGCTCGATTTAAAGTTTGATTGGAATTGCTGTCGGACACGCAATAGGATCTCCGATTTTACTTCCTATTTTATTTATCCTCTCTCTTATTTTCTATGCTCAAGAACACACTCAATGTTTTACGAAAGAAAAAAAAAAAAATTATATAAGAGAGAGGAGTTTGATCGGGAAAACGTCGGATATATAAAGAGATAAGTTGAAGAGATTACTCGTGTATGTAAACAACAGTCAAGAGCAGGAGAAAATTCATCTGTAAAAATTCGATAGGATACTCGTTTTTCTTTGATAGCAAACTCGAAGATTTTTAAAATAAAAAACAAACATTTTCTATAACTTATGTAAATTCAGATACATATTTATTAGATGCGATAAAAAAATTTACATTTACTGTTAAAACTTGTTTACAACATAATAATATTTTTATTTGAATTAATATATATACTTTTTTTAATCTAGAAATTTTTCGGGCAAAACAATTTGTTAGGATCTACTTTGATCTAAAAAATATAACAAATACAATCTAAGTCAATCTTAACATTTTTTTCTCGAGTGTGAGTAATTAATAATAATAAAAAAAAAATGTTGGATAATCCATAAAAAAAAGTGCACAACTCAATCACTCATGATAATTGTTAACATTTTATTATTTTAATCATTTTTTTACACTATTAATTATTATTTAACTTTTAATTTATTAAGTTCATTTTTGATTTTTAGTTTTTTCTTTCAGTTTAAGTTTTATTATTTAAAACTTTTTTTAAATATCCCGCCTTTTTTTCTTAGATGTCGATTGTTATTTTTTAATTCTATTGTCACACTAGTGCTGCCGCCAGTAGTTGGAGGAAAAAACAGAAAAAATAATCATAATAAAAATAAAAAATGAAAGCTAAATATTGAATGAATTACTTGTTTTAAGTTTTTTATTAATTACAATTAAACAAGAAAGATTTGGGTAGTGATTTTCAATAGGGTCCTTGCGACAAAAGAAACAAAGCTAATAAAAAAAATTAGGCCAATTTATTATATTTTTCGAGAGTTATTGTGGTTCCAAAAATTCATACAGAAAAATTGACAGCACTGGTTTCTTGGATTCAAATAATTCATTTTAATTCAATGGAATAATGAATCGACTTAATACCAAGTCGAAATGATTCCTTAATAAATTATTTTCGTACTAGTATACAATTTAACCCATTTTAGTGTAATCAAAAAAGTGTAGAGTTAATTTAACGTGAGTGAATTAGTCAAAAAAATAATTTCGATTGTAAGCACACACAGCGCCTTCGTGCTTGAAGTGTGCAAAATTAATTTTAAATTGATTTTTTTTAAATTAATATTTTTACACAGAAATAATAGAATTCACATATTTGTTGACGTTTTAAAAAATCATTATGACTTGGATGACTCATTTTAGTATTTTTTTTTTTTTTTTAAGTGACTAAAAAGTTTTTTATTTTTTTAATTTCCATAAACGTTTAGTAATAAAAGGACAGCGAGTATGCATGTACATACTTAAATTTTTACTATGTACAGACTAAAAGTTTCATATATTTTTTATTTCCTCTCGTGAGTGCATTTAACATTTTGCTGGGGTAAAGTTTAAACATTCACTAGTTGTCTCTACAATACTTAACTTTTATGATAATTTTAGAATGGTTTTTTTTTTTTTTTCTATTTAAATAATATAATATAAAATAACACTTTGATACTTTGAAAATTTATGCCTTCATCTTATCTTGTCGATCGAAGCGTTTAGTTCAATCACTTAACTCTATTTGACTCCAACTTCATATAAGTTTTCAAGACAATTTCATTTCGATTACACAAAGTTTCAAATCGTTTTGCACGTTTATGAGTTAAAATAATGAAAAAAAAAAAAAAATTTAATTAATTTATCGTGTAAGTTATTAATGAAGTTGGAAATTGAATATTTAAACGTTAATATATTCATGTATTTACTGTAATAAATTTTTGTTTATTATTATTTATTATAAATTTAAATTTACATAATAAGTTTACTAAATATACATTTTTTTTTTTTCTATTTTCCAGATAAAAATTTTCAATAAAGTAAGAAAATCTCAGAGTAGTTTCAATGAAAATTTTTTCAATTGAAATCAAATGTACTGAAGTAAATAGAAAGAGGGAATCGAAAATAATATTTTCATCAAGAATAGAAAGAAGAATAAAGTAAAAATAAATAAACGGGTATTGCGTAAGTCAATTTTTAACTGAATGACTCAAAGATCCCATAAAATCTAGTCACGTGCAGACGATCTTCAGCTTGTAAAAGCTAAAATAGTAAAGCTACAGTAAAGCAAACGTCTTAGAGTGTGTCCGAGGTTGTTACTGAGTAGTTGTAGAGAATAGCAACGATAAAGGATTTTCTAGTAGAATGAGTTCTGAAGCGGCGATCCTGGGGCTTGTGTTGCTCGTTGCTATTGTTGGGGCAAATCGTGTACTTGATACCAGTAGGCCCACAGAGACCAAAATTCAACGACCTAGAGTTATCTACAATAATCACTTTGCTATTCACGTACCCGATGGACCAGAGGCTGCAGCTGCGATAGCTAGTAAACATGAATTCGATATCCTAGGCCAGGTAAGTTTTCCTACTAAACATTTATGTGCTTACATTTAACTTTGTTTATTGATGTTATTTTGTTAAATACACACTCAACACATTTACGTTTAATCTAATGCTCACTTTATAAGCTCATTACATCACTTTATTTTTCGATTGATTTGCATTCGAATTAGCCTCTTTAACGTCCAGTGTTTGCAACGTGAACGCAAGCATCTAGAAAGTTCGTTTTTAATTTATGGCAGGAAATATAAATACATATAAAATTTTTTTTTTTAATTTAAAGGAAATTCTTTGAAATTAATTTGAATAATATAATAAAATATAAGTATGATTATAAATTTTATTTTTTATTAATATTTTTAATTGCCCAGAAGTCAATGATTTTTTTAAAACACCATTTTTATAGGCGATAATTAATTTAAAAATTATTTTTAATTATTTATAAAATTTTTTTTAATTTTATGGCGAGAAATAAATTTACAAATATCGCGTTTCAATTTAACTCAATGTTTATTAATTATATAAACTATATATATTTTTAATTGAATAATTTTCATTAAAATTTAAATAATAATAATTCTAGAAAATAAAAATAAAAATTTAATGTTTTATTTATGAAATTCATCGGGAAAAAAAAAATTAAAGTTAAAAATTCATTTATAAATCAAATTATATTTTTATTTTTATAGTTACTCTTTCATAAAAGTTTTTAAAAAAGTTAGTGAAAATTTAATGAAATAGTTTATTGTCTAACGACGAAAAAATCTGATAACAAATGAACTAAAAAAAAAAAAAAAAAAAAAAAAATATTGGGAATAATTTAGTAACTTTATCGATAGAATATTTAGAATTAATATAAAGTTATTGTTGAAATACAGATGAATAGAAAAATTATTTAGGTCGATTCATTGGTAATTCTGGTATGTAGTGCTGTTGCACATGCGTAAATATATACGTACAAAAGACAGGAATAATTGCGCCCCTATAGATTTTCAACCCGTAATGTTATGTTTAACAGAGTAGTCAATGCACGTCGTGTATTGTTTTGAAAAATCTATATAGCTGATAACCAGATGTGAATTCAAAAGCATCTATTTATAAATATTGATGTTCATTTTTAAATAGCTATATCGCAATCTTAATTTTAAAAGCTCGAATGTTCATAAGTGCATATATATATATATATATATATATATATATATATATATATATATATATATATATATATATATACATTTATTAGGGGTGTGCGGATCGTGCTCGAATCGAATCGAATCAAATATAACTATTTTCGAATTATTCGAATCGAAAAAATTCTGATCGGCTTTCAAATAGGATAGACTAACCATTTGTGGCCACTGCTCCATTTTTGGACATTTAATACTTCATTTTAATTAACAAAAAAGTGTACAATAAAATTTCCATTATAGGGTAAGAGCACCAGTACCCAGGCCCTAACCAGTAGCCAGCCGGTCCTATACTTTAACATTGGCTCAAAATATATATAGATATAATTTAACATGAGGTGGCTGGCTACTGGTTTGGGGCTGGGTACTGGTACTCTTACCCTAATAGTGGGATAACAGTATCTGAAGAAATTTTAAAAATTAATTATGCCATTCTGTATTTTGCTAATTATTTTATTTAATTTTTTCAAGTGTCCAAAACTTGCCCTAAAGTGGCCGAAAACGGTACCTCTACCTTATTCAAATTTTATTTCATGAAGAGTTTAGTTGTTTTAAAGTAACTAAAAATAATTTTTTCGAAAATTCATGTCTGAGCTCTATTTACCTCTGACAAAAATTTGAATTATTGGAAAAAATATTAAAATTTTAAGTCGTTCAAAAAAAAATTTTCGAATAATTCGAAAACTTACGGATAACTTGGAAAAAATTCGATTCCATGTGAATAATTCGTAAGTCCAAACTATTCGCACACCCTAATATATATATATATATATATATATATATATATATATATATATATATATATACTCAGAAAATTAAATAATAGGAGTTACTATCTAGTTATGGTAAATAACTAGTTAACAGGGTAAAAAGGTAAATAAATTGTTACAATCCTGGATGTTAACTAGAATTAATTATTATTAATCATTTTAGATGATTGGAATTAAAAATTTAGCATAATAAACACAATTACTTAATTTTCTAAGTGTATATATATTGTCTAGGATATAAAAAAAGAGATTCAAAATGGTATTTATAATTTTATTTTTTTCGTATAATATTAAGAAAAAAATATGCAGAATTATTCTTTAAAGATTTAATTTTATTAAAGAAACAATTTGAAAAACTAGCGGGTTACAAATATTTAGAACTAAGGTAACGATATGGAAATAATATGACAGTATAAATTTACATATTAATTTCGTTGTGAAAAAAATATAATTATAAATTTAAATACAAAGTTAGATGAGCAATAATTGTCAAGTCTCTAACGTATAATTGAACAAAATTATCTGCGTACTTGAAAAAAGAAAAAAAAAAAGTAATATTTTTATAAAATTATATGGTTTGGAAGGTGGCAAGACGTAAAACCACATAGGAACCGCGAACATTTACGAAACTACAGGATATTATTTAAATTTAAGATAAAACACTATTAAATCGCGAAAATTCATTCACCACGACTTATTATATTTTTCCTTTGACATTTTTCATAACATTTATGCGAAAAAAATAATAACAATAACTAACGAATCAAGGATTTTTAAAAAACATTAAATTATTAACAAAGTGTAAACTTTAGAAAATTTGCAGAGTCAACGCGGAGTATAAATACGGAGCGGATGACTGTTTATTTATTTGATTCCCTCAGAGTGAAATTTACTCTGAAGGGGAGTTAATTTTAATATTAAAACTCCGAATCAGAGCAAATGCGGATTGAAATAAAATCCAAATCACTCCGCTGAAAAAACAAATTCCTTATTTACTCCGTATGCGGAGTGATTTTTTTTTATTCCGGAACTCAAAGTAACGAAGTGAATTTGGATTTAAATAAAAGTTTCAATCACTTCAAATTCACTCCCGATTCTTTGCAGTGTATAGTTGTGCTAATTTTTACAAATTATATTTCTGTACAAAGCTTCGAAAAAATTTTTTTTCAACAAAATTTTATCTAATTAATAATCATAAATTCTAAGCGCATTTATAGTCTTGTGTGCTACATCAAAGGATTTTAAATAAATAATCAACTAATGGATTAATTTTGAAATATTAAATATTATTAAGATGATTTATAAAACTTCTAAGAGTTAATGTTTACGAAAAAAAAAAAATTAAACTTAGCAGTCTATCACTTTTCATTCATAAATTATTGATAAAAAACTATAAAGCAACTTTTAAGTATCACAATTAATTTAATAATTTAAAAATTTTCTTATTAGTAAAAAAAACAAAAAAAAATACTTTTTATTTCAAAACTTTTTTGCCGTTCGTTTTAAAGAAATCTATAAAACTGCTCTTTCATATATATTTAATATGCTGATATATGTGTATATACATATTATAGTGATTAAATCTGACTTATTAAGATTAATTGTTATATAAATGAAATGAAAATGTCATAAATTATTAATGACAATTTATTATCTTCAAAGAATATATTAAATTTAAAAAAAACTAATTCCCTTATCATTTGAAAATAGCAATTAATCTTGATAAATTCGTCTGTAATAACCAGTAAAGCTGCGTAATGTTCTTTAAAACTTTGAGACTAATACTCCGTATAATTTTTCGCTAACCTGTCAATCATCTGCAGTAATCTTTGAAAAAAATTTAAACTTATTTTAACTGTCAATTGAAAATCCATTTTTTAAGTCAATTTCATAACTTTTTTTTTTTTTTAAATGTTCAGAAATTCTGATTAAGCTGGCGCAGTTCAATAATCAAATATGATAGATAATTTTAAAAACTTTTAACATAAATCACGTTGTTCTGATATTCCTATATATTTTGTTGTTTTTGTTTTGTGTTTGTTTATTTTTATTTTTTTTTGCTATGTATATAACGAAATAATTTTGAAAGACCATACATTGGATGCATATGACCATATATCCAGATTCACTGGGGAGCAAAAATGGCAAAACTCGGTTATGTCTTCTATTGTAGAGTCGATAAATTTTATCTAGCGTCCCAGTCGTGTCGGTACCAGCCTTCAGGTCATTTTTCACCTGTGTGGGCGTTTTATGCGCGACATCCGGTAGTCGGACGCGACCAGATAAAACTTTGTCACGTGAATTTTCACACGTTAGGAAATCCTTACATTGTAAAATTAAAAAAATATATAGATGGATATATATATATTTACGCAGATACATTCATATATTTATATTTGCACTGATACAATCGTATATTGTAGAATTTTATTTTTAACTTTTATTCATCGAAGTATACTTGCCGTAATATCTAGATTTATATTATCTGTGAGAGATATAAAACTACTTGTTATAAGCTCTTAGGATTTATAGAGATTATATAAAGCTTGTTTTTTTTAAATCTTTGACTAATTTACTCTCTTTAAATTTATTTAACAATATTCAGTGTAGCTGCTTATTCGCTGCGCACATTACTTTTACTTAGTTATTTCATCGGATAAACTATTTATGTATTTGACAAAGACTTTTTTTTTTAATTTATTATCTATTTTTTGAGATATAAAAAATAATAAATCATGCAGCTGACATTATATGGTAGAGATGCAATAAATTTGTCAAATTTTTTGGTGATAGCGTGTGCTGTGAAGTATATTTATTTATATATATATAACGTGAAAAAGAAATATTTATAGATACGTCATATTTATTTTATTTGAATAAATGAGTCGAATTTAATTGTTGAAAATAATTTTTTTTGAATCTATCAATTTAAATATATATATATATATATATGTATTTTTTTTTTTTTTGATTGGATAAATATTATCAATTATTGAATTTAAAAAAAAATTTCGTTTGCATTCATAACTTGTAATGTTTTTTACAGTAGAAAATTTCGTTGTAATTTAAGAGGAATTATTTTTTTCTTTGTTGAAATATTTGACTTTCAGAAATAATTAAAAAAAACAATTACAGTTTTCGAGTGATTTTGAAAGTATGAAAAATAATGAATATCAAAAAGTAAATTTTCAAAAAAAGATTTTCTATTTTCTAAAGATTTTTTTTTTTTAATTTTTCTTTTGTGTATAACGGATTTGAAATATCGACAAATATCTATAGTGAATTTAATCAGTATGTGGACCCTCGCACAAAAAGTAAAAAAAATATAGCAATCAATTGAAATTGTAAAATGTCGATGCGAAGAATTTATACAAAACGACAAAAAATTTTTGTTCTTTAAAATACTTGAAATTTTTCATATACAAAATATTTCCTTTGTATTAATAACTTTTTTCTTTATAATCCTTTTTCCAGTCGAGTATTAATTAAAATTTAAATGCTACTTAAATCAGAAGCTTTCTAAAGTAAATTAAATAAAAGTCTATCTGGAAATAAAAGCAGTTGATTTTATTATTTCAATATTTTAAGAATTGCTATAGATTATTAAATATACGTAATGAAACGAAAATTTTATCAATACTAATTACTTTAGATATTAATTTTTTTTTTTTTTTTTTTTTTTTATAAATATAAGTGAGTCATTATCCGTCAGAAATATTTACTCGATAAGATTAAAAATTGACTAATAAAATAATTTTTTAATTTCAACAATGAAAAAAAAAAAACATTTTGCAGATATTAGAATGTCAATGAAAAAAAAAAAGTATAATAATTCTCATCTCAATTATATTATTATTTTCTTCTTTTTCCATTGCTAAGAATATAAATTTTATCTTGTTTGATTCAATATCCGTTATTCCTCACTCATTAAAAAATTCAACTCTAATGATGTCAGCTGAAATTTATTTTTTATCGTATTTATAGTTATGAAGATACCAGGTGATATTTAATGGAAAAATTGAATAGTCTTAAATTTTTATTTAAAGTAGATAGAGCTACATACTAAAATATGTGCTAAAATAAATATGAATCAAGTGTTAGACATGGTCCACACAATTTTCTGTTATATTTTAACGTACTGGGTTGGGTTATAGTGTAATGACACAAAAATTGTGATAATTTTTTGAATTGACATTTTAAATGTCCAATTTAAAACAAAAAATAGTGTTAGTTATATCTATTATAAGATATTGTATTTATATACACTAATGCCAAAAATTAGAGGAACAGAAAAATTTTAGAAATTTTCTAGTGATTTTTGCAAGGCTGTAACTTTGTGAAAAATAATCGTATCGAGATTAAAAAAAAAAGCATTTTATAGCTTAAACTAATAATTTTTTTCGACTTTTCTTCCGTTTTTGTGTTGGTTACTCACTAAATGTGAAGAGAAAAGAGAAAAAAAAAATGTCAAAAAATGATAGCTGAGATATCGATGATCCAAGCCAAAAGGATCCTTTTTCGTTTGTGAGCCTATATCTCTCCGAGAAATTGTCGTACAAGGCCAAAAAAAACAAATTATAACTGAATAAATTTGCTAATCAACCTATACATTGGTTTACCTAATAAAATTTTTCCACAGCTAGTGGACTGGAAAAAAACACGAAATTTGTAAAATTTTTGTTTTGTCGTATTTTTCATATTTGCGCAATAGCCGTAGTTCTAACAAAATTTTGATTAAAATGAATCGAAACTAGAGATTCCAAGCTATAAAATGCTTTTTTTTTAAATCTCGATACGATTATTTTTCACAAAGTTACAGTCTTGCAAAAATCGCTAAAAAATTTCTACAATTTTTTTGTTCCTTTAATTTTTGGCATGAATGTATTAATAATAATCAGTAAAGTTATATAAAAATGAACAGTTTTATATGTATGTTCAATCAAATCTTATGACAACTCCATCAACATAAAATCAAATGAATAAAATCCTGCTCATATCTGTCCTAATTAAAAGTTGTCGGGATAAATTCATAATAAAAGTCATATCTGTATCGAAATATAAATTTTGTAGCAAAATTTATATTTAAATTTGTATTAAAATTTTTTTTTTTTTTTTTATCTGGTTAATAATAGTAAGGAAATAATTATTCAGTGTCACTGGGAACTTTTAATATAGTTATTAAATAAAAATTTCTCTGCAATGGTTTTAATAAATAAATATAAAATTATTTTTTATTGTTACGGATGCATTACATTTTATATTACTATAAAAATTCAACGCATACCCGAAATTGAAGGTCAGCTTTTTGATTACTTGGGCATTAAAAAAATGTTGATAAATAGCATAATCTTCTTTTATTATCAAGTCAACATAAGAAAACGTTAAATATTTAATACTGACCGTTTTCGACGCAAATACACGATTTTTTTCCTATGTATATATATATATTGTTTATATTGACAAAAATCCCGATATACTATATATTTTACGTCTCGATTTAAAAAACTTTATTTGTGTGAAAAATTCGTTTTCCTTTCTAGTTCAAGTCAATATTAATTTTCCGACAATATTTTCGTTTATCTGTTAACATCAACGCAGTTACTCGTTGAGTGTAGTTGAATTCGAGGGGACGATAAACATCCGGGAAATTGATGCGGTATCCGGATTTTACAACGACGGAAATATACTTTTTATTTGTTATATTATCATCAGAAGCGTATAATATATTATGTGATATGTGATAAATGAAAATCATGTAATGAAGTATGATAACTATAGTTGATAATTGATATCATCGTATATTTGCTATGTACACTAGTCGCAAAAATTGAGGGATATAAAAAAAATTTCAAATTTTTAAGTGATTTTCAACATGCATGCTGTAACTCAGAGGAAAATGGTCGTACGGGGAAAATAAAGAAAGCAAATTGTAGCTTCAGGTGTAAAGTTTTCCGATCTGGATTTGAAATTTTTTTAGATTGCACGATTCCGCAGTAATCCTACGAAAACCACCGCAGAAAAAATTTGACAAATTTTTGCTCGTCTTAAAAAAGGTCTATGGGCTTCAATAAATTTTTTTTTGATAATCTAACTTTAAAGCCCTTTAATATGCCGCCCTTAAAAAGTTAACGACGATTTGGCGCGGAGTTATCATTGATCAAAGCGAAAAAGCCTATTTTGATTTTGACAATCAATAACTCGGGATATATATTGGTCGTACAAGGAATGGAAGTAGGGTTTGGAAAACTGCAAAACATACTTTATAAGGCACAGATAGTGGCTTTTGATGAAAAAATTTTTTCGATGAACGAAAGATACCGTCGGTAATTGGCGAAAATGATAAATTTAAAGCTTCGGGGCACTAAGGAAAAAAATTGCAGCGCTTTGAAATTTTCAGGGTTTTTTTGGGACACTGAGGTGGAAAAATGACCGTTGGTATCCTTCGTTTATCTATTATAGCCAAAGTTATAACAATATTTCCGAATATCCTTAAATATGCGAATTTTGATGAAAGATGTAATTTTCCTAAAACTAAAGATAGGCAGTTTTCTACTGAGAATCACGAAATGTATTTTTTGATACGATGCGATATATTTAACTATACTTGAGCGTACATCGTTAAATTAGTTATCATTAAAAATAGATGTATAAAATTATAAATGTCGTTATACGAGTGATGTTTCTTTTAAATATTATACACGGAGAGAAAATTATGGTAACAGTTACAATATATTATGGGAATGGTTCCCATAATACATGGTAACCGGTTTTTTTGAAATGTTGATTATAGGAACGGCACCCATATATATTATGGTAATCATTCCTATAATTATGGTAATCATTCCTATATGGTATTGGAATGGTTACTATAATATTATGGTAATCGTTACCATATTATTATGGTAACGATTACCATAATATTATGGGAATAATTCCCATAATATTATAGGAATGGAAGTCAATCCTGTCTTCGTGTGACTAACGAAACAGCTTTTGCTGTATGATATAAAAATGATTAATAAATATAGTTAAAGTATGAATATTTTATTATTTATTTAAGATATATATCTAATATAAGTTAATACAAAAATTTTTAATTCAATTTAAACTTTATTAAATCCATCTTTTAGGGATATAACGCTTATTATTTAAAGTTACTAAATTACTTAGCTTACAAATTTTAAAATATTCTATTGAAATGCAAGCCCAAATATTTTTCGTGTCGAGAACCAAATTTAAAATTTTGATAGGCTTCAATTTTATTAGTTTCTCTATAATACATTAATCTTAAACTTATACTGAATCAACAAATTGAATTCATTATTACAAAAATAATTTTCATTCTTACAAAAACTCTGAAAATTTAGATGTGGAGATTTTAAAATAAATTTTACCTGATACTTCGTACGATGTCAATAGAAAATAAAAAAATATCTAAAATGTCTGCTACTTCAAGGCTCATAAAGTAATTAAAAATAAAAACGATTTTTTTATATTTAGAATTTTGCAGTTTAAATTATTATGAAGTTATTTATTGTTATTATTTACAAATTAATTTTTATCTGACCAACAATAATATTTTATTGTAATATAGTTTAACAAAAAGATTAAATATACAAAAAAAAAAAACGCTTATTACAAAAAAAAAAAAATTATTATAATTTCTAAATATTATGGTAACGATTCCCATAATATTATGGTAATTGTTACCATAATATTATGGTAACCATTCCCATAATATATAGGGTTTATTCCCATATACGCATAGGAACCGTTACAATGTGGTTATAGGATTGGTTCCTATTTGCTTATGGGAACTATTCCTATGAGTATGGTAATCATAACCATGATTCTTTCCCATGCGGTATGGGAACTGTTACCATAATGATAGGAATTGTTCCCATACTTATGGGAACTTTCCCCAGAAAGTATGGGTCTATATCCCATAATCCCAAGTAATCATTACCATAACGGTATGGGATGATATTTCATAAACGTACTTGGAACTGTTACCATAATTTTCTCTCCGTGTATGATTAAAAATAACAAAATATGTATATTCGGCAGAGTTGGCCGATTTTTAAATTCTGTTAGTGAGTATTGAAAAAAAAAGAAAAAAAAATTGATTATAATAGATGGAGTAAACTTTTTATTATATCAACACTTCTGTGTAAACAGCTAGGTAATTTCCATATTCAATATTTTTAGCGAATTTTAATCTTTTCAATTGAATAATGGATTGTTTACATTTCAAAATTGAGAATTTTTAATGGTTTTGTTCAAAGTAAAATTATATATTCATCCTTGTTCCTTAACTTATAATTAAGTTATTTCAGAAAATAGTTGTACTACAAGACGGGAAAAACTGTCTATGAAATTATAATTTTTAGTCAAGTTTGACGAAAGAGTTTGTTATTAAAACAATAATTGACATTTTATAAATTTCTATTTTCAAATTTTGTTCTTCGGCTTATTTCTTACAGTTGTAATTAATTTATTGTAATTTATACTTCAATAAAATTTTATTCAAGAAAATAACTTTGAAAAAAAAAATTAAGAATTAAGAATTGATTTTATTCCATGCTGAAATTTTTTTTTTTCAATTGAAAAGATTATTCAAAAGAAAATTTCAAGCTTTATTGTCAATTAAAAAAATATAAAACAAGATTTTATTACATTTTATTAGTATTATTATTATTTTTTTTTATAAACCGCCGCCGCAATATTATTTGATTAATTCGTAAATTATATTACTTATGTAACAAAACGTGAATGATGAAAAAAAAAAAAAAATCAAAGAAAAAATAGCAAGGAAGGAAACCACCATTAATAATATTCAATTTTTAAATAATTAAAGAATTGTCCTCGGGTTTACTGATTGCAAGGATATATTCTCGGTCTAAGTTTCTGTGCCAAGGTTTGTATAAATTAGGAAGATGGAAAGGAATTATATTCCAGTACATAGTCAGTGCATACACTTTACTTGTTCATTGTACTATCACTACTACTGCTGGCTAGTTTCACACTTTGGTATTTGCATTTCCAAATTAATAATTCATATTATTGAATAATATTACGTAGTATTTTAATAAGTATTACTACTGGGATTAATTAACTATTTTAATTTAACAATAAATATATAGCAAAATTATATTTATTTTTATTTTTTTTTTTATTTGAATTTATAGTTTTTCAATTAGTCAATTTTTTGAAAATTATGTCAATCAATATATTCGCCAGTTAAATTTGTAATCAATGAAAAAAGTCAAAATGGTTTATAAAAATAATGTGTTATGATTGACAGAATAACGGTATCAATTTGCAGTTTATTTTTTAATTTTTTTTTCGGAATCGCTACATTGTGAAAAAAAAATGTTTCCGCTGCAAATGAAGTCGTCACTGGCAGAATGACGGCTGGTGGATTCAGCGAACAAAACGTAAATCTACTAAAAGTAACTAACAGAGTGTTTGGAATTAAAGATTTCTCTCCATGATCAACGTCGTTATGAAATTTAAACGCCTTTGTCTTTATAATTTGATCCCTCGATACTTTAATATTTATTTTAAAAAACTACAGTTAGTGATCCAACAAAATAATAAAAGTTGGGTAAACATTTTAATGTTTGATTCAACAGTATTATTTTATTGTTTACATGTAAAATAATTTAAATGCAAGGAAATATGATATTTAGTGAAATAAATATGTAAATTGAGTAAATAGTACAAAACCATTGAATCGATTTTATATTTATTTGAAATAATGGTAACAAATTGAAAAGCTTTTCGATTTACAAATTTTTTAAATTTATAATATAAATGTTTTATTTACTTTGAAATACAAACATATATATATATATATATATATATATATATATATATATATATATATATATATATATATATATTTAATTTATTTACATTATAAAATTTTTTACAATAAATGTATTCGTCTTTGTTTAAAAAACCGATAATTTATTTGAAGAAAGAAATTTTTCGGCGGGAAATTAAAAAAATTTTCAACTAACAAATTTTAATTGAAGATCGTTCATAAAATACGTCACGTAAAATTTAATTTTTTTAGACCCCCCCCCCCTTAATGACAGAAATATATACGTATAAATATTTATTTATTTACAAAAATGTGACTTTACCCAGTCTGGAATAGAAAAGTAGATTTTTTTTTTTGATACTAACTTAAATTTTCAAAAATTTTTTGTTAGAGCCGTTGGAAGTAAAAAAGAACGAATTATGAACCAAACATCTTGAAATAAATTTACTTATGTGGCTATTTTAAGATACTGATAAGAAAATGAATCCAAAAAGTCAAATTTATCATGAGAACATGTTTGCGATCTCATTAAAATCATACAGATCTCTCTAAAACATTTCATAAATTAAAAAAGACATTTAATAAAATACAGTTTTGGTCGTGCAAATCAAAGCTTATTTTGTAAGCCAGAACATCAATTTTTTTACAAAATTTATTTATGACGTCATTCGTAAGTTATTAGGAGACAAAGCCGCAGAAGTAAATTTTTCCGAATTTCAATAGCCATTAAAAAGTTTAATAAGTAATTTTAGAAGCAAGTTAAATAACATAAATTGAAGTTGATTGCCCGAGCTTTAAAATGGATTCAATATAATTCAGCTATTACTTTTTGCTTAAAAGTTTATTTGGGAGTAAATTAATGAAAGTTTTTTTTTTCTTAAATAAATAAACAATTTGAATATTTTTTATATTTAAATTAACTAATCAATCTTGCTTATCCTCAACCATAATCAACTTAAGAAGTATATGAAATTTCATTACGATCCGCTAAGAATTGTAGGCGCAATTAATCTGACATGACGCGTTATATCTCATATATATATGAAGATTAACTATCTAATTAATGATATTTTGTAAAATTATTTGACAAAATGAAAGATTATTGGAAAATTTTCAAACAGTTACAGAACATCAAATATATATTAAAGTGTCAGTGATTTTTTGTCCAAATTTACAGAATAAAAAGAGAAAAAATTATGGGGGCTGGTTTTGATAGGAGATATATTTATCGCCTTTTGACCCTCACAGAAAAGTTCATAAGAAACTTTATGTGATCTTTTTGTTTGCATTAGATAGACTATATATATATATATATATATATATATATATATATATATATATATATATATTCTTTTTTTACTTTATCATATTAATTGATTTGATTGATTATATAAGCTTGGACAGCGGAAAAAACTAAATCGAAATTAATCGTTATATCAATTTTCAATTTTTTTTTTCATCACCTTTTGACAAATTAACAGTTTGATAGACAGTTTTTCTCATATCCTTTTACAGTGTGAGTTATAAAATAATTGAATTATGGAAAAATGAGGTATTTTTAGTTAAAAACATATTGAATTAATATTAATTGTCAAATAAACTTAGTAAGAATTAATTCATATAAAAAAATATATATTTAAAAATTTTAAATATAAATTAAAAATGTGAATCTCACTAAAAAAATTTTTTTCCTACTGCTGATTTTATTGTAGTTTCTAGCCGGTACATTTTCACGTAATTCGAAATACATTATAATATTTTTTTATTTTTTGCTCATTTTGAATGAAATATATTCTTTTTAATGTGCAATGCAGTTAGTAGGAAAAGTCGATAAGAGAGATAGAAAATGAGAAAGAATGAAAAAAAAAGAATGAAAAAATGAGTCCGTATGTATGTCTTCTTTACAGAACGATTCTCTTTAATGATACCGTAGAAAAGAACTTTTTTATATTTTTATCTCTCTACGGGGATTCAAAGGTAAAATTCTTCCTTTATTTTTTATGTGGATTTTAAATGTTTTTCACACGCGATATTACGCTTTTTTAAACACCAAGTAATAATCGAGTTTCCACAATTCCAATTTTTTTATATCGTTTAATATAAGCTGAGAAATTTAATTAAAATAATATAATAGATTAGATAAATTTGTTACACCAGTTTAAAAATAAATAATTATATTTGATCATAAATAGAAATTTACGTTGTCGTCGGTGAGAAAATTTTAATTTCCTGCAATTTTGAAAATTCATCGATATAGAAAGTGTTATAAAGTTTATGCTACTGCAATTTGTCGTACGGCAAGTTAAATTGCACTATTCAGCATCGTAGACTTTATGCCGCTTCACTATCTTCAACTTTAACTTCTTCTGGCGGATTCATTGAGCTTGCGAGAAACCTTGAGCGGAACGATGACTTACACCGGATGTAGAACTTAACTTTGTTTACGGGGATTGGGATAAAGATACATGCAAGGGAGAGGAGGAACATCAAACGTCAACTAGCAGAAGTTTAGGGAGAGGAAACTAACACGAGTGGTTAGTAACTATTCTAACGGTTTTAATGTTGTTGTAATTAAGGCAAGGAGTTTCTTCCTTTTTGTTATATAGTATTACTTTGTGGTTGACTGTTAGTTCATTTAATCTTCCATTAACTTATATTTGTACAGAAGTTAATAGAGTATTTCATGAATTCCGAATCGTTCCGCATTAAACGCTATAACCTTTTCATAAATTTAGATTGAGATAAATTATTTGAATAAAAATTAAAAAAAGCAACAACTATCCAGAAAAAAACATTTTATTAAGAAAATATTTTTTTTCAATAATTATGATTTAGAAAATATATTTGACCTTCGAAAATTGATTGAGTTTTAAGAAAGTTTGAACTTGGTGGGAAAAAAAAATTCAACTAAATTAAACGTAGAGGAGGGTTCAGGTAAAATAAGAACGCTAAGAAAAAAACTTTTTCTTTTATTCTGAATCCGATAAATCTTCAACTTTTTTTTTTTTTTTTTTTTAAAGAAAATAAGACAAATTATCAAATGCTATTGAATATTTTTTTTTCAATTTTCGGGCGAAATGGGTTGATCAACCCATCTCGAGATAAAAAAATTTATACATTTTTTTTTTCATATTTTTAATAAATATGATTATTCATGTGTAGATTTGAATGAAAAATCTGATTTGCAATTCAATGAGAGTAAAATTTTAAGAAAAAAAAATTATTGGTTGAAATAAACCCTAGACATCTCGAATTAATTAAATTTCGTATTTTCAAAAATTCTGATTCGTCTTTGGGAAAAATTGTTTTGAAATTATGGGAAAGAAGATGCGAAAAATTTTATCCTAGAAAAGTTATTATTCTGCATAATTTCCAAAAGTTTGTCAAAAAAATTTTTTATTTGTTCATTAATACACTGTAAAAACAGCGGTGTTAAAAATGGACTCAATTTAACACCGTGCGGTGTAAAAATGGAATAACACCGGTGTAGGCGATGTAATTTGGCGGTGTTAAAATACCGGTGTAAAAAAAAATTCCTCGTATAACAATTAGAAAAAAAAATGTATTATATATGAAAATGTAATGAATATTATCTGGAAGAAATTTCAATTTTGCTTAAAAACTACACAATTTTTCGCCCACCATTTAAATCACCAATAATTTAATTAATTAATAAAAACACTGTATAACTGTGGTGATCGAGTAAGAAAAAATATTCACAAAGTAAAATATTTTCAACATTGAAAAATATTTCAACATCGGGAAATTTTCTTTACACCGGTAAAAAATACTTACACCGGAGGCAGTGTTATTTTAATACCGCTTTCGGTGTTGAAATCTTACACTGAAAATTTTAACACCTACATCGCCTGGACACCCCGTTTTTTTTGTTTTTTTTTACAGTGTAGTAGAAATTAGTAAATTGAGATAATTTTGCTGATATTTTATTATTTTTATAGTAATAAAAAGTTTTTTGCTCTGACATAAATTAAACTATCGAAGTATACGGAAAGATAAAAATTTTTTTTTAACATGACAAATTATGAGTAGCTATAGTTACTTAAAACGTATAAGCTATTTAAAAAGTAGAGGATAAATCAAAGCAGATATCCTGGTTCAACAACACTGATATTATCGTACACATATATGAGGTTATAACTGTCGTTTTGGGGATGCACATTTTTGCATTTCGCTGTTGAGGGAACCCTACATAGACTTCTCTACTAGTGATTGCTACAGTTATGGCATTTCAAATTTATGAGGTTAAAATGGAGATGAAGTTTATTCGCTTGCTGTGAACAAGTGTATGGAGTAATAACTTTTAGTAACGTGACAAGAAAAGTAACGGAATAAAGTATTATGAACGTGAGGTTTCGTGGCAATAAAGAAAAAAAAAATCACCAAAATTTTATCAACATAAATTCAAATTGACATTGGATAAATTTTAAAAACAAAGTTACTTACAGCTAATTTCAATTGCTTGCTAAACAAAATATTGTTTGCTTACTAATTTCATTTGGAAAAAACAAATAATCAAAATTGTGCAGTCTTTGGCTCGTAAACATTTTAATGTTTTAATAAAAGAAATAATTTTTTTTTTTCGAATATTTAGATTTTTATAAACATATCATACTTTGTAACGAACCATAAAAAAAAATTAAATGAACTTGAAAATAGCCGTCGAGTAATAACTTTGTTGTAAAAAATTTATGAAACATAAAAAAAAGTAACTTGTAAAATTTTCAACATTAAGTTCCCCACAAAAAATCAATATTTGAAGAGAAAAATATCCATATATTTTTTTTTGTAGTTTTTTATATGGAATGGAAAAAATTTTTTTCTCCACATTTTATTTTTTTTTTCTTAGACATCTATGAAAATTTTGTTTGCAAGAACTTTATTATGCAGCCGGTATTTTTATCGTCCTAAATAAGTGGGAGAGAGATGAGACAGCATTTTCTATAGCTTCTCTCTTAAGTTCTTTTCTAAAGTTTGATTATGTTGAAAATAATCATAAAAGTTTAAGTTTTTATATGAAATTTGCAAACAATATGTACTTATCTATTTTACAATGATAAAACTATTTAAATAAAAAATATTATTTATTTTTGCCACGGGTATATTTTAAATAAAATTTATTACAATTGTTATATTAATACTCACGTACAAAATATAATGAATCACGTAGATCGTGTCATTTTGATATTGAATCCTAGTAATTTTATGTACCACAAATTGATATAATTCCAGACAAATAACACCTAATTACGTGAATAATTGTCCAATTAAATTCAGCCGCGTACAGAGCGATAAACAACCCGTAACCTACAAATTATCCGCGTGCATGGTGGTACTGCTGCTACTGCTGGTAATGGTGGAGGTGGAGAGAGCATAGAGCATAGAGCAAAAGGTAGAAATGCTAAACTGTTTTAGAGATATTTCTTTATTCAGTTCGGTTATATATTCGCGAATCTCAGAGACAGTACTTCCTGCGGATACTTACCGGATTTACGACTTCAGGATGAAGATAAGTCTCCTAGATCTTTTCGAAATGAGTTGAATGAGTTGGCACAAGTTTTACATCCACACTTGACGATTTTTAGTATATATACATCCAATTGTCTTCGGTTAAAATACTTCCTTAGCAGTTTCAGTTTATTGTAGGATCCCTTTTCAATAAATCAATCAAATCCATCCACTTTTACCCAACTTTTACTCGACTAAAAGAAAAAAAAAGTTTAAATTAATTCAAAAGTCAATTTTCGTTGAAATCATTCAAAATATTTTTATCAAATCAGAATCTCTATTGTAAAAATAAAAAAAAAAGTGTCTGTCTTCTTGTTATAAATGTATGTTGTCACGGTTTATTGACGATTTCGACATTTATCTACCATAAATAGTAAGTTGTATTGATACTATACTATACAGCGCTTAAATAACGACTATTATAAAATAGTTTCTATGATTCTATTTCTATTATAATATTTTATCGACATTTTATACAAAAAAAAAATCTTCACAATGTGTTATTGAGTGATTTTATACTTCTATTGTGCAACACGAAAAATATTCAAACATACAATTTTAAAAAAAATTTTGTAAATACCAATATTTAGTAGTGTTCTGCACAGTACTTTAGTAAAAAAAACATGACAATATTATGAAGTTTCAATAACTTGACATCTCGTTGGTTAAATATGGCATAAAAATATATGCAATTTACACGACAACGTCATTTATATAAATATGAAAAAAGACCTCCATGCGCGTGCTAAAATGCCAGACATGAACTATATTTTTTCTTGATGTTTCCTCAACTCGAAAAGTGTTTGCATTAGCAAATATCAATAAAATTTGTATAAAACGACAATATACAATTTTTTCGATTAAGGAAAGTGTGACAAGTTATTTCTTCTGAAAAATAGTTATCATAGTTATGGTCTTTTAAAAATAACACGTCGAGATTTCCATAACCGATATTAGATTTTTTTATACAATCATCTGTTTTCAAAGTATTGATTATCAAAATTTAAAGTACGATTTTTAATTTTGATAATTAATATTTTGAAATTAGATGATTTAACAGATTTTCGGTTATATGCGTGTGTGTGTAAACTTTTTTGTCCGACATCTTTGGAACGAATCAACCGATTTGAACCTACTTTGCGGCAATCGAAAGGGCTCACCAAGACTTAAAACTGATTAGATTTTGAAGTCGAGGTTTTTTTGTATAACTCATAAACCACTTGCCCGAATGACTTTAACATATAGTCAGTTCTGTCTTATTGCGCCCTTTTAATTGTCGCTAAATACGTTTAAATCGATTGATTCGTTCCAAAGATATCGTCTGACAAAAATTATTTAGCTCTGTGAGCTCGAAAACAGCAGGAAGTTTTTAAGATTTTTATTTTGCTGAGATGAAAGTTCTACACGCAGAGAAATTTATGGTAACAATTACAATATATTATGGGAATGGTTTCCATAACGCATGGTAACCGGTTTTTTTGAAATGTCGATTATAGGAACGGTACTTATATATATTATAGTAATCGTTACCCTAATATCATGGTAACCATTACCATAATATATGGTAACGTTTACCATAGTATAATGGGAACGATTACCATAATATTATTAGGGCTTATTCCCATATGTACTTAGGAACCGTTACAATATGGTTATAGGGTTGGTTCCTATTTGCTTATGGGAACTATTCTTATGAGTATGGTGATCATTACCATAATTCTTTTACATGCGATATGGTAACTGTTACCATAATGATGGGAATTGTTCCCATACTTATGGGAACTTTTCCCAGAAAGTACAGGCCTATATACCATACTTCCAAGTAATCATTTCATAAACGTAATAGGAACGGTTGTTATAAATTTCTCTCCGTGTAGATAGTTTTTCAAATTATTTTGAGTTGTCTATTTATAAATTTTTGATGTTATTATCCTCGTTAACTGAGGTGCTATTTAGTAGATGGTATAGTTTGCTTAGTTTTCTTAATTCTTGAAGCTTAACGTAAGAAGGTTAAACAAAGATAAAGTTCATCTAACTATTTTTAGTTCCTTCCAGTTTATACTACTAAGAGTGTAGAAAACGAACCAACTTAATTTTAATTAAGTAAAATTCTCGAGTGTACGCGTCAATGAAAAAGTATTAAGTTACGAAAAAATAAATAAATTAGATAATAAATAGGTTCGAAACGATATAGACACTTGATTTAATTATTCGAGTAGTTTTCAAGTTTTATAAGTTTCAGAATGTATTTTCTTCGTTTGTCAAACAAAGATTTTATCCTACCAAGTTTTTTTTATTGTCAATGAATTTTTATTTTAATAAACAAAAAAAAAAAAAACCAATAAAAGTCTAAACGGTGAGCGAAATAAAGTTTTTCGATGTTAAAGTAAACTTTGTTCGTGGTATTAAAATAACATCGTTGAAGGAAATGACATTCGCATTTGTATTTGATGGACTTTAAAAACATCTTAATAGTATTATGTGTAATGATATTTATAATTTATTAATTAGCAACAGTTTTAAAGTTATACTCATTAAAAAATGTTTTTTATAGTATAATATTTTTGTCGATATCATTCTATTTGCGCCACACTTTTTTTTTACGTTGAGAATCGTAAGATCAATCCTATTCAATTAGTTTATAGCATAAACTTTATACTTTGAACAGCACAATTTTTTTTATGTTACCTACATTCGAACTAAAAGTTTCAACGTTTGTTTATCTGCTCCAAAAGAGCCGAGTTTAAACCAATGCAATTTATCGATTGAAAAAAATCAGTTTTCTCCTCTAGGGCAGAAAACGTTTTGTTTCTGTTCGCTATACTAGCTTCTGACTCCATTTTCGCTATGTCAGATTCAAATTTGCTTATTGTGAACCTCTGAATTAGGCTACACACCAAAAAAGCAAGACATTTCAATCTGTGGGTGTAATTGCCGACCCGAGCCGAAGACAAGGATGGCAAACACGTGGATTGGGACGTTCTACTTTCCTCCGTGGGGTGTATGCTATTTTTCATCAGAACTGCACCGAAAGTTTTAATTTCCGTCGCTGGTTAAAAAAAAATAGCGCGTGAGTTAATTTTTTTTTCTCATAATACAAAGGTTCGACTTTCTTTCCGCCAAACAAGACAAGAATTTGAACTTTCGGTGCAGGTATGGTGAGAAATAATGTGTGCTATTCTAACCAGCTGAGTTGACAATTAAATATTCTTATTTCGACTGACCTAAAGACATTTAAATTGAACTTTCGATGCAGCAAAGGGTAGAAAGATAGTATATGTGGCATATGTAATTTCAATTTGTGTTAGCATGCGCCCTTGTCGAAAATTGTCTGTTCCATCCCTTGCTACACAGTTAATTCATACGTAAGTGTGTTAAAAATAGACCTCGTTAATATTTTTGTGTCAATTTTTACACTTTTCAAATATTACAAAAAAGCTATTTTTTAATTCCGACAATAAATCAACTTTTAAAAATATATAATGCCACTGTAGCAATTTATATAATAATAATGATATCCTCATATTTATTTATAAAAACCATAAGTCGTTATTTAAACATTTAATAAATGGAGTAATGATTTTATTATAATGTGTAAAAAATTTTACCCAACTTTTTCAGTGACCCACATTTATAGTATTTTATTATTATTATTATCATTATTATCATTATTATTATTATTATTATTATTATTATTATTATTATTATTATTATTATTATTATTATTATTATTATTATTATTATTATTATTATTATTATTATTATTTTTATTATTATTTTTATAACTATAGGTACACGAAGAGAAAAAAATGGGAATTTTTCCAATTTTGCTTGGGGAAAATTCCTTTATTGGCTACGTAAATCTTACTATGTCAAAATGTGAATTGTAACTATGTCATAGGAATCATTTCTATATTGGAAATGTAAATTTTCCTATAGCAATATTGGAAAAATAACTATGTAATATAGGAGCAATTCCAATGTTAACATGGGAATTTTTCCCATGCCAACATAGGAAAAATTCCCATGTCAACATAAGAAAAATTCCTGTGTAAACATTGAAAAAATGCCTGTGTTAATATTGCTGGAATTCTTTTAATGACAGGAAATTCCTCAATTTCAACATGGGAAAATATCCCATGTAAACATGAAAATTATTCCCATGTTAATAAAGTAGAAATTCCCATGTATGTAAAAATGAAATATTTGTAAACTGATGTTTTATTTTTACGTAATTTATTAAGTAAATCACAATTTATTAATTGAATTGATCATTATATATTGTCGGAAACACGATGTAATGGACTTTTACGTACACGTTTATATTAATTGAATTTATAAAACATTTGTTCATTGGAAGGTGCTACAAAAAAATTTTTATTAAATTACACAAAGTTTTCTTGAAAACTTTGAAACTACTTTCGTAAATCGTAAAACCACACATATTTATTTTATCGCTTTAAGGCCGAAATGATAACAGTGACCAAAATGTTTGGTATTTTTATGGTTTTAGCTTCTTGTGGAATTTTCCCATGCAACATAGCCTTTTTTTCTAGGTTGACATGAAAATTTTTTCTATGTCGACATGGGTACTTTTACTATGTTAACGTAGCAATCGTTACTATGTTAACAGAGGAATTTTTTCCTTGTCAACCTAGGAAAAATTAATATATCAATATAGAAGAAATTACTCTGGTAATATGGGAAAAACTCCTGTGCTGACATAGTAAAAATACCCATCTCAACATAAGAATTTCAGCAATGTTAAAAAGGGAATTTTAACATGTCTACATGGAAATTTTTCTAATGGTAATATGGAAGATATCCCTATAATATGTGGGTAAAATTTCCACAAAATATCGTTACATTTTCTCATTTTTCCCTAGTAATATTTCCCATGTTGATAAAGCAAAATTTGCTATGTCAACATAGGAATTTCTCCTAAGCAAAATGGGAAAAATTTCCATGTTTTTCACAAAATTTGTGTAGACGGTTTTTAACGAAATGAAAAAACTTTTACTTGAATCTGATTTTTTTTTATCAGTTCAAGTTGAATCGATCGCATTATTCAATTAGCATTATGTAATGGTAAAAAAAATATCTAGATCGATTATATAAACAGATTGAGACGTTTTTCTTTTTTTTTCTTTTTTAAATGAATTTATATGTATTCAATTTCACTTAAATATATATATATATATATATATATATATATATATATATATATATATATATATATATATATTATAAAATATACATCGCCTATACATTCAAATAATCACAAGAGCCGTGATTACTGTCAAGTTGACGTTCTCAGATGACTGATTAAATGAGCAGAGAAGTAGTGACGTAATACCTAGTTTTATGTTAAGATGTAAATGTGATATTTCTCAATTTAATATGATGTTGAATTAGATCGCATTCATTTATATAGAATTACTATATACATATTAAAGATGATAAATAACATATACATATATGTATATTAATGTCTCATTATAGTAATATATATAAAACGATGCATATATAAAAAATAATACACCAAAAGAGGGGAATTAAAGTTCAAAATGAGGAAAAAAATATTTACAGGGGTAAAAAAAATTGAATTATAATAGTAAATATATCTCATATTTTTTATTACATGCTCAGGGTTTTTATGGATGCATATTGATAACAATCATAAAAGTATAATAGTTCAGCTATTTTTAAATAATCTTGATACACGGTGAGAAATTTCAAGTAAATATGCCTATGCAGCATAGTAATAATTACATTACTCTATAGTTTATGTAAGCAGTTACATAAGAACGGCAGGACACAAACTATAGAGTCATGTGAATATTACTGTGCTGCATAGGCATATTCACTTAACATTTCTCTCCGTGTATGATGACAAAAAAATAATTTGTGGTGATTTTTTTATCAATTTAAATTACAATCAGCGTTAAAATTTTCTAGTTATATTTTCTGACGATCGGTAGAACATATTTAATTATTAAATAACAGCGAATGTCATTTTGACTGCAGACTACTTTAAATTGTTCTATGATTTTTTCAATTTTTTAATTAAATTAGTATATAATCAAGATTGATGTTTCTTTGTAAAGGTAAAGAATATAGATAGTACAGAATTGATTCAAAGAAAAATTTTGAAAACTCTTTGTCATGTTTTTACGCTAGTCAAAATGTCGCCGTATGACACATACGACATTTTACTGACGCGTGCCAATTAAGGGTTAAAGTTTTTATTTAAAAAAAAAAAAAAAACAAGTAACACTGAAATACAAAATAATAATAATAATAATAATAATAATAATAATAATAATAATAATAATAATAATAATAATAATAATAATAATAATAATAATAATAATAATAATAATAATAATAATAATAATAATAATAATAATAATAATAATAATAATAATAATAATAATAATAATAATAATAATTATTATTATTATTATTATTATTATTATTATTATTATTATTATTATTATTATTTTTGTTTTACACCATTATTATTTTAATTCTTTTATATTTATTTATAAAAGATAAACATGATAACTTTTATTCGTAAAGAAAAGCCAACTTTGAAATTCTTGTATTATATTGTATTATATTATGCACTTTAACAAAACAACAGTTGTAAATCTCTGTATACACACATTCATCTTTAAAACTTTCAATTCATGAATATATCTTGTATAAATCCAAAATTAAGTGAGTTCTTCTCACTTAACAATAACTCGAGACTTTTGCATTGCCAGACTCGAGAAAAAAAGTTATTTCAAAGCAATTCAAAAGAAATCTCAACATGAGATTGGCCTGAAGAATTACGAAAAATTTTTATTGTTTCAATTATGAAAAGAATTTTAAATTAGTTTAATTAACTATGCATGTGAAATATGGACAAAATTATGGGCATTTTTGGACATGATAATTCAACAGACAATTAATTATTACGTACTATTTCATCGCACCTATTGAGACTTTTTGAAATTCGAAGATGAAAGTAATTGACCACTTGTTTGGAAATAGAGGTCGTCTTAAAATTAAAATTAAAAGTTAAATCTATTTTTTGCTCAAATTTATGTTGTAAAGTACATTTTGAAGTTAATTTGATAAGCTTTCAATTATCTACAGGTCCTTAATTTTTTTATTTTATGGATTTTCAAGTGTAATAATTAAGAATGATTTACGTGAAACCGTGATCTCTGTGGTAACTTACAAAATTTGAGAAACTACAACTATTTTATTTTCCAACAAGCCCGCGGTGCTACGTCATAGCCTAATAATTTTGTGAAATGTATATTAAATCTTATGCAATACTCGCTTTTTTCCTTTTTCTCAATTTTTCTAGTGATTATACTTATGATACTGAATTTTGCCGAGGTCTAATAATTTTTGGATTTTTTTAAAAACAATAAATTACAAGAAAAAAAAATATTTCGAAAAATTGCACCCATAGTTTTTTTAATTTTCTACATGTGCATATTTTTATTTATTCATTTATTTTTTTGTTGTAATTAATTGGTTGAAACGAAATTCAAAAATTTTTAATTGTCTGCTAACTTCAGGATCATTTATACTCAAAGTCCTGAAATTAACAGACAATTATCAATTTTCGGATTTTTTTTTAACAAATTGATTAAAAAAAAAAACTAAAAATATGCATATGTAGAAAACCAAAAAATTTATGTGCAATTCTTTAAAACCATTTTCTTTTACGGACTTATCGTTTCGAAAAAAATCCAAAAATTATTGAACGTGGGCTTACTGCAGTATCATGATTATTTTAAGATTTTTTTGGAGTGTTAAAATTATTGTCATTATTTTCGTGAAAAAACAAACATCACAACAAAATCTACATTTCCCTACCGCAACTGTTGTGTGACATTTTTTTTTTTTTATGCGTGACAAATTGATGTTTATTTTAAAGTATCAATAAAGAAGAGAAAATATTTTATTTAATTTTGCATCAACAAATTTAAAACAATTTTTTTTTTTTTTTAATAATAACAATGCTGTCACTTTTACCCGGTGTTTCATTTTACTTTGGTCTCTCAATAATTTATGTTATTTATCAGTCGTTATCGAATTTTCAATTATGCTATACTATTTTTAATTTTTGTTCTGAAATTGATGTATCGATGTATTCTGTATATATATATATATATATATATATATATATATATATTGATCAGATAGTTAGCTTAAACTTTTAAAAGCGTAAATAATTAAATAATTTTGCTAAACTTTATAACTTCCAGACAGACCGAATTGATCATTATTTTAATGATTAATCTTTTTTAGGTGGAATATAGAAAACTTCTAATTTATTTTACATTTTATAGTTGTGATTAATAATTTTATAAAAGTTTTTCATATGATTAAATTATAAGTTTAATTTAAATACAATACATTTTTTTTGTATTTCGTTTAGTTTTAAATTTGCTGAAAGAATTAAAAAAAAAATTAAATTTGAAAAACTTTTCACTATTAAAAGAGTTTTCTTAATTAGCAGTTTTTTAAATCTCTCTTTCTGGTATACTAACTTGTTCTCTATTATTTATCAGCTAGTGGTAAATAGAGTACAAGAATACTCAATCTATTTTTTGTCATTGATTTGTATTTTTGCACAAATCCACATTTTTTTTCCTCTTTTCTTTTTTTTTCATTAATTAAATACTTATATCAAAAAGACTTATTCCTTTGACAATAATAAAATGCCACTCTTTCTATAGTTTTCGCATCTATCGTTCGTTAATTAAAATAATCACGCTGTATGCTATCTCTTTCTCTGTACCTTTCTCTCTCTGACAGTTTTAGTGACTGGCTTTTTGCAAACTAGGGTTGCGAGAATGTGGAATTCAATCTCGTGAACCCTAGACTCGTTGTCGGCTTGGCACTCAGGGTTTAATCAATTTGCTTTACGTGCTTTAAAATCAACTATAGATCTTAATATGATTTTTTTTTTTTTATAATGCTTGCTGTAGATTAGCATTTATTTATAAAAAGGCTTTAAATCAAGAAAATTCTAGACTCTTTAATGCAAATCTGCATATATATTTTAAAAAGTATATTCCAATAGTAAATAATTAACGCCTATTTTTTTCGGTTAAATATTATTTTTATTTCAACACGTTCAATTTTATTATATTTATTTATTATGTTTTTTTTCTTAAATCACAACTTCATTATCCATACGGATGTAATTGGTTATTAAATTTTTAATTATTGAATTTTACGAGAGAATTGGTAAGCTTACTAGCCCGATAACTTATTGTTCATACACTTAATTTTTTCATTTTGACAAGCATTTAATCATTTTTTTTTTTATTTTTAATTAAAAAAATTTACACAATTAATAACTCTCTTTAACTCAAATGTGAAGTGGCATTTATTAACTCAACAAAAAAAAAATTTTTTTATGATAGAATCAATTATTGGAAAAATATTTAAAAACTTTTTTGTTTTCATATTCTGGTTAAATATTTTTTAAGTATGACATTAAGTCAAATAATATAAACTACGGAGAAGTTTTTAAAGAATATAAAAGAAAAAATTTTATAAAATCCAAAAGTGCACAGCTCAATCGCTCATTTTATTTTTAATAATTAATTTTTTTTATTATTATTTCATAATATTAATTATTTTTTTTTTTTTAGTATGAATTTGGATTCAACTTTTAAATTATTCATTAATTTTTTTATTTCTTATTTTCAGTTTAATATTTTTTTTTTTAAATATCCCGCCTTTTTGTCTTAGATGTTGCTTTTTTTTTTTTCAATCCTACCGCCAATAGTTGATGGAGAGTAAAAATACTAAGGTTTTAAGTTTTTTATTGATTACAATTAATCAAAAAAGATTTAGATAGTTTTTAAAAGGGCTGTTACGATCAAAAATACAAAGGTAATAAAAAAAAAAAATTAACTATGTACCTGAAGATCGGAACGTTTTTCGGAGAACTAAAAAAAAAAATTTGAAAGTAAAAAATCTACTGGATGACTTGATTTCTGAAATTTTTCGCATTTCGATGCTGGTATGTCAGCCGAAAATAGCAGCCACTTCCAATTACCTCTTAAGTCACCATTAAGCATTCAATTGCGTAATTTTTTTTCATTTTTGTTGCGCAAAAAACGTTCTGATCTTCAGATACATAATTAACTCGGGTTTTTACGAGTTTGAACACCACAATTGCCGCACTGGAGGCTTCGGACTAAATTAATTTTTTTAAATTAATTTCATTATGAATCAACTAAATACTATATTGAAAAATGTTCCTTAATAAATTTCCTTTAAAATAATATATACATTTAACAATTTTAGTGTACTATAAAGATGGTAGAGAGGATTTAATGTCAGTGAAAGGGTTGAGAGCGAAAAAGTGATAGTAAAGCAAACTCAACTCTTTCGTGATTGAGGTGTGCAAAAAATTATTTCATGACTTATGTAAGGGAGGGCACAATAGGGATACTTAGAAAATACTAAAAGTAGTTTTAAAAAAATTTATAGTATGGGAGGGGGAGACAAAAAGGTCACTAAGATTTATGACAAAAACTTTTTTCTGAAGTACACAGAAAAAAAGAAACTTTAAAAATTAGGGATCGACATTATAATCCGGTACCTTGCTGTCAATATAGGGAATTTTAACATTCCACAAAATAAATTTTATAATACGCGTCATAAATTTTATGTTTAAGTTACGATTTTAAAAGTTGAAAGATTAATTTTTCCTGCGTAGACAATAAATTTTAATATTTATTAGATAATTATTTACGTTTTAATTATAAATTAAGGAATTTCTATTTAGAATGATGATATTTACTGATCACTATCATTATATTACTTGTCGTTTCTTAATTTATACAGTTCATTTTTTTCCGTGTATGGTAATTATTTTTACGAATCACATTATTTTTTGGTCAATTGATGCATTTCTTATAATTCAGTTGGCCAGAACGGCTAGCTCAGAATTTTAAGATAAAAAATTTTCTTTCAATAAAAAATGTTGGTTGTCAATTTTAGCAAATGTGTTAAATTCATTTTTATCGATTTTTAATTTTTTTCAGCCTTCACATCATCAACGTATTTTTAATTCTAAAAATAAAAGATGGTTGAAAACATTTTTTAAAAGTTTGTTCAATAAAAAAGTTTGTTTTATTAAAAAATGTCATATAATAATGATAATAATAAAATAATAAATTTTCAGAAATTTATGTTTAGCTCTTAATTTATATTAAATTAACATTTTTATTATTTTATATGCTAATTAAACATCAGGTTTTAGCACAATAAGCGATCAAGCGTAATGTTATAATTTGTATAATAAAATTTTCATTCTTATAAAATACTCATTACCATAATAATTAGCTAATTATTCAACAATAGTTTGTTTATAAAGTATAATGCATATTAAAGATCGTTATTAGGTCCAATTTATTCAATAAAATTTCAAATCATTTTTGTCTATACACGAAATGTATGTATATATATATATATATATTTAAATGAAATGAATCATGAAATTTTAGGTGAAAATTACAGAAAAAATTTATAGAAAACTCAGCATATGTATCACTGCAAATCATTAAAGTTTCCGCCCATTTATTACCAGACAGTCTGCTGAAAGTAGGAGTAATCACATGTGTTACACAAGTAGTTCAGTAAAATCGCTTTCACCTATAACACACGCACTGACACAGTTGCTGTCCATGTCTTGTTAATGTAAACTTTACAAATGAATAAGGTTTTGTTTCATTTTTTTGTACTTGAACTGATTATTATAATTACTTTTTTTTTTTTTGCAATCGGGTCCGTTACATTTTTCATTTATGTAAATAGATAATCAAATTATCATAACTTAATAATAAAATTAATCAGGTTCAATAATTTATGGTGTCAAATGAATCGATCTTGACTTGATAAATATTGAAATTTATACTAAAATTGAAGCTAATATACTTAAGCAGCATTTTCATATAACCTTGTTTGCGTATGCCGATAATGAAAATCCTTCGTAAATTTCTAAACGGATGACTATTTAATAGCTTAAATTAATGTCATTCAGTGAAAAGTTCTCCCTTTAAATTTAGCAAGTACTAAATTGCCAGTAGATGCTTGATCATCTAAGAAGTTGGCTGTGGGACGCCGGGATGGCGCCCCATTAGCTACAAGAGAACGCCCCCGTTATCGGTTATATAAACGATGAGAAGACGACGCATGACCAGACCAGTTTCTACCGACTTACTGTTAACAGCCAGGCATTTCCGTTCCGCAATACCGGAACTAGTCGAACTTCTTGAGTGGTTCGTTCTTGTTATTGGAAAGTTTGAAAGTATCTGATCGTTTTACCTCCTTTACTATTTTTTCTTTCCTCCTTTTTTTTCTATCTTTATTCATTTATTCATTTTTTTATTCTTAAGATCTCTTTTAGCTTCTTTTTACTTTATATATTTTTTTATGAGCTGCATTTTTATTGGAACTTGTTCCGGAGTAGCTTTATATTAGATCGGTTATGCCAAGACATATAAGATTTATATATTTTCCAATCGTTGATGATATGAAGTATATATCCGCGAATTATAGCTGACTTTATAAATTTTTTAAATTATACAGTCCGGAAGACAATAGATTTTCTTCTGCTCATATTTAGTTTAATCTTTTTAAGCGTCACACACATATATATATATATATATATATATATATATATATATATATATATATATATATATTTTCATGAGAATAAAAAAATTATTAAAAAGAAAAGCAAATAGAAAGACAATGTTGAGAAAAAAAAAATGGCTGGAAACGAAAATCATCCTCGGTATTATTCAAGAGCATGCTCTAGCAATTGTTCCCCTGATTCTGGGTCGTTTGCAGCTCATAATGTCGCTGTAGTTAGTTTATTTTTCTCAATTTGCGTTTCTTCCGTTTTCCAGTGTACTCATAGTTGTTTGAAAAAAAAAAAAAAAAAAAATTTAATAAAATAATAAATAAACAAGTATAATCACTGAAATAATAGCTACGATACTATAAACTGATAATTGAAAAATATGAGGTATTATTACTGAATATAATACGATAAGGTTTTTTTTTCTTTTGTTAAAATAATTAGTATTTGTCGACCGCATGTACTAGATGTATTATTCTGATGCAATATTATTCAAGGATAGTAATAATTGGTTAATTAATTAAAACGAAAAAATATATATTTCATCAAATTTTCAGACTATTCGAGTCGAGTTATTTAACAAGAAATCAGAAATACGGTTTTTTTTAAAACTGCTCGGTCTCGATGTTGTCTTGAAACAAATTAACTGATTAAAATGATTCATACAACAATCGGAAATGTTTTTTGGGATAAAAGACTATACACGGAGAGAAATTTATAGTAACCTAGTACGTTTATGAAATACTATCCCATACCGTTATGGTAATAATTACTTGGCGTTATGGGATGTAGACCCATACTTTCTGGGAAAAGTTTCCATAACTATGGGGAGAATTCCTATCATTATGGTAACAGTTCCCATATTGCATGGTAATAGAATTATTTTAATGGTTACCAGTTACCATACTCATAGGAATAGTTCTCATAAGCAAACAGGAATAAATCCTATAACCACATTGTGATAGTTCCTAAGTGCACGTGGGTATAAATCCTATATATCATGGTAACCATTCTCATGGATGTGAAATATTCCCATAATATTATGGTAATTCTTTCATAATGTATGGGAATTACTACCATCAGATTATGGTAATGGTTGCTGTAATATTATGGTAATGGTTACCATAATATTATGGTAATGGCTGCTATAAATTTCTCTTCGTGTATTCAGATTAATCGGATCACTACACGGAAAAAAGTATAGTGAAAAAACTACAGTTTCAAATATCAGCAAAGTCTCTCTTCTTCGAAACTATAAAAATTACATTATTTCTGAGACCTAGTAATTACTACAGTACCATATAAGACTTTTTTTAGTCCTTAATAGTGTTTCATTCATAATTAAGTTTCATTCTACTGAAAATACATCAGAAACTGTAAAACTTGGTATCTATAATTGTAATTACTTTATTACGAGAAGTAGTTTCAATTATTACAGTGCCAACTATAATATAATACTTGAAGTTACTTATTCGAGGGCCCTGTTTTTGCACTAAAAACTGTAATTTTTCCACTGTTCTTTTTTTCGAGCAGAATACAAATTTTTCATAAAAAAAAAAAAAAAACATGAAAAATGGTTCGGACCTTGCGGGCAAGTCTGAAATTATTTGCTGTTTTTGACAGCTCACTATTGATCGAAAAATTTTGACTCAAGTTAAAATCAATGAATTTTTTTTTCATAATTATTTTCGAACAAAAAAAATGATGTTAGTAGTTTTCATTATTTAGAAAACGTTTCATTGAATTTTTTGAATAACTCGTAATTTACTAAACTGATTAATTTGAAAATTCAACTGGACGTTATTCTTTACTACTACAGAAAAAAACACGAAAAATAACAGTTTCTAGAATAAAATTTGACTATGAATAAAAAAGGGCGGAAGTTTTAGATTATACTGTAATTTTCTCAATATTTTTTAATAATTTCAGTATTAAAATGACGAAGGCGCTAAATTTCTACACTGTTGGGTTGAAAAGACCAATTTTTACTACAGAAACTGTAATTTTCTAAGTGTTTCTTTTTATTTAAAGCGCTTTTGATTATTTCCAGCTCTATTTAAATCAGTTAATTCCTTAGAGACAGAGAATAGTCACATACCAATACACGCACACATATTCTCAGACCTCATCCTGAAAGTACAAAATAGCTTTCTGAGGTCTCAACCCGTTGTCTTTTACTGTATTCTCGAATTTCAAAAGTCTGACTAAAGTCAATAATTTTCTTCATCTAAAAATTGAAAATTTTCAAAAAAAAAAAAAAAAAAAAAGGAAAAATAAGTATATTATTAAATAACCTAAAAACACTTTGATGAAAGTTTGAATTAAATCAACACCTTTAATATAAAACTTTTATTTATTATTTTTTATTGTGAATACGTTAAAATTTAATGTGTTTTAAATCCCGCAGCAGCTCACTAAATTCGATCAATGGCTAAAAAACTCAGTGCAATATTAATTTTGCATATTGATCAACAATCAATAAAATTTTTGTTTACTGTATATTCTGTAAGCATACATTCATATAAAAGAGAATTCATAAATATCTATATAACACGTATGTTCAATACAAATCGAAAATTTTCACGAAATCAATATTGAATGAGTTTTGTTAAAAACGGAAATAGCATTTAATTTTTGTGCAATCAATAAATTTTCTATTTTAGTATTTCTCCTCATTATCGATGAGATAAAATATTCTTTATTAAAATTACAAATCTTGAAATACTTGATGCTAGTTATTCAAACCTCTATGAAAGTTAATGAAGTAATAATTATTACCAAAATTATGTTACTTTATGGTGTATTTTATAAATATTAATAATTAAATGAGAATTATCCCTGTAAGCATATCAGTATTCACAGTTTCAATGCAATCTACCCAGACATAATCTAATCAGGTCCAGTATCTCTTAAATCATATTCTCGAGGTTACTAGAGATATAGTTTGATCGTATAGTGCTTGCAACTTCTCCTCACTTTATATCCCACAGACCAAACATTTCATATGCATATATATGTATAGATAAATATATGTATAAACACATATATACATATATATGTAGTGTGTAAACAAAGTGGCTTTCGAAGGACCGAAAGTGTAAAGTCGACCGACACATCGTCAGTATGTTTAAATAGCAGTGAACTTTACCGCAAACAGTTGCTACTATACATGCGCTTGTAAAGTTGTTGTTTTGCTTGAAAAGAGGAAAACACGCTATCAAAGGTTTCTCTAGATACTTATAGCCGTATATGCCAAAGAGCTAAGATTGCTTTTTACGTGTAAATAAAACTAATTCAATTCACTGTTAGAAAAAAAATAATATATTTATTTTAACTTACAAATACTTTTTAAGTAATTTTAGAAAATTGATAAATTACTTAATCACTGCACGGAGATAACAATCTGATATTTGTTATTTTTCAAATAACAAATTACTATTTTAGTGAGGCAAATTTGAAACGGTCCAAAAATACAGAATTTTTTCTTTGAATAAGTAAAAATTACAATCGTCTAATCCTGTAAATTGCTAAAGCATAAGTAAAATTACATTTAGTTTTAGAGTACAAAACAAAAGACATTCAATAAATATTATTATTTCATTTAGTTAAAAATCTATTTTAGAATGAAGCTTTCACTGAGACTGCTATTGAATTTTTAATAATCCAGATTGTAAGAATTGTCTCTGTGTGTAATAATGAACTTTTTTTCCAAATATATATATATATATATATATTATTGTTTCGATCGTAAAATTTTTTTTCTGAAGTAGTTTTTAATTCACGACTATAATTATTAACTAATTTTGAGCTGCGTTTTTTTTCCATGTATAGGCTTCTTTGTAATAAATATTAATTTTTTGAAATGATAATTTTTTCTTCAAAAGCGTATTTTAAGATTTTAAAATCAATTATAAGTTATATATCTTAATTAAAAAAAAAAATAAAACAAAAAAAAAAGTTAAAGCCAGTCACCATAGACGAGAGGTAAGTGGGCTTAGCGCTCGAACTTGGGAACTGGCCAGACGTGGGTTCGAATCCCAGTGTTAGCCGTAAAAATCGGTTGTCTGAGATTCGGCCTAATGTCGACCTTACAAAACCCCCTAAGTCTCAACATCACTCCCAACAGTTTATAGTCACTAATGACCTCGGCAGTTAAAAAGTGACTTTAAATAAAAAAATAACTTTATTTAAAATTAATGAATTCAATGTTTATGAATGAGTAAAAATTGTATAAAATAAGCTATTCTTTGTATCGATTAACGTGCAATCTTTTCTAATTTCAATGGAACTGTTCAGTTTATAAAAATTTTAATTATTTGGAAAATGTTAATGTTACAAAGTTTCGGTAGATTATAGAACATAAAAAATCTAAAGAGACCAACACAAAAGTGCTTTTAATGTTTTAATGAGACGTTGCTCGAGTACTATTCTACCTCTTGTAGTTATTTGTTTGTCTGTATTTTTCACATTTCCATTTATTCATTACTTTTTTTTTTTTTTTTTTTGTTTTTGTTTTGACTACACGGAAGAATGTGTGTAAAGGAATGCAGGTTAAAATGGATCATCCAAACAAAAATCTTCCATTCTTTGAAACCGTGAATAACATTTGGCGGGTACATTTTTATATCTATTGTCTATAAGTCAGATTTTTAATTGTTTATTATGTTTTGGGGCAAGATAGTCTAATTAAATTTTTAATCAAAGTAATTGCAAATTTTTCAAGGAAATTAATTATAATTATATTAAAAAATACTAGATTGTATGGAAAGGGATGAAACAAGACGATCGCGGATAAGGGTGAAGTTGGCATCCTGCGAGTAAAAAGTGAAGGATGTTATTGCACAAAGTCTGAAATCGTGTTTTATCACTCGTCACACAATAGATTTTTCATGATTACCTGCATTGAAACTTAGTCTAAATATCTGGGGCCAGTTTAAATGAGACAATTAAAGCCCAATAGCGAATATGTATATACAAATTTAACTGACAACCTGGTTAGTTAGAATGACATCTGATTATTCAGAGGTTTACAATAAGCAAATACTATTCTGACAAGTCATAAATGAAGTGAGAAGCTAATGCAACGGGCAGGAACTCGACGTTTTCTCTGCCTTGGGGAAGGAACCGATAATTTTCAATCTGCTAAATCGCATCGGTCTAAAATTGACTTATTCCGAAGCTAAGCAGATACTGGAACTGTACTTTCAATGCTACTAATATGAAAAAATAATTATTGAATGATACTTAATTTATTATTATTTCGTGAGGAAATTTGCTTTCTTCAAATACATTGAAAATTTCATGGAAGCAATCAATATTTTTTAGAAATATCGGGTTTCTAATAAACAAATTTATAGTAAAATTACCACACGGAAAAAAAAACAACAAAATTACAGTTTCGCATAAAAACGCGACTTTTCGAATAAAAAACTGGAAACATTTGAAAAAATAATGTAAAAATGACAGTTTTAAATAATAACTTTATTACATGAAATTCTGAGTCTCCCGATGTACTTATAGCTAAATTTTTAATAAAATCTTAAAGTTATTATTTGAAGTTATAATTTTTAAATAATCTTCAAAAATGTTTTTAGTTTTCTATTAAAAGCGCCGCGTTAGTATACAAAAATGTAATTTTTGTTGTTATCTTTTTTCCGTAAACAAATTGAGCTTTTTTTCACCCGTACGAAAAAATACATCTTGTCAAAATAGTACATATGCGACTTATATCTTTAGTATTGTCATATGTGTGCTATTTTTGGAATAAATTCCCGGATACGTATTTTTTATAGGGTTCATAAGATGGTTTTGAGTAGTAATGTCGTAACTAAAGCTTGTTACGCTGAAATGAACGAAGTAAAAAACTTCAGGTGTGAAATATAAACCTACTGCACTATTTAAATGTTGTGCGCACACACAAATCTAGATGTTTTGTAATTGTTATAGTTTTACACAAACAAATTTTTTGAATTTTTTTTTATTTCAACAGTAAATAATAAATGCAACGTTCAGACCATTAGTATTTAAAATTCATACACACAGTCATTTAAATTACTAGAGACCATAAATTTTTGACACTTGGTTTTTGTCAGATAATACCTTTTTTGATTAATGCCACCCAATTAATCTCCGTTGATTATCTTAAATACTAAAATTGAATTTATTTAACCAGAAGTGAATTTTAATTTCATTAGCGTGTAGATATTTACATGAATACTTTACTTATTTGATAAAAAAAAAAAAATATCCGTAATATTTTAATTAATTATTTCTAAAGTCTGTTTCAGTTCAATGTTTTTCAAACTTCAAATCAAAAGAATTTATCATCTTAAAAGCTGTACAAATGAATGTTGAAAACATTTAAAAAGTCAATAATTTTTTATAAGAGTAATTTAGCCTTGTCTTCTTTTATAAATTATATAATAGAACAATTTATAAGATTTTTCAGTATTTGTTATGTTTTGCTGTTTCAGTTTTTTTTTTCTTATTAAACCTGTCATACTAAATGAATGGCTGCAGTACCGATAAGATTTTTATTGATTCTAAATATAAAAGTTTATTGGAGTATTATTGACAACGTTTGTTATACTTTTTAACTTGTGTTGTTTTTCGCTCACAGGTTAATTTTTATTTTTCGTAATTTCATTATTGGATAAGTTAAAATACTTAATCAAACAAATACTATTTGAAATTCAACAATTCGTGAATTAAATTTTACATTTTATTAATTTAATTTTTTTTTTTCTGTTCAATTTAAAAATTTGTAAAACACTAACTCATATCGTGTTTGCTAAAAAAAAAAAAAAAAAAAAAAAAAAAAAAAAAAAAAAAATCAATAACACTCCATTTTTTTAAATTTAATAATTTTATTTTTTATTTAACTTTTCTGCAACAAGCTAATTTGATTTAAAATTACGCCGCTAATGTAACAACAAAAAACGAAAGTTTAACAAATCTAGATGAAAACCAGTACCGGTATACAGATGGACTGATTAAAATTGCATTAGCAGCTAGTGAAATTATTTGTTGACTGAAAAATTTTTATAAATGAAGCATATAATTAAAAATAATAAATTTTAATATAACTAATAACAAATAAAATACTCATTGTATTAAATAAAAGAAAATTTAACTTTATAAAAAAGTTTATAATTAATTTCATAGGCGTAATTATTATATATGAAAAAAAATTTTATATAAATTTATCTGGATTATTGACTTAATTACACTGTAAAAAATTGGAAGTTGATTCAGAATAAATATAGATTTTATTTCAATCCTCATTTACTTCATCGTCCTCAATACTGGAGTTAAAAAAATAACTCCGCAAACGTAGTAAATAGAGAGTTTTTTTTAAGCAGAGTATTTTCGGAGTGAGCTGGATTTTATTTCAATTCGCATTCATTCCGATTCAGAATTTGAATGTTAAAATGAACTTCTTTTAGGAGTGAATTTCACTCATAAGAAATGAAATGAATAAAAAATCATCCGTTCCGCATTCATTCCGGATTTAATGCGCGTTTATTTCCCGGGTCAAAATAATAAATTTAATTTGACTGGTTCGACTTCAAGTCGAGCCAATTAAGTTGAAACCAAATCAAAATTGACTTTTTGACTTTAATGGATACTCATTAAGTCAACTTATCCAAAAATGAATAAAAAACACATATCATTATGACTTGCTTTTGGCTAACTTGACTTACTAGGAATTCATTCAACTCAAATTTTGTTTTTTTTTACCCGAACCTAAAAATTTTGTACAGTATACCAGATCAAAATAACGAGTTATATAAAATATAATTTTCCGCAAAATCTTAATGGGTGCTATATATTAAACCTTCATCATCAATTATCTTGAGTTAAATATTCTGGATATGTTAAATTTTAGGTATAAATCATATCATAAGTCAGAGGTATAAGCAGACACGCTAGCATAACGTTAAAAATAGATTAATTTGGAACATCGTATCCAACTGTAATAGCGTGTGGATCATCACTATAGTAAATTAAACGAATTTTAAAATTTTATAATATTTTACCGGTAAATAAATTTTTTCTTTGATTTTATTTATGAAATGTTTTTATTTCATAGTTAATGAAACTAAATGCTAAAACCTGTGTACACAGAAAAATTATTCTCGTTTGAAATACTATGGTGTCATAGTAAAGCCAGACAATGTTGGCCACCCGACGGAAATTAAAATAAATATATTGTAAAAATTACTATGGCCATAACAAAATTGACAACGATCATATCACAAACTACTATAACCATTGTAAATTTTATCATGGTCATAGTAATTATTTCATGTTTATTTCAATTTCCGTCAGGTGGCCAGCATGGTCTAGTTTTATTATGACACCATAGCATTTGAAACAAGAATAATTACTCTCCAAAAACAAACAATGAAAATCACTATTTTGCATTGTATATTCACTTATTGCTAGTGAAAATAAGTAACACTATTTTAACTAGTGATAAATTCTTACTAGTAAATAGCGAATAGTTACTATTTCCACGATTTGAAATTTACGAGAATATCAGAAGACCTTACGGTATAAAAAATTTTGACATCTATTTACTTCTTTCGGAATTTCACTCTGAGAAAAAGTTTAATTTCTATTTACCTTTTACGATGCAGTTCAATCCGATGCATTAAAATCAAATTTTTTGAATATTACGAAAAATACATTGTTTTGCAATTGAATTTTTTATCGAAAAACTTTTATATAAATCTATACTTACACAGAGAAAAAGCATTTCCTGCTTGATATATTTAATATATTTATACAGTTTAAAATTTTCAACTGATAATAATTATGTGTTTATTCTATACGCGCAGTGATTTTTTAAACAAAACTCTAGAAAACTTGCTGTGTCAGAGTGAATCCGGGATTTTAATTCACTAAAGAATTAGCGAAGTAAATGTGGATTAAATCTGGGGTTAATGCGAAGCCGATGATTGTTTATTTATTTAATTCCCTCACAGTGAAATTTATCCCAGAGTAAACTTCATTTTAACAATAAAACTTCAGATCAGAGTGGATATCGATTAAAATAAATTCACATTACTCCGAAATAGCTCCGTTGAAAAAAACTCATTATTTACTCCCCATGTGACGTTTTTTTTACACTCCGAAACTTTGAGTGCCAGAGTGAATCCGGATTTAAATAAAATCCATATTCACTCCCTATTTCTTACAGAGTAGTGTCAATCATTGGTGATTTTATCTCATTGGTATTTAAAAATATTCAGAAAGTCTGATATAATTCATGAAACTATTCTGAGACAGTGAAATAAACTACTAACTATTTCATATAAAAGTTTCTTAAATATTGAGTGACTTTCGAATGTAACGTCAAGATAATTAGTTATTGCATAAAATATAGTGAAATGTCATCAGAAATTAGAGAATACTTATCAAAGTGATTGATGCAGCATCTAAAATTTATTTATCATTATCGAGTTTTTTTATTTTGAATTCAATCAGTTGAATTGGATGGTATAGTTCTAAAGTTGATGTACATTTGTTTGTGTCGTAAGTCGTAACTAATGCAAAACGAACAAGATGAATGATTCAGCGTGTTGGAAAGATAAAAAGTAAAACACAAAAAATTTATGTCAAAATTGGAGTGCACTTAACAAATTAAAAATGAATATAAATGAAAGAAAATTGAATCGACAGAGATTTAATTATTCAATTTCTTCTCCAATGTAGATTATCGCTAATTAAATTTCATGATAATTGCAGAGTATTAATTCGAATAGTATTGCAATTTATAAATAATAAGAAGAATTTTATTGAATTGTCTCATCATTATAAGAAAATAAATTAACCTAGGAGTACTTAAAATTGAATAGTATGCATTGTAAAACACGCGGTGTTAAAAAGGTGTACATTTTAAATAATTTAACTCCGATCGGAGTATAAGTGTTTTAAGATCTACAAGACAGAAAAAATAATATTCTGTTAAAATTACGAAATTATTGTCAATTCAGATAAAAATAATTTTATTACCTATAAAATATGCAACGTCACTTTTATTAAACTGAACAAATTGCTGACATTTTAGATCACTTATTAAATTAAATATTTAGAAACAATATTATAATTATTTTTATGATATCTCTGATGTTTTCCATAAGATAATAATTGATTTTAAATGTACCTTAAAATCGGAACGTTTTTTGCGGAACGAAAGTAAAAAAACCAAAATGAAAAGTAAAAAATCTACTGGATCTAGATTTCTAAAATGTTTTGAATAGGTACTAGTATGTCAGCCGAAAATTACAGGTTACCCCCAGCTACTCCTTAAGACACCTTAAGCAGTCAAATTATATAAATGTTTTTTATTTTCGTTGCGCGAAAAACGTTTGATATTCAGGTACATGATTTTAAGATGATAAATTGATCATTGATAATTTTATGTTAGTTTTCGTGCTGATTTAGTTCGCAAAGAGACTTTAATCATAAAAATCTGTTTTCTATATTTTCATAAAATGAATATTAGCATGTAATTGTGGATAAATATTCTTTTGATTCCTTCATAAATTGATAAATCTGTTATATCATTAATTTTTGAAACAATGAAAAATTTGACCTCCGATACTTAAAAAATAAAACTACTTTTTTTTTTTTTTTAACACCGCTACTGATGTTATGTTAATACCGTTTACGTGGTTAAATTTAACACTTATAACCTTAACACCAGAATTGCGTGGATTTACACTGTTTTTTTTTTAAACACAGGGTAGAAGTACTATTTGTGGCCACTGCACTGAAAAAAAAAATACTGTTTTCAAGTATCTGCGTGTTTGAATCCTGCCGAGTAAATATTTGTTTAATCATAGTAAAAATATACTCCAACCAAGTAATATTTTCTTGATTTAACAATTTTTATACTTATTTTAAGAAAATATTCTTAGTTGGAGTACATTATTACTAAGATTAAACTAATAATTTTCTCGGGAAGATTCAAACACGTAGATAATTGAAAACAGTATTTTTTTTTCAGTGTGGTTTATTTTTGGTCATTTAATACTTTACTTTATTTTAATTAATGAAAAAGTATAAAATTAAATTATCATTTTAACAGTGTGATAAAAGTATCTGCACACATTTTTAAAATTAATTATGCCATTACGCCTTTTACAAATCATTTTATGAAAATTTTTGATGTCTTCGAAATTGGCCCTCAAGTTGCCGAAAACGGTACCTCTACCCTACATTTTTTATATAAAGAAAATCAAATTATATATGAGAGTAATGTCTGCTACATGCAATAATTTTATTTTATTTTATTACATCTCAACATAACATGACAGTATGTATTTTCCTGTTTCATTATTATTTTTATGAAATTTTGTTTTAATTTATCGGGTAATACGTTCGTTACCTCGAAATGACAGCTTGTAATTTAATTATTTAAGTTGTTCGAAATATAATTAAAATCTTACCAGAAAAATAATTGAGTTATTTTTTTTTTATTATTAAAAAAATTAACGCAAAAAAATATGAATTTATGACAATCAGAATATACATATTTAAATTATTTTTTTCACCATGTATCTATAATTTAATTAATAATTACCTTATAAAATACGTGATTTGAATATTTAGTTATGTCAAATATAAATTTATTTGAAATTTTTATGTTATTTTGTATTATTACGTTTAGCTTTAATTTAGGTACAAGAGATAATTCACTGACTAAAATATAACGTTTTTGCTAGTATATTATAATAAATACACTGTAAAAAATTGGCGGAGTGAACGCAGAGTGAACGCGGAGTGGATGACTTTTTATTTATTTAATTCCCTCGGAGTGAATTTCACTCTGAAGAGGAGTTTCGGAAAATATTAATTATAAAAAAAATTATTAATACATAGTGAGCTTAGGCCTTTGATATTTTGAGATTTATATTGAGTACGGAAATAATTACGAGCTTCCTTTCCATATAATTCCACTGAGTCACAAACTGTCATATGACTGACATCAACCATACCATGAGATAACATTTCATATCGTACTGGAGTATCAAATATTCCCATAAAAACGATGTCTCTATAAACCTATTAAACCATTTAATATGTTCACTATGTATTATATGAAATTATAATTTAGTGAGTTACTAAAACATTTTATAAATTAAAGACATAATATTTTGAGCGTAATTATTAATATTTGAATCAATTATTTATTGAAATAATTATGTTTCTAATTAACAACTATTTCTTTTAAATATAAATGTAGTTAAGTATTAAAATTCCAGACCGAAGTGAATGCGGATTGAAATAAAATCCGCGTCACTCCGAAATCACTCCGCCCATAAGAAAATCCCTATTTATTCGGAATGCGGAGTGTTTTTTTTTAAACTCCGGAGCTCTGAGTGACGGAGCGAATTCGGATTTAAATGAAAACTGTGTTCACTCCCGAGTTTTTAGTGTATTGAAATGTCAAAAATCATAAATCTCAATTAAATACAAAAATATACAGAGACAAACAAAGAATATAAAGTTAATTTTATAATTTGTACTAGATGTTAAAAAATTTTAATATTTTTAAATTCAATTGCATTGTTACTTAATGGCTTTTAAAGTAATTCTGCATAATTTCCATACGATTTGAGAGTCTTGAGATAATGTTCTCATTTATCTTCGTAGTTTTAGAAACATTATAATATTATTTCTACCTCTTGGATGGCAAGTTAAGCAATTGTTGGATTATAATTTCATGCGTTGCTTTATAATTAATTGCATATATATATTTATTTCATTTATACTTTGAAAATCACATTAGTAACAATAAATCAATCTATCGACATTAATGTTGATAATAAATTTTCATTGATTTATTTCAAAAAATTTTTCTTAATTTATGTTGTAATCCATTGGTCATTATTTAGAATTACGGCCTTCATTATTTTCTTTTCGGTAAAAATTTGAAAGTATCTATGTATTTTTTATTTCTTCGAATTCGGATACGCGGAGAAACCATTTTTTTTTTTTTGCAATGATTTTTTTCATTTATATATTCCTACTTTTTATAGATTTTTGAAATTAATAATTATATTTTATTTTTAAAAGTACTAATTATTTTATAATAGAAAATTGGCTTGGTAAAATATTTGAATAAAATTTAAGTCAATTGTATGCTCCTCTGGAAGTCATGTATTTATCAATCAATTTAAAAATTAAAAATCGAATTAAATTGGATTCATAAAAATTATGGAAATTCCAAAAGTGCGTACCTCAATCACTCAGGATAATTGTTAACATTTTATTATTTTAATCATTTTTTTTTTACATTATTAATTATTATTTAACTTATTAATTTTATTTTTATTTTTTTCTTTCGGTTTAATTTTTATGATTTAAAATTATTTTTAAATATTCCGCCTTTTTTTATTGGTATCGCTTTTTATTTTTTAATTCTATTGTCATGAAAGTGCTGCCGCCAGTAGTTGGTGGAGAAAAAAATAAAAAAATAATTATAATAATAATAAAAAATAGCAGTTAATTTTTCAATGAATTACTGGTTTTAAGTTTTTTATTAGTTACAATTAAACAAAAAGGATTTAGATAGTGATTTTCAAAAGGGTTCTTAGGACAAAAGATATAAAGCTAATAAAAAAAAAAATTAGGCCAATTCATATGTACCTGAAGATCGCAACGTTTTTCGCGCAACGAAAATGAAAAATTTTTTGAAATTCTACTGCTTATGGGTGACCTAAGGGGTAATTAGGGGTGGCTGCAATTTTCGGCTAACATACTAGCTCCTATTCGAAACATTTCAGAAATCTAGATCCAGTCGATTTATTATTTTTCGTTTTGTTTTTTTATTTTCGTTCTGCAAAAAACGTTCAGATCTTCAGGTACATCAATTCATTATATTTTTCGAAAGTTATCGTGTTTCCGAAGATTCATACAGAACAATAAATCGACTCAATACCGTCGAAATTATTCCTTAATTAAGTATCTTCAGACTAGTATACAATTTAACCCATATTAGAGTAATGAAAAAAGTGTAATGATGATTTAACGTGAGTGAATAAATAATTTCGATCGTAAGCACACGCAATGCCTTCACACTTAAAGCATGCCACAAGTGCAAAAGTTAATTGTATAACAGTAAAAAAAAATTTATTTGTTAACTTCATAAGCTTTTACTGAGTTCTTAAGTACGCGGTCAATATTCATCTTTTTTTTTATAATTTATATTAAAAATTTAAAGCATTTATTATTAAAAAACACATGAAATTTAGGTGCCCATCAATCAGTGGCCTATTTATTATCAAAAAAAGGAAATTCATTTTAGTCAAATAAATATTGAAACAACCAAATAAATTTTTAACTTTTCAGTTGACCACAATAGCTGACATATTTTGTGACAAAAATTTTATCAACTATTCAATAAAGATATATTTTTACCATAATTATTTCACTACGTCAAAAAATATATATCATCATTACAAGTTATTTTAAAATAAAAAATTTCTACTGTATTGGAAAGTCTTACTAATTCTCCAACACTTTTCAGTTCAAACTTTAACTTATTTTTCCGATCGATACAGCTTATTATTTATGATAGCAGTAGTCTTGTTACCATTAATATCAAGTATTACAAAAGTTTAATTTTCACATCGCAATTAAATCAAATAATAAAAGTTTAATAAAAGTAAAAAAAACTTCTTAAATTAGCGTCGGAAAAAAAAGTCTAAATTATAGGTTGTGACTTTTATAATTGATTACACTGGGTACAGATGTTTAATTACTTAAATTGAAAATATTAATCGTTACGATAAATTTAAAAGCATCAAGTAATCATAAATAAGCTATAAATCTTAAAAAATTAATTTCATAAATTTTTTAGTAATTTAATTTAATTGTTAAATATTCGATCACTAAAAAGATGTCATTTGACATAAAACTGAGTTGCAAAATTACAATATATATATCTATTGACGTGCCTAAAATTTTTCCAGAGAAAAAAATCAACGATCAAATGTAAAGATAAAAAATCTGCGGGTACTTTTATTTCGTAATTGCAATACATTATTACGATAGTACTGTTCAATTCAGATGTAGCCCATAGAATATAAGAGATAGAGAAATAGGACGAAACAAAATTGAGAAATGTCAAGCTAAATCCAATTCAGTAGTGTGTTTCTTTTGGTGCTCTTGTTCTCTCACCAATAGCTGTCCACAGTGTGGGAGAGAATATGCGGGTTGCGAACCACATGAAATAATGAATACCCAAATTGTGAACGTGAGCTCCCGATTTTGCGTTCATATAACTGTTGGTAAAGAGGTGAAGAGAGTGAAGAGAGTATAGAATAGTTGGTCGCCCGTCCGACCGCATTATGTCCCACTCGAGTACTACAACTTCTGCACATGTATCTCAAATGGTTTGACTATTATCTCTTTTACAGCTTTGCTATACGAAATAATGATTCCATTATCTGTATTAAACATTCGAGAAATTAGTACTTGTTTCTTTTCATCATTTAAGTAAACACGAATATGTAAAGAGCCCATTAGTCGAGGTAAATTGAGATGGGATGTGAATTAACAGCTCTGTCCATCACTAGACAATTAACTACCGCATAATTATTTCGAAATAATGCGTTTTGGTCATTGACAATCAGTTAATTCGATTCTGTCTTGCTTGGACATTATTTGCTACTCACAAGAAAAGCCTCAAATTTTCATCCAGTAACAAAATCTGATTGAAATTAAATAAATTAAAAATTTGTCATTGAAAATATCAATCAATTATTACAGATTTGTTGAATATAAATAAAACGAAATTAAATACATTAATTAAGAATTGAAGTTAGTTTTTCAAAAAATTTTGAAAATTTTTGACGCCCATCAAATCTTTCAAAATTCTCGTAAAGGAAAAATGATAAAATTTAAAGTCCATCTTTTAAATTTTGTAGTATTTTGGCTATCGATGAAATCGGTACAATTTACCACGAAATATAATTATAAAATATTAAATTGAAATTTTATTTGATATTTGATTAATTTTTTACAAAATCAAGCTCAGTCTCTTCATTATAAATTCATATTAAGAGAAAGAAAACTATGAAAGTAGAATTTTTTTTTTAATTGGTAAAATCAAATGGTCACCATTTCTCAACTTTTACACCGAAAATAATTTTTGAACTTTTTCGACTACTTTGAACATATGGCAAACATTTGCCCAAAGTTGTCTATAAGATTTTATGTAGAAGACTAGATTTCCATAAAATCTACCTACAATTTTTTTTTTTTTTACCAAATATTTGACGTATCCCATTGTACTTAAAATTTTTTTCTTGTGAATATTATTGCAAAATAATGAAAGATTTGTTTGAAGCAGATAAAAATTAATCGTACTCTGTCTTAACAAATCACAGGGATAAATTGCTCACTCGGGTATTCCGTTTTACCCCGTGCTTCCGTCTAATAATTTATTATATAATTTAATTTTTCACTAATTACTGTTTATAACTCATCAGTTAAAAATTACTTGAAACATAAAAATCGTTTATTTAAAAATAATAAATTTTATTAGTGACAATAGAAATACATTGTACTGTCAGCGACGCGATCAATCTCATCCAGTCGATTTAGAGCGCCACATTGCCGCGATATATCCCAACAACTAATGGCATAATCGGCTATACTAGTGCTTGCTTTGTGATATCCATGATTGATTTGGCAAAGCCGCAAAAAATAAAGGATACTTGGTAACGTAAATTTACAGGATCAACGTAAAACGTCCACATATTACTCGCACGTGTGATGAATAAAGAATCATACAATAAATAAATCTAATCGTTACTATAAATACTTTTTTTTAAACAGGTAAAATTTCATAAAAAATTTATATTTTAAGTAATAAGTGAGGTACGGTTTGAGTTTAAGTTCGAACTGCCTATCTAAAGCAATTGAGTGCATCGTAATCCAGCTTCTATAGCTTTTTTTACAAAGTGGTATCAAGTACACATGCATGTATAAGTATTCTCGCTATTTTATAGAAATTTTTCAGAGTTAGTGAAAACTTTTTTATGATAAAGTGGATAAAAAAGTTACGAAAAAAAGAATACATTTTTAAATTGTATAAAACTTTTTGTAGTTATGTACTTGTCAAACTTTTATCCATGAAGATGTGTCTTCAAACACTTCTTTGTTTAAGAATAAATGATATGCTAATTAGTTGATGTATAGATTAATAAGTAAGTTTTTTTTAACAAGTTTAAATAATTTATGAGTTTGTGAGTTGGCTTTATGTAACTACAGAACATTAAAATTATACTTTAAAAAAATCGTGATTCTAAAACAATATCATTACTGATATTAAAATAGTATCACGCATTCGGTACAAGTTTAGAACCATCGTGATGAAAATTTTGTATTAGTTTTCACACGTGCTCAAACTAACCGTAGATTGTAAACGACTATAGTTAGGTTATATACCATGGATTTTTCATTTTAAAAGTAAATGTAATAGCTTTTATTGCACAACTCAATTGCGAAGCAATGAGATGTGTTCTGGGATTAGTATCACTTACTGATAATAATTTAGTACACGCTGAAAAAAAAAAAAAAATACTAACTATTACCATCTTGCAATAGGGAATGATTATCATATTGTATACCATATAGATAGTATAAAACAAAGAAAACTTAATGCATGTGTCCGGTACATTTTCAAAATTTCAAGGTATGAACATGTCACTTATTATTATAACGAGCTTCGGTGGCTGACTCTGAAGTCTAGACGGGAGTTTTTCTTATCTTGTATTATTTACAAAGCGTTATATTTAGATCAAAAGCCCCTAATAAGGAAAGACTTATCTATTCTAGAGCCTCTTTTGCGTAGAGGTGAAGTCCGTCAGGATTATCTTGTTTTGCCGGGATGTCATAGTGCTAAGTATGATAAGTCATTTATTATATCTGCAATAAGAATTTGGAATCAATTGCCTAATTATTGTACTACAAAGCCTACTTATGGTGAATTTCGTACCTCTTGTTATGAATATTTCCTAAACTTAAACAAATGTTAATTGAATGAAAAGTATGAGAATTTGTAATTGTGTGATGATTGAGTGTCATATTATAATATTATATTAATTGTTAATGTATTTATTTCTAATCTTTTGTATACTATACTATTATATTGTTGTATTGTATTAATGGATGGCCGCAAGAAGCTTCGACTTCATGGCCAATTAAATAAAGAATAATAATAATAATAATAATAATAATAATAATAATAATAATAATAATAATAATAATAATAATAATAATAATAATAGTAATATATATATATATATATATATATATATATATATATTTCATATATTATCTGAAAACTTTGTAAATTTTGCCTTCTACGATAGTAATCATTATCATCTCCGATAAGAATTCTTACCATATCCGATAGAAAAAGTTAGCATAAAAGAATGAGAATCTTTAAAATGTGAAGACGAAAAGAGTTACTTCATTAAGATGGGAGGTATTACCACCTATTTTTCAGCGTGTTCCAATCAATTTGGAACTAGCATCGATCCAAATTTTGTCTCAGGTCATGTGATTATTATTCTAGTATCACTTTTTTTTCGTGTAAATTGCACACCTCAAATGTGAATGTACATTAAACTGCATCTATGATCATATTATATACTTAAATAATATATAACAATTAAACTATTTAAAAGACAAGACTAAAAAAATGTCCGATAGTATTTTAAGGTAATTAATTATATGGTCATATGGAAAAGTTATTTTTGGTTGTATGTATATAAAGTTATACGACTGCTAAAGAAGTACACAATGAATCGACTTAATGTTTTTTTTTATTAATAAACCCAGGATTTTGTAGAATAGAAGCCTATTCAATGTCACTATCCACATTCTTTTCTTTCACTCAAAATAAATACATAAAAGTCAAGACGTCAGTGTATTCCACCAAAGGCATCGTGTTCTCATTAATTTCTCATCATTCGTTTCTTTTGTTTCGGTTTTCTATCACAGAAGAGTAACAGTATTGTCTTTGCAGTCTTAGAATAAAATATGGCAATTTCTAAGAAAACGGAAACGATTAATTTTTTAAAATTTAATGAGTCATGATAGATATAGATTTAGGATTTGATTTTTAAGTCAAGCAATAAGTAATTTTATCATTTGCAGATCAATTTTTTTTTAAATATTAAGCAGCGTTATCTGTAAGATGTGAAAAGTCATCTAGTTTAAAAAATATCACCGTTCGAAATTTCTTATTTTTCACTGTAATTTTTTTTTATATGAATTAAAATCGTGTTTAGTTTTGTCATTAGATGAGCATCTAAGGTGTTCATTTTTTTTATTTCCTAAACTTTTTTAATATTTATTTGCTAAAAAAATTCAATGTAATTAATACAATTTACAAAGTAGAATGTATAAAAAAGAGTCGCATTATCCGTCCCTGAGGCAATGCAGGTCGTATAATTTTTAATTTAGTAATTGTTGATACATTAACAAATTATTTGTATACATACAAACTTTTTTTTTTTAATTCATCAAATGAAAAACTAAAACTGAGAAAAATTTATTTTGCTTTAAAAGTTTTATAATATAAATATTATATTTAGCATTATTTTGTCATATATGTATATTTATAAATTTTGAATGAAAGAAAAAAAAAGTTGTATTAACGGAAAATATTTTTTTTTATCACCAAAAGTAAATTCAATTAAAATCTTGAATGTAATAATTTAAGATATACTTTTGACAAAAAAATAATATCCAATGACATAAAGTTCTATTATCTGACTATATTTTTATTATTAATCCAAATCGGATTTAATGTACGTAAATTGATATATAAATACAAAACTAGCAAGAGAGCAACAGCACACAGTAATTCCGGGTGAATTCGATGGGAAAAGACATCTCTTATCGTTGAGTCGTATCAAGTATACCACGAATTGAACGTGGCTGCAATGAGAGGATTTTGGAATTACGATGTTGCGGATTACAGGCGTGTGTGGGGACTGGCGATACGCGCGTTCACGCGAAAGGGTTATATAGAATGCCGAATGGATGAAATGGAAGCTTCCCATCCCAACAGGGAGACTAGAGGAAGGGTTTGGAGTATGAGTACCCCAGCTTTTAAATGCAACTGTACGTGAGTTGGTAACAGAAAGTGACCGCTTGGGAGATAGAAACGACGAAAGAGAGAAGAACGGAATGTAATGGAAGAGTCCTGCTAAAAAAAAGTAAAAAAAGAGAATATAATAATAAAAAAAATAAAATAAAAAGTAAGCACGTGAACGTACTTTAAAAATAAATCGTCTTGACGTAACATGGATAATAAGCCATACAGGTGGCAAGTTCAGAATAATAAATTATATTGCTGAAAATTACGGTGAATTATTTTTGTCTGGTACTTGTTGGGATTATTCATTATTTAAAAGACTAGTGCTTATAAATATATTGTTATAGATATAGAGAATATTGTATTAGATATGTACTGAGCGAGATTCACTAGGTGTACTCGGGATTCCTTTGTAGTGTACATGCATATAACGTCTGTGTTTTACATTAAAAGATAACTGCCACTATTCCGATTGTAATATGCACACCCGAGTTTCGAGTCCTTTTGTTGGACAATAAAGAGTAGAAGGATGAGTAAGACAAAGAGAACCAGAGAAAGTTATACATGTATATATATATGTTAATATTATACCGACCGCAACGATATTCTCCTCGGCTATATTCTGAAATACACTAGAAAGACAGAGTAAAAGATAGTAAAATACTATAGAATTTAGTATGGTGAGAGAATGAGAATTAAAATGAGATAGAAAGTTCACCAGATGTATATATATATATATATATATATATACTATGTAAGTATATATGTATAAGTATTCCCGAAAGCCGCTTAAAGGCATTCTCTTGGATTATTATTCGTCCTGACTCCTATAATCATAAAATGAGAAGTACGTATGGTAGTTTATAATGCATCTTTACAAATAGATATGTATATAATAAGGGTGTATGTGAATAGATTACAGGAAGGTCAATTTGTGTTAAGTGTGCCTGTATATTATATACATATATATACAGTTCTAACTTCCTTACTAAGGTAAATAGAGAAATGATGAATTACTTCATAATATAAATGATAATGTTAATTATTACTGTGCAGCGGTGGATAAAGAAAATCGAATTTCTACTTTGGTTTGTGATATTAAATTCATTGGTTTGTATCAAATATTTTACTAAGTGTACATAATTGATAGCAGTTATAATAATCCGAAATTTCTTCAAATATATGGACATGATAGTAATTAAAGAGCGATGTTTAGTCACTATATGCAAAATGTTTTATAAATTTATTTTGACTTTCTCAAGTATTCTACATAAAGAAATTGTCGTGGATCAACAATATCATATTTTTTAATATATTAAGGAACATTAGGGCCAGACGGTTTGCAGAAGCGAGTAGTTAATTTAATCATTCACCAGCCACTATGGCCGAGAGGCAAGTGGGCTTACTGCTCGAGCTTGGTAACTGGCCAGGCGTGGATTCGAATCCCAGTGTTAGCCGAAAAATCGGTTCTCTGAGAATTGCCCGGCTGCCGAACTTACAAAACCTCAAAGTTTCAATGTACCATTCACAACAGTTTTAAATCGTTAATGACCTCGGCCGTTGAAAAGCTACTTCATATAAAAAAAAAAAAAAAAAAAAAAAGTACTATAATATTTTTTAATATATGAAGGGAAACTTTTGGGTCTGACGGTTTACATAAGCAAGTAATCGATTTGAGCTTTTGAGCACCTGATACAAATTGCTTTGATCTATTTCAAAAAACTATAACACTATTTTACAATAATTTTGACAAAAAAAAATTCCCTTTTGGGGACATATAACGGTCCGTCTCTTGCAAATTATTTTAAAAAAATATTGTTTTATAATTTATTTTTGTGGGCTTTAATTGCTTTACATATTTTAATTTTACGTACATTATACGAATTCCCAATGATATATTGATATTTTTTTCCTTGTTACGATTTTTCCCATAATAAAATTATAAAATAAAAATATGTTGAAAATTACTTTGGATTTCTAGGTATCTTATTTTATCCCAAATATTCTATTTTGTTTCCGAATTCTTAATAATCCCTAAATTACGAAAGAACCTTTAAGATATAATTTTTTTTTACAACCGAATTTCGGGGGCGGGCCGTCATGCTTCTGTCTACCCCAATTAGCATTAATTTAGCTATTCAAACAAAGGTTTAAAATCCAAATCACGATTAAACGCTCACCTTTCATTTTTAGATGATAATAGAAATTCATATACTCACAGAGTTATTTTTATTAATAATAAATTATTATTATTCGATTAAATATATAATTACTAAAAGTAATTATGAAAAAAAATTTTAAGCTTCTCTATTGAATAAATTGAACCGAACTGCATATTGGGATAATAATTAGAAAAAATTTTAGTTAATTAGTTCGTAATTGTGTCATATCAGTTGATATTTTTTTCCATCCCAGTTATTGTAATTATATAATTTTCGGTTAATGTTAATCCAGAAACTATCATCATTATTATTATTATTATTATTATCATTATTATTATTATTATTATTATTATTATTATTATTATTATTATTATTATTATTATTATTATTATTATTATTATTATTATTATTATTATTATTATTATAATCATTATTATTATTAATTAATTCCTTCTATAAATAGTTATCTGATAATTTTGAATAATCATATAATATGACAAAAAGTACATTTGCTTACTCAATTCATTAGAAATTTAAATACTCATCACTCCTATTTTTTTAATTCAATAACAAAAATTAATTATTTTTGCTATTAGTCATAAAAAATAAAAAAATAAAAAGTATCTAATTATTGAATCGAGATTTTATATAATGCTTTCAAAAATTTCATGTTTTAATCTCACATGCATCTACAGTTTTTGCTCAATTAGTATAATTAAATATGAATACAGTACCAGAGGATTTTTTGAAAGCTGTAGCAATGCTCTAAAATATAATATTCTGATATAAAAAAAAAAAATAAATTTAACTCTATGTAGATTATTTCACAGATGTATAACTCTTTTGCGTACATTATAAATTATATATGATAAATTTTTTTAGCACTCATGTCTAAACAAGAATATTACTCAAATCGTATATAGAAAACGTCTAAAAAAATGAATTTAATTAAAATAATGCAAGTATAACTTTAAAATTTATATTAACAGACGGATTTTTTTCACAAAAGTTATGTCTTAATATCAATAATTAATTTAATAAATATTCTTTGTGTACTTTGAGGTTTCACATCTGTTTGAGACGTTGACCAGTAAATTGGATAAATCTTTAAGCTACTTTGTTACACATGGATGACGCGGAGTTAATGTAATATTACGTGTTAAAAAAAAATTTATTTTGCACAAGCAAAAAAAAAAAATACTTTCAACAAGATAAATATTCTTAATTAAAACATTTACTTTTTGCAACTTATGGTAAGAAAGCAACTCTATGATTTGTTAAAAATGACACTACAAAAAATAAAAATCGCGAAAAATGTCCACATGGTTCATGAAAAATATGACAAATCCATACTTTTTATATATAGATAGATATACTGTTTATTAGTCACTAAACGATCCAATAGGAAACCCAATGAATAGCTGCCTCGAGTTGGGACAACGAAAAGTCCCAGACTATAGAAAACCATCTTACTGTATTTAATTATAATGCACAATTCACTACATAAACCTGACTCGCAACTCTAGTTATTTTTGCTGCATATCTTACATGTTGAAAAGAATCCCAATAATTTTTATAACTTCTGCGTTTAAAGTTCAATATTCGAGCTTCATGTATCGCGAGTGAAATAGGTCTTTCTCTCGATAACTCGACGAAACTATACATGATATCGAAAAATCAGCTGTTTTACTTTTCAGCATGATCTTACTGTGCTGAAAAGTAATTTACTATAGGAATTATATACAATCAGGGCTGGGAGCAACCGCGGTTCACTCTAGACATAAAGACATAGGAAAAATTGTCTCTCTGTGTACTCATATCATCGTGTTTATTTACCCACGCGAATGTAACTCAAATATATAATAAAATGAAAATATTGCTTTGTATTGATTAAAATTTTGAAAAACCGGTGTGATTAAATTTTTTATAAAATGTGATTCATAAAAAAATAAAAAAATGTGAAACAGCATTGAAAAACAAAACACGTAAATAAGTTATTGCACGAAAACATTCAAATATTCTATTGTAAAATTTTACATTTTTTAGTACAATAATAATATTTTTTTTATTATTTAAAATTCTCTAAATTGAATTTTCAACACTTTCGCTAGAAAAACTACTTTTCGACACGTATGATTGAAATGAGAAATCCGGTATACTTGTTGTAACTAATTAGACAATACGATTTGTGATGATTAAAATCGATTAAAATTTTAATTGTCTTTAATACTCATAATCGTCATGGTTTTTCACATTGAATGATCGATGATCGTCAGAAGATTATTTATTATTTTATGTTAAAAAACGATTCACGACGATAAGAAATTTCTAATCGGCATTAATCGTAAAATAATTTTATTATTTCTGGTTATGAATTGTCTCTAATCATAAAAGATTATTACAATTTTAGGTCCTGCATAAGGATTAAAAACGATTCATGACGATTAGAATTTTCTTATCGTCATGAATCGTCTTTAATCGTAAAATAATTTTACTGTTTCTGGTCCCGCATGAGGATTAAAAACGATTCATGACGATTAGAATTTTCTATTCGTCATGTATCATCTCTAATCGTAAAAGATTAGTCTGATTTCTAAGCCTTCATGAGGATTAAAAACGATTCATGACGATTAGAATTTTCTAATCGTCACGGATCGTCTTTAATCGTAAAATAGTTTAACTACTTCTGGTCCTGCATGAGGATTAACATCGATTCATGATGATTTGAATTTTCTAATCGTCTTTAATCGTAAAATAATATTACTATTTCTGGTCCCGCATGAGGATTGAAAACGATTCTTAACGATTAGAATTCTCTGATCGTCACGGATCGTCTTTAATCGTAAAATAAGTTAACTATTTCTGGTCCTGCATGAGGATTAACAATGATTCATGACGGTTTGAATTTTGTAATTGTCATAAATCGTCTTTGGTCGTAAAATAGTTTCACTATTTCTGGTCCTGCATAAGGATTAACAACGATTCATGACGATTAGAATCTTCTTATCGTCATGAATCGTCTTTAATCGTTAAATAATTTTACTGTTTCTGGTCCCGCAAGATGATCAAAAACGATTCAAGACGATCAGAATTTTCTAATCGTCGCGGATCGTCTTTAACCGTAGAATAGTTTAACTACTTCTGGTCCTGCATGAGGATTAACATCGATTCATGATGATTTGAATTTTCTAATCGTCATAAATCGTCCCTAATCCTAAAATAATTTTACTATTTTTGGTCCTGCATGAGGATTAAAAATGATTCATGATGATTAGAATTTTCTAATCATCATGAACCGTCTTTAATCGTAAAATAATTTTACTGTTTCTGGTCCCGCATGAGGATTAAAAACCATTCATGGCGATTTAATACGATCAAAAATTCAATTGTTTTTAATACTCTTTAATCATCAATTGCCGATTTATGACGATTTAAAACGATTAAACCATTTTTAATTGTCATTAATCGTATTTTCTAATCAGGGCGTGTCAGCACTCATCTTAGGTTATGCTACCTTATCAACGAGAATGCGTCATAATTCAAGGCTTATGTCGCCAATACAAGCATACTGCATAACGTTGTTTTAATCTTGTGTTTTCAAAATAACTAATTAAATTATCATAAAAACCAATTAAATCATATTTAATTGTTACTATCATTATTTAATAATCTTCTATGTCAGTAATAATGCAGTAATTAATTTTATATTAATACGATTTAATATTATTGTAGGTTAATTAAAAAATTAAATTTAATATAGTGGCCTATTTTACGAATAAAAGACATTCTTTCTTAACATTCAATGCAAAAAATATTATAACGTATAGAGTAGGAAGGGCTTTTGACGCTTGTGTGTTGGCAACACCCGCCTACGGGCTCGTGAACCAATCAAATTCTCGTTGTCGAAAGGACTTACTCAATTCGTTAATATACTATTTTGTTTCAATAAAAAATCTCTTTTTCCACGTAGAATATCTATCTGGCTAAAATAATTATCAAAGACAATTTTCGAGCAAACAAATTATTGCATCCCTCAAAGGTGAAGTAGAAGCTGTGCTTTATAATCCCGAGTTTTGGTCAGTTTAAATCATCTTGACTGATTTCATATTGCTCTTAAAAATTCAAAATAATCACCTATCGTAAGAAAGCATTCGATTGAACAGTCCTATAATAATTTAAAGTTCTTTTGTTGAGTTTACTATTAAAAAATGAAGTTAATTAAAGAAATATTTCTGCCCAATGTCAATTGATCTGTACCGTTTGTGCGTTGAGATGTACAATCATCAATTCGATATCTCACGAACTGCTCATTGGATTGATTGGCTTACTTCTTTATTATTTTCTTCAAAACTTTGTTTATTCGAACCCTTTCGATTTTTACTATTGTAGTCCTTATCTTTTTTTTTATTTATTGAATGTGATGCCCGACGGCATATTTGTCTATATATTCTCATATGTCGAAGTCCTCCGATGTACTTTTTCAAAAAATACTTTTTTCGGTTAAAAATCATCAAAACCGTGCTGAAAAAAAATATTTCGTGTTAATTAAATAGACAAAATTTTTCATCAGCTTCTTCGAAAGGAATACGTGTTTTAAAAATTTATAAAAGAAAAGTGATTAATTAAAATTTAATGTAAGCGTTTAAAACGTGGATTTTTTTATTTTCCAAGTACTTTGTAATAATCCTTTTTCTGCTTAGTGCAGCGGTCCTGAGTTGAATTGCCGACATCTTTTTTTTTATTATTATAATTTTTAGTTTAAAAAATATTTAACACACTTGGTGAATTATTTAGAACATAAAACAGTTTTAAATGGTGTTCAACAAGTTTCGTATACTTGTATGTGATATAATTTAATATATGCAATTAAAAGTCGGACGATGACGTCAAATACTTGTGACTCGTGACTTGGTCACCTGGTTTCGTTTACTCTACTACTATACACTTTTTTTCCCTTGTGACTATTATTGATATACCGGTTTCTACGTTATTTTTTAAAAATAGAAAGTAAGCTTGATGGTAATCAATCTTAATTGTATATACAGCTAAATAATAAATCATAAATATATTATTATTTAGTTGTGAAAATGAAAGATTGTTAAAAAAAAAAAGTAATATGCACGTTGACTAATGAAAATAAATTAATTTATAGCATCATATAATATGAAAACATTTTACAGAAATATAATGAATATAAGTACTTAATAAATTTAAAAGATTTTAATTTAATAAATGAAAAAACTGGAATAGAAATCTTCTTATTAGTAGTATCTGAGAGATAAAGTATCTAATATTAAAAGTAGCTTTATTTTTTCTATTAAAATTACTGAATAGTTTAAGTGCATGGGTAGTTTTCAAAGAGTCAGTTGAAAACGTAGTCTTTCAATGAAGAGCGTTTTTTTAATTCTTTTTTATTACTTCTTGTTTAATTAATTAATTTTATTTTTTGTCTGAATTTTTCTTTCATGTAAATGCTGTTGATTTTGCAATATAAAATAAAAATTGTTTTCTCTTGAATTTTCTCAGCAAATTCTAGTTTCAAAAGGGCGATATAATGTATATGAGATTAATACTTGAAAAAGAATTTTCAAATCATTTAAAGTAGTGATTTAATATTAACAGTTTTTTTTTTTTTATTAATTATTGATTATTTTTTTCTTTTAATAACTGAATTTGTATTAAAAAAAAATTTTTATCTTTATTATGACAGTAATGACTGCATTACATGTTAAAAATAATTATGTATATATTTCATTTGTGATTGTAGAAATCATACGTGGGGTAAAGTAAATATGACTTTATAATTAGTTCAATCCTGACGTTGCACTAACACACATTTGTAAACTTTGACTTGTTTCCAACTAGCGAGATTCAAATCTCAAATTCATTATACCTTGATATTGATAAAAAATAATTTTTACGTAAAAAAAAAAAAAACGTAACTATTTATTTAGTCAATGACCCCTTGTAGAAAAATGGTTGAAAATGCGTTAACTATTCTAAACTTAAAAACGTGACAATGATGAGCTTTTTTAAAACGATGTATTAAACTTTAGAAAATTCAGCAAGAAAATAAAAAAAAAAAAAAAAACGTTCAAAAATAGTTCAAGCTCAGCCTTTTTGGAATGTATTTTGATCGTAAAAAAATGATCAAATTTAACACTTTTAATAGAAAGTCAAGTGGAGTTTACAAAAAAAGTCAACAAATTTTCATTTACAAACGGTGAGATTATTTTTGTTTGAAATGTTATGGTGTCATAGTAAAGCCGGTCCATATTGGCCACCCGACGGATATTATAATAAACACGTGCAAAAATCTATGAGCACAGTAAAATTTACAATGGTTATACTAATTTGTGACATAATCGTTGTCATTTTCACAATAGCCATAGTAATTTCAGTACGTATCTACAATGACAAAAATTTTTCTGTAAAAATGGCCCCCGAGAACTTTATGCGGCCGTGTAGTGTGAAATAACAGTGCAAAAATCCTCGGTGTAAATTATCCATCCGTGTAATTTTCACACGGTGTAATCTATTTTTTTTACACTATTCCGTGTTACTCGTTATAATTTTGATTAATGAGCAATAAATGATTATTGAACATTTTTAACTACTTTATCAATAACAATACTATTTTTATTTAGGTATTAAATAGTATTTTGAACACTTAAATATTTTTATGATTATTTTTACTAACGCAAAATTATCATAAATTACATATTTACACGCTTGACGGTGTAAAATTTTTTTAATTCACACCACCTAAATTACACACGATATTTGGTGTAATTTTCACACCAAAATTTTTTCACCGATTCATTTACCTGACGAAATTTTTATTAGACCTATTGGGCCCTTATTGGGTTGCCCTATGGGGACCACACATAGGGAGGTAACGCAATACCCTCTTCGGCAGTCCCAGCTATGCCCCAATAGAGAAATCCCAAAGAGATCCTACTAGGACATCTCAACCAGGGCCCGGAATCAGAGGATCTGCCAAGGCCAATCGTCGAAGTTCCTTGATGTTATTCCAGACCTCTTGGTTGCTGTCATTAATCAATTCTTCATCATCATTGTACTATGCCTAGAGGATCTCGATCACTTTCCTCAGATTTCACGATAAGTTCATCATCAAAAACTTCACCTTCTGATTCATCATTACTAGATATACTACTGCTGAAACTATCAGTTAATGTATACATTACATTGAGTCCCAAAATTTTTTTCAAGTATTTTAGTTTCTGCAGGTGGCAAATATGGTCCGGCTTGATTATGGCACTATAGCATTTCAAATGCGAATAATTTATCCGTCTAGTATTAAGTTAATGGTTTTTTTTCCTATTTCCAGAACAAATCTCGTTTTGAAGCTCAGAATAGTCAACGGTTTTTGGACTTTTTTTCAAACATTTTTTACACGAGTTAATTCTCTTTCAATACCTTCAATCACACTACTTCACTTAAAAACAAAAACTATAACTAGCAGTTTCAATCCATATTCAATTAGTCATCAGATAAAAGAATTAGAATAGTAATTAGTATTTTTGCTACCAATTAAAATAACTCCTAAAAATAAATACAGTCAACTATTTTTTTTGCCGACAGAACGTGTGTTGAAATCTTTCGATTGAAGTACCCGCGCTCACTGGTATTGCTACCTTTTTTGTTTTAAAGCCATAATTGGAAAAATTTCCGATGAAATTTTTCACATTTTAAATAAAAAATTCGAAATCTGCAATACATATTATTTAACTAAAATTGTAAACCATATTGACTGTTATTACGATATAGTATGACATTGTTAACTCTTTATTTGGGTCAAAAAAGTTTTTTCACTGTATCATGTCACACTTTTTTGATTGAACTAAAAATTTTGTCCAGAATACAATTTCAATTAAATTTACATGATATCAATCACTTTTTAAAATCTTTGACCTTCGATCGGCCATAAAAGTTTATTCAAATAAAAGCGATGAATTGGATAATCCGTATCACGATGAATTAAAGAGTAGCAGTATTTTATTGTAATTAAATATAGCTACGATAATCAGAATCAAGATTTAATGTTGTGATTGCTTGCTAATTCGTTATTTAGATTATAGTAGTAATTATTCAATTTAGTTATTTATGGACTTACTCCGACACACCGACTGTAATTATTACTATTGAGTAATTTGTTATTGAAATCATATTAATTATTTTGATTGTGTTTAACTTGATAACTAACTGCATAATGGTCTTTATCAAAATTTCAATGCTGTATTCAAATTCAATTATTTCGACGCAGATTGTAACATGATTACAATACACTAGAAGAAAAAGAAGAAAGAGAATTTTCACTCTAATTTATACAGAAAAAAAGGATTTCTTAGCGCAAGAAATGTTTGCATTATGAATTGAAGACAAAAATTTTCTTAGGAGTAGAAAAAATCTCTCAACACAAGAAATTTTATTTTGCCCCAAAGAATTTTTTTCTGTTCCAAAAAATTTTTGTTTTTAATTTATAATGCAAAAAATTTCTGGAAAGTTACAATTTTTTTGAGGCGAGTAAAATTTATTTTCGCAAAGAAATTCTTTTTTTTAACTTCCCGCTAAAAAATTGAAAATTTTCAAAAATTCGGGAAGTTATTGGTTTCGGTCCGATTTTTGAAAATCAAATTTCTATCAGTTCTTTACATTTTGAGGTTCTAGGAAGCTATTCTGACTAATTTCAAAATTATGTCCGAGTGTATGTATGTATGTATGTACACACGTACGTACCTACGTACGTATTTAAATATCTGTAACTTTTGAACGGATGAACCGATTTTAATCGTTAAGGTGTCATTCGACAAGGCTTGTTAATGTCTAGGAGCTGAAAAAAATTGAGCTTGATCAGTCAAGTGAGTTCGAAGATATTCCAAAAATAAACTTTTTTCAAAAATGTTTTTTTTTGGATAATTTTCAATGTGCCTGGTGGATGGATTCCAAAATCTAATCAGCTCTAAAACTTCATAACCCTTGTAGGAAAAAATTTTTTACGACGGGACCTGTCTTGGCACAACATTGGGCTACCGAGCCTCGGTTTGTTAATCTTGGCCCAAGAGTTTGCCTTATTTCCTATCAAATTTGTTCGAGTTCGCTAATAATTATATTTTTATTTGAGTTCAAATAACTTTAGGCAGTAAATATGATTTTATACTATTTTAAAATTTCACATATCATGTAATTATAAGACAGCTAAATAACAAATAGTACTTAAAAACCTCCAGCTTCTATGAATAGCCTCACAGCCTAGTGGATACGAGACTTGCCTAGATGCCATGAACGGCCAGGTTCGAGACCCAGCAAATGCAAACAAAATTATTCCCATCGGTTTACTCAATTTCTCTATGTCCAAATTTACCTCCATATCTTACCATTACGCACATGATTACCGATTTATTTATTTATTTTTATTTTTTTTCAATTTATTTTTAATAAGTATATAGCTGCTTTATTACTTATCAAAAGCTTTGGTACAATACTGACATTTGATATTGGGACAATATTAAGATGCAGTCCCGACACAATACTGGCACTCGATATTGGGCCACGATAGAGTGTTAGGCCTGACATGAAGTTATCATCCCGACACTCAAACGAGCTTGGGCCAGGCTTGAATTTCTAGCTTGGCCCAGAATTAGCAAGTATTTGGCCAAGCCTCAACCAAGCCTGGACCCGTCGTCAGTTCCTACAAGGGAAGCTGCGTCGAATGGAACCTCAACTGTCTCAATCGGTTAATTCTTTCGAGAGATATCGTTGGAGATGAAATGGTAAAAAACGTTTTTTTTTTTTTTCAAAAACAAAGGCATAAAAAAGTATTTTCGTGCTCAAGGAGCTCGAAAACAGCGGGAAGTTTTGAGGCTGGCCCGCAGGGTCAACTGATAGATCGATTTTCCTGTGTAGAGAAAGCATGAGATAAAAAACAAAACAGAATAACAAAGAAAAAAATTTTTTTTAAAATATATCTTATCCCAAAACAAGCGTAATTTATTTAAATTCAATACTGTAAAAATCGCAAAAAAGGCATCTTCAAAAAAATTTTCCGATATTCTGAATTGTAAAAATATAACAAATTCTAATGACAAAAAAAATTTTTGAAAAAGTTTAACAAAGAAGTATAAATTTGACGTTATACTATTTTACATTGACGTGTGTTACTTCTAATTGTTCCCATTATTTTTAACGATAATTTCCATTTTTTCAATGTAATTACAACCGTGATCAATTGTGGGAGTAACATTTTTATTTTGACAGTATTTGTAACGTAATAAAAAAAAATCGATGTTTTTATGAATTTTACATAACTGAATTTGCAATGGTCCATTTGTATATTTTGGAGCATTTTTTGTAATTTCTACACGACTATTTTTTCCGTGCGCGTATAAACCATCATAACAGTAGTATGTATATATGTGTTCGAAAACTGTGATGTCAACATGATGAATTGAATTTTGACGCATTGATTTTTTAACTTTAACTAAAAATTTTCCGAAGGTTTCGGTTTAGTGTTTGCATTCAATAATGAAGCCTATCGATATCACGAATTCTCTGTGAGGTTAAATTGAACAAGATAACATACTGTACGGTCGATCTATTTGGTGGGTTTGATGGATGCTATGTGGTTATAACTTTCGACACGAACTGAGTCGAGAGTTGTAGAGTTTAGGTGGTGAGGAGTAACGAGGAACATAGTCAGGAATGTTAGGTATTAGGCACAAAATTTCTGGCTTGTATATGTTATCTACAAATCCTCAACACGGAATTTGTCACCATCTGAATCCTATATAACGGATAGCGGGTATGTATAACACTAACTAACGATTGAACGAGTAATTACGAAAATGGACGAAAAATGATGATCAGATTAGTTATCAAAAGTAAATTTTACACATATTCTGAATTTACTTTACTATATATGAAATTCTTCAGTTACTCATTCACTCATTATTATATTTAAAATATTTTCACGCCTGTCTGATATTTTACATACAAGAAGTTTAAAGTAGTACATGGTATTATAACTTCATTTAAAATTTATGCAATAAGTTTTAAGTATTAATATGCTATTTCATAAATATTTAAATGAATCGGATTAAACTTTATAATTATAATTTTTTGTAGATTAACATTTCAACCTTTTTATGGAATGCGCATTTTTTTTTTTGGTAATTTTTAACATTTCCCTTCCATATATATTTAGATGCGAATTCGGATCAAAATGAGACACCATTTTTGAGAAAAAAGAAATTAATTTTTATTTGAAAATGTTTAGTTACAGATTGTAAAAAAGGGGCCAGTTGATCAGACCAAATAGTGCGACCAATTTAAAATTTCAGTAAAACTTTTTTTTTTTTACAAGTATTTATTATAGGAATTATTTTATTGAGGATTTAAAAATCGATAAAATGAGCCACGACTGTGGTGTTTGCTAGATTTTTCTATGAACTGTAATTGAGCATTTAAAAAAAATATCTTTTATTTTGAAATAGTTGTTTATTTTGCCTCGAAATCTTCATCCTTTATTTTGTTTTTTAGAAATTGTTAATTTTAATAACTAGAAAATTAAAACCGTGAAAATCAATACTTAAAACCCATTGAGTTAATATTTGGATTCAAACTCATTAATATATTTTCCTCATCATAATCTACTGAAATGATTATTTTCGATCGTTTATTATGTATTTCCAAGTTTGTTTAGGACTTCTTTGAGACTTAACAGTTTCCAAGTACGTTTAAATTTCAACCTATAGATTTGTTAAAACTTTATAAAAGGATGGAAATGATTTCTCTTATGCCATCAAAGTAAAATTATTATTTGATGTAAGAACGGAAAATATTTTTTTACTCAGCATTCATGGTCAGTAAATACGGCTTAAAAGCAATTAAATTTATAAATCAAAGAAAAAAGTGATAATGTTTGAGCAAGTTTTCAGAGTAAGGTTTCATATTGTGGAATGGAAAAAATTTTCCAGATATCATAAAAGCGCTTATTATCATGTATTTGTATATCTATATTCACTAAACTTTACTAAATATAGATATACAAATACATGAGTGATCGAGTATTAGTTTGCTGATCGGGCACTCGGTCTCTTACCTTATCGAAAACCAAATGGGTTACAAGGATGTTATTGTAACATACATTAAATCTGTACCATGTTTTAATCCGTGAGCAAAACTATAGTTTTTTGTAATCACTTCAAACACATTTCACGGTGTATTAAATATATATAGTTTGCTTAGGACGTTTCGATGTTATTTGGCAAGTGTGTTAATTTCGACTAATAAACACTAGGTTTTAGGGTGTACTATATGATGATCAGTAAAAAAATAAAAATTAGTGAAGATTTCAATTGTTGCACTTTTCTTTTCTTTTTTAATGATTTTAGAACGCAAATATATCAAGTAATGTAAAAAAAAAGTAAATAAAAAAAAATTTACTCCGCTTTATGAGATCTTTAATATTCTCTAAATTAGTCGTTTTATTTTATTATTTTCATTATCATAATAAAAAATTAACTTAGTAGTCTAAATAGTAAATTCGTAATCGGAAGTATTAAAATGTAAAAAGACATGATACGTTCTTTAAAAAATAAAAAGGTCTGTAGTATAATAATTGTTATGAAAAGAGAACGCTAACCACATTGGCCACTATGATGGTCGATATTGCTTGTCTGGTCAACTAAATCGTTACACATAGCATACTATTTAATTGAATTTGGTAACGAGCAAATTTATATTTATATCTATTGTTATCAAGTTCACAAAGTTCTTTATTATTAGTTTAATGGTTTATGATTATATATAGACAAAGTTATCTACTTAAAAAAAAATAAGTTATAACTATCTAAAGTATTGCTAAATTATAGATAATTAACTTGAAATATTTTTTCCTACAATTAGTAGTGACTAATTTTTATATCTACTATTTTAAAAATTTAAATTATGACTATACATATTTTTATTTTTTCAAAAAATGCTGAGTGAAAAAAATATCAGAAAAAAGTTGAAAATTTTTATTTGGGGAAATTTTAAAAATTTCAATGATAATATTATATTTCAATGAGGAAAATTTTTTAATTATAGACTAGAACAATTCGTTATCTAAGTAGGAATATACGTGCCCAAATTTTTATGTTAAGTAGTAATATGTTAAATTTATTAACTCTACAGAGCGTTTCATAAAATTTCAGCTGCCGTCGCGGTAAAATCGCTTTGAAATTTTTTTTACATTTATTCAAATGATAATAATTGAATTTCTATAAATAATTAAATTATAGATCCTATGATAAAAAAAATTACATGATGTTATTTTTAATTTTGGTTTCAGTTCTAATGAATAAATGTAATTCATGTAAAATGTCCAGCGTTTATTAATTTTATAAATTTCAATATAAATATTGAATTTCCTTTATGTAAAAATAACTTGTAGACTACAAGTTGTAGTTAACAATGAAATTCAATATTTTATTAATATATCACATTTATCACTGAATTCAGATAGTAATTAATAAATCTATAAAGGATATTTATAACAGATTGACAGATAATCATACGATAACAATATATTTTAGATAAGCTTTCACAGTGATACTACAAAGCTAATAAAGTTATCTATTGTTAGTTCATTTTATCAATACTTCGAATTTTTTTACTTTAAATATGTTTTTAATAACCAGAGACTATTGTTACGGTAACCAGATTTTTATTTTTTTTTGTCGGGCGGTGGGGGGGGGGTGTTACATTAATATCTGTCATAGCATAATAATCTAATAGTATCTCAAATATTTATGTATATAAATAATTTCAAATCTCAGGTGTAATATTAATGCTTGAGATTTAAAAAATGTTTAAAATAATTTATTCAGACTAGATCAGTAAAAAACAGTTCAGGTAAATCCGTTATAATAAATAGAATTTTAAAAAGTTGAATCAAAATTTTTTAAAAAGTTAAAAAAAACGTTCAGGGGATTTCTCCGTGAATTTTAAATTCAGGATTTTTTTATTTCAAATTATATAAAAAAGAAACTATGGAAGGACGGAGCTAAAAATTATTGATGTATTTTTTAACGAGAGCACATTTCAAGAACAAAAAAGTTAACTACTCATAAAGAAGATTACTTGGAAAAATTAATAAGTTGTAGTGGTTTAAAAATTACCGGTGCAGAAATTAATTAAACTTTTAGAAGTTCATAACTCTGTAAAAAATTATGGTAAAAATTTCAATATCACATGAGTTTATCTTTTGATAGACATGAAAAAAAGTATTTCAGTCAAATTGAAAATAGTCGATTTAACGATCTACGTGATTCGACGCGGAATAATCCTGTATAAATACATACAGATGATGGGTCCATAGATGTATATATCTTCTGCTCCATAGGCTTGATAACATACGAATCATTGGGTCGAGTAGATCAGAAGCGTAATTTGCTCATCGTACAGTCGAAAATGTAAACAAAGAAGCTTGAATCATCAGTGAGCTTGGTAATTGACACTATTACAACTATGGTTCTAACAAACGGCTGAACGAACTAACTCGTTGGGTAATTTACATAGTCGACAAACCAATACAAATTGAAATAGTCATGAGGGTATATATAATAGAAAATTGATAAAGTTTTCCTATATAAATGTTAAATAATTCGTCTTTACAATTTTTCAATTTATTTTTCACTGGTTCACGAAGTTTTTATCAAGCTTTATAGCTAATTAGATTTCGAAAATGATCAGTAAAGAAATTTTATATAATACATGCTCAAATTAAACGCCGTCAAATGCCTAACATCGGTCTCATTATTATTTAACACACCAAGGAAGGAAAGTAGGACATTCCAACCCACGTGTAGAATTGCCTATGGCAAACACGCGGATTGGGACTTCGAACCTTCCTCCTGAAAGTTTGAATTTTTGCCTCTGTTTGTGGGAAGAATGGCGCATGCGCTAATTTTTATCATTTATTTTTTCATAGCAGAAAAGAACGACATTCTTCTCTCTAAACAGGGCAGGAATTTAAACTTTTGGTGCAGGAATAGTGAAAAGACTTTTTCATTAAACGCTGATCGTTTCTGATTGGTTGGATGCAGTGTTTAAATTTCTTTTACGCACTACTGCATTCCCTTCTACCTCAAAATTTGACAAAAATGGGCGTGATCTATCCCTACTCTAATCCAAGTTATCGAAATATTCTAGATACGTTACCGGGGTGAATTCACCTGTACTCAAAGCTACATCACTCGCAAAAAAAATTCTCTAGATTGCACATGCACCTTAAACTTAACGGCAAATGACTGTAGTGTAAATCATCATCATGCGTCACCTTAAGTTATAATCTTATTTTTAAATGACATAAAATATTTATTAGACTTTTTCTTAGGTTAGTGCTCGTGTTTGCTTCAATTATTTTTTCCATAATTGAATAAATTAAAAAAAATGAATAACATCGATTTTTATAAAGACAAATTATCCGAATAATTGCGACTGCAACTCGCTGAATTTAGAAATTTAATGGTGTTTCAATTTTGAACATTCATTATATAAAACATCGTCGACGAATAGTGACTTGAGTATTATATTCGATGGCACTGGTTATCTAAGATACTGTTGAAAAAAAATTTATTAAAAACTAAAATAACTTTTTCTTATTTCTCATACAACTTTGAATCTACTTAACCGATTGATATCGACTTCCGATCAAATTTAATAGCTTATAAGCTTTTTCAACTGGCGCGAGAAGGAATCAAATCGATCTAGTTATTCAAAAGTTATAAGATATCTTTACATACACATCTAAAAATAGTCGAAATATCTTCTTAAGGATTTGAAAACGTCAAATCTGTAGAGAAATTGTTTTTCATAAATCTGATTAAAATCAACAATACCCCTTTTATTCTTTCATTTTTTATCTAGAGGTTTTTAAAACTAACAGTTAAAAAATTGATATTTCATATTTTATCTGTGTTAGTTTTATTAGAATAAAAAAAAAATCACGAAAAAATAATTAAATCATGAATTTAATAATAGTTTTTCAATTATAACTTGATATTCTTTTTTTCTGTACACAACATGTGAATATATCTATTTGAATAAAAGTTAAAATATCTTTATGAAGTCTATACTAGACAATATTTTATTGATTTGTTATAATTTAATTAAAATTTATTTGTTTTTATTTATATTTTTATCATATTTTATTTTCTCAATCGTCATTCTATCATTCACTCACGTAAAATTTTCAACTAATGTGATTTAACCACAAAATAATTGCCAATTCGTCTGACACGTTCGACAGTTATTGGATATATCGACGTTTCGTCTGTATAACACCAAACTGGAAAGGAATGCGTATCACTACTATCACGTTTGGAATTTAATCAGACATAGATTTCGACATTCTTCAAATAATTTCCAAGCAGGTTTGATTTATATTAATTAAATTTGCTCACACACCTTTAATTTATAATTTTTTAGTTTTATTTATGATTATCAATATTTTATCATAACAAATTTCCTATTACTTATTAGATTTTATAGCAATCTATCTTATGCATTTGTCATGGTCGAATTTTCAAAGAATTTCGGCATATCATAATTCATCAAGTGGGTTTCAAAAATGCCATTGGTTGATAAGTTTATATATGTATGCATATATATGTAGTACAACGTGCCTTGTTGCGACGATAGCGCCTACAATTTTGAACGGATCAAATCAAACTTGGCACACTTATTTTATGAATGATTGACTCGGTTAAGTTCAAAGATGAGCGAAATCGGTCAATTAGTTTAGAAATAAACAATAATTTAGGCTATTTTCAGATTTGTTTCCAATCATTTTTAGTCTGGTTTTAGTTGCCTATAGATCAAAATCTGACTTTTTTCTCAAAATATTTTGCCATCTTTTGTTTTTATTTAGGCCGAAATTAGACTTTTTGCCTATTATTTTTTTTTAGTCTGTTTTTAATTGTCTTCAGATCAAAAACAGTTTAGAATTTTCATAAACATTTAAAAACAGATCAACGAGTTCAAATACAGACTAAAATCAGATCAAATTTTTCGACCCGGGTTCCGAATGATCATTCAATTAATTTAATTAAAAAATTTATTATTTAATAATCTTACGAAATAATTTTTTAACATTATCTTGAAAATAAAAATAAAAAAGTGGATCAGACTTCAACAAAATGAAAAAAAAACTCATCATCATTTTTTTTTAACGGTTGCAGTATTTAGATCGTATTTATATCCTATTGTCTCGCTAAATCCCTAAACGACTTTTTCATAAGTCCTTTTTTTCATTATTTTTTTTCCCGTTTGAGTAACAACTTTTTACGAGCGTAAGTGGTCATCTTGCCATTTAAACTAACGGTGTCGCCATTAGTAGCCTCTTATCTTGAACGATCTAGGTGCTTTTCCGTTCTCGTAACGTGTATGCAGTACTCTTGGTATCCAACAATGGGTGGTTTGTTCTACGAGGATTGGCCAAGTAAAGTCAACGCGATAACAGCCCTATTTACGTTCCGTAGTTTTTACATTGGATTATTGCACGTCAATCGCAGAGGTAGTAACACATTACCTGACATGAGCAACGCAATCACCGTTGTCCACAGGCTGTTTTTTTTAACGTCTTTATTCTTCTTTCACCCTTGTTTTATTTTTTTATTTTTATCGTGAAAAGTGAGTGACGTGTTGGTTTAAATAAACTTCTTTATGCTATAACTACTCTTCGTATTTTTCTATTCTCGTTTCATTTTTTATTCTAGTTAAATTTATGGAGATATTTTATTCTGATATTTTGTAGACGACATGGCAAACAATTCTTACATGTGATTTTAAATTACTTCAATAACACAACTGTAAAATATATGCATGACATGAAAAATACATTGTTGCAAATTACTTCTTTTTTATTATAAAGTAAATTGTGAAAGTTAAATTTTTCTTCAAGTTTTAACTCTATGACACCGTATGTTATTGTACATAAAATATTTGATAATATGATAACAATCTTTGGTAGAAGACTGATTAAAAATCAAATATTAAATTATTTTTTCAAGGAAATAACTTACACTGAAAAAAAAAGTATTTTTGTTCCAGTGTACTTAAATAAAAAAAAAGATGAAGAGTCTTTGAAATTTACGGGACATTCTTCATGATTTTATACGTAGTCTTTTGAAATTTCGAAAAAATTCACTTTACCTTTAAGAGATGATCCGATATATAAATAAATCTGGTCTTAACATGGCGAAGATAAGAGATGTCATACTTGACTGAATTTAAATTTTTTATTAAATTGATGACAAGTTGATACTAAAACTTGAAAATCCATATAAAATCAGGATTCATCACCATCTAAGAAAATTCATAGAAAATCCATAGAAAATTAGGACTCGTTACCATATGGATCATAAGAAAATGATTGCTCATGTTTCAGAAAGATTGACAGCAAATTATTGAAAAATTTATCTTACAGTTATTAAGAAATTTGCAAAAATACGATAAAAAATGAAACGTTTTCTAATTATTGATAAAGAAAATGAAATTTATCATTTTTTCACTTAAGAAATGAGTGCCAAAATAAGAATAATTTTTAATTAGTTAACTAAAACAGTTGAAAAAAAATGTATTTCTTTCAAAATTATTTTTTCTCACAAACATTTTTTATTCTAATTTCATGAAAAGTTTCTATAAATAAAAAAAAATTCTAATAGATCGAAAATTCTATTTTGAAATAGTAATTTAAACTATATTTAAAATTACCTAAATTGAAACAAAGAGTTTCAATGGCTGTTTAGCCAATCGAAACAAACTAACTTTAGACCAATGCAAATTAGCGGGACAAAAACATCGATTCCATCCCTAGGGATGAAAAGATGCCTTGTTTCTATACGCTGCATTAGTTTCTAATTTCATTCCAACCTGTCGAAATCGCATTTGTTTTTTGTAAACCTGATTATAATTATAACCAAGCCAACCGTTGATATAAGCGCAATTGTATTTCAAGACCATGGTCTTGAAAATTTTCTCATTTCGACTAGTTTTAGACATCAAAACTCAAAACTTCAATGATGGTGACGGAATTTCAAACTTCGTACACCGAAAAAAAAGTTATCGTGAGTCAGGAAAATATTTTGGAAGATAAACTTTGGCTCGGACAGTCAATAATTCTCATCCTCGCCTGAAATTGTATTTCCCAAAAGTTAACATGTTCCTGACCCGTATGAAAATAACATGTATGGTCATGTACCTGAAGATCGGAACGTTTTTTGCGGGATGAAAATAAAAAAACAAAATGAAAAATAAAAAATCTACTGGATCTAGATTCCTGCAATGTTTCGAATAGGCGCTAGTATTTTAGCCGAAAATTACAGCCACACCCAATTACCCTTCAAATCACCCTTAAGCAGTAGAATTTCATACATTTTTTCATTTTCGTTGCGCAAAAAACGTTCCGATCTTCAGGTACATGTATGGTCAACATATATGAAAAATATTAGAAAATATATGTGTCCAATTTAACTATATTTTCTGATATATTTTTTTTTATATTAAAAAATATAATATTCATCATATACGAGTCCGTATATGTTTAGCATACACAAAAGATATATGTCAATCTTATACAAAATATATATTTTTATCATACATAAAAATATATATTCTTGTCATATACGAAAACTATATTTTTATCATACATAAATATATATATTTCTATCATATACGAAAAATATATTCTGATCATATATAAAAGCATATATTTATATTGTGTATGGAAAAAAAAACTTTCTTATTCGTATGATCAACTCCAATTAAATTAGAACTAAATTTTGATATACTCTTTAAATTGCAGTTGAAATTTTCAAAATTAGGTAATTTGATGCGAATATATATACCCATATACAAATACATACACCGAATAAAATATATGGTTAAATATAACAAAGAAAATATATGGTGTCATATATAATATAAATTATATGCTACCATATATTTAATTTCATATTTTTTGAATATAAAAGGAAATATATTAACACAATATATTATAAGGCAAATGTAGATGTATACATTGCTTAATATAAAAAACATATGTTATATATATATATGGAATACATATCTATACTACTGTATATAATTTTATCTTAAATCGGCCAAAATCTCTATATGATTTTTTATAATATACAATATAATATATCATATATTTTTTTATTGCAAACATATATGATTTTATATATTTTAAACATATATTGTTTTTTCATAGGGGAAAACCCGAAATTTTCTTTTTATTTATTTTCAATATTTTTACATTTTCCACATTTCACTCACTCAGTTTTCTTCTAATGATAAATTTCTTCTGAAAAATGCTATTTATACTACTCTTCACTCTAAATCTTAAATAGTGAAAACTACTGAAAAATAGTGTATATACGCTGTTTCACAGCTACAAGTATACCACGGTATACTTACAGTTGTGAAATGGTAAATAGTCACTGTTTCAGATTTAGGAGCATAAATGATCCAATCATTAAAATAAAACTTTCTCGTCAAGTTGTATGTTAATATTATCTATCGATAAAAAAATTTATTATAATACGATTAGATCTATTGGTCATACGAAGTTTATCATAAAAATGCGATGAATCAGTAGTGAAAGGTTGATGCCAACGGTGTTATGTTTTAATGGTATTCGATGCAATTTTCGCTGACCTAAGCTAAGCATGAGACCGCCTCTACAAAGTTCGTTGTTCCAAGTTATTGGAATAGCGGCATAATGCCAAAATAACACTCATCGCTTATGCAAATATCTGTAGACTTTTATGCTTTTAACAATAGAGATGTACTTTTCAAATAATTAAAAATAATAATAAATAATCAAGCGTCAAACTATTAACAGAAAAAAATAAATTTACCAGTAGAAAAAAAACCATTTTATTATTTATTATTTTAGTGAATTTAAAAATTGTAAATAACTTTTTTATTTCTTTGCAAAAATATATGAATTACAGTAAAAATTTTTTATGAATAATTTAAATATTGAATTAATATTTTTCTGCTGATATATAGTAACTTATTAATCATTCATCTTTATTTGCTTTCAACATTTTTTTCTCTCCATGTTTTCATTACTTTTCTTGTCATACATTTTACATGAATTATTAACTTGGTTGCCCTACAGTTATATATATCTATTCAGAACTGAGTTTCCATCTACATTAACCAGAAAAATAATGTTTTTTTTTCTTTCTTTAAATCGCTTATTTAACTCAGCGGATTGAGTGAAGATTTTGATACTTTTTTTTTATTCAAATATTCAAACCGTCAAGATAAATAAGAAAATAAAATCTCTGTTATCAAAAAAATTTTTCCAGTAAAAAATAAGTGAGATTTCACTTTTGCATAATAGTTATCATTCATTTATCCTCTAGAATACGGTATAGAAAAATGTAATGTGAATTTAGAAATAATAATTATTACCCGTGTTAAACAAGTCAGTTCCAAAAATGCTATAAAAAAGTTTGCCGTGAAACTTCTAAATTTGAGCCAGAATAGAACTTCAAGTTGAATTTTTGGAAACTTTTAGGATTTTAATAGTGAAAAATATGGCTGATTTGGAACTTCACGTATATAGACGAATTTTGAGCCAGATGAGGATTTAAAAATGTAATTTTCAAAGCCCATTTTTACTACATTTTTTTCAAGTTCAAAAATCTCTAATTTGAAATCGTTCAATTGGATGATAAACACTTAGTAAATATACATTTTTAGAATTATGGTTTAGAAGTACTCATTAGACTTAATCCGGACTAGAATTTTTTCCTGATTTTTCTGAAGTACCATAAGGTCCTTGCCAGGTTAATATAAGGTTTTCCTTATTAGGGCAAACCTGCCGAGTTCCTTATCAGGACCTCACCAGGATATCCTAATTCAAAAAAAAGTTATTTGCCATCAGGTCGACCTGACAAGTTCCTTATCAGGATATCCTAATTAAAAAAAAGTTATTTTCTATTAGGTTAACCTGATGTGTTTCTTATCAGGACAACATTTGGATTTCCTTATTCAAATGAAAATTATTTGCTATTAGGTCAATATGATGTATTCCTTATCAGAACCACATTTTGATTTCCTTATTCAAAAAAAAATGTTATTTGCTATTCGGTAAACCTGACGTGTTCGTTATCAGGACCACGTGAGAATATCCTTATTAATAAAAAAGTTATCTAATCCCTTTAAATACTTTATTTACAGGCTAAAAATTATACAAAGTACAAAACAATATTATATAAAAATTACGTCAATCATTACAGCATGGTCTTTTTACTTCTTCATCAGTTATTCTTTGATATCATAATGAATATAATATTTACACTTACAATATCACATATGTGTGTCAGCGCAGTGGAAAGCATCAAGGACTTTGAATCGGAAGGATGCAGGTTCGAGCCCGGCAGTCATCGGGATTTTTTCATCAATAAGAAACATGTTTACTTCCTCCAAGTAATGCTCTTAATACAATAGATCACATTCTGGATCGAATTGAAATTTTCTTATTTTTTTTTTCGCAATTTAATATTTTTTAAAAAATAATTACTAATGAGACAACCCTGATAAGGATTTGATGAGGATATCCTGGTAAGGACCTGAAAAGGTAATCCTGATAAGGACCTCATGGGTCTTAAGCATTACATCCATATCAGTTCCTTGTTAGGATATCCTTATCTGGACCTTATTTGAAACAAAGTTAACCTGATTAAGGATATCCTGATGAGGTCCGGACAAGGAACTCGTCAGGTCGACCCGATGGCAAATAACTTTTTTTTGAATTAGGATATCCTGGTGAGGTCCTGATAAGGAATTCGTCGGATTTGACCTAATAAGGAAAACCTTATATTAACCGGACAAGGTCCTTATGGTACTTCAGGGAAATCAGGAAGAATTTCTAGTCGGGAATCTGTTTGAAATCGAGAAGTTCTACGTGTCAACCTTTTTTGGAATCCTTTGGAAAGAATTTTTTTATTACACGGGAATACAAATTTTTTTCTAATTTATGAAAATTTAATTAACAATAATCATATCGTTTAAGGGTCAGGGGACGTATACCGGATTTATTTTTATTTAATATTGATTTACACACAGAATTGAATTATATTTCAAATATTTCAATTGAATTATATTTAAATACTAATTTTAAACCAGACTCAAACTATACTGCAATAATTTAAAAAACGAAACTTGAATCATTTCATTACAAATATCAATGAAACAATAAATAAATCTAATTAAACTGATACATGACACCGTAGAATTTAAAGTAATTTTTTTTAAATGGTAAATACACGTAATAAAAATAGTACTATACATGATAATTTTCACTTTCTGTCAATGAATTACTTTTACCCATTCACGCGATTCGCACGCACGATCACGTATCAGAGAAAGTGCCTCTTCCTTTCTTTTCCTCTCACGATCAAATCGCGAAAGCCTTACTAGTGCTAAGTTAACTTTTATCAGGATCTTTACCTATACATAAATATGAATACATTTATCGATGAATACATTTATCGTACGTTGAAAATTCATATAATACATACACTGTTACCATTATAGTTGAAGGGGATTTTAAGATATCGAGTCCACTTACAATAGCTTATTGCTATACTATCGATTGGATTAATCGGATTATGTAGACAATTGTTTGTTATTAATAAATGATTATATATATATATATATATATATATATATATATATATATATATATATATATATATATATATATATATATATATGTAATCTTCTTACTGAAATTCACATTTATTATCTACTTTCTTAAAGATTTTTACTTCAATTTATTTATTACATTTATACTTCACTCTACCAATTAAAAAAGTTATTTCTTCAAATAACATCACAAATAATCGATATATTTTATTTATTTATTTTTGATACATTCGCGATCAAAAAAAAAACTAAAATCTTGAATAACTAAAAAAAATCGGTCTATCAGTTGACCCTGCGAGCCAGCCCCAAAACTTCCCGCTGTTTTCGAGCTCCTTGAGCTCGAAAAAATTGTTGTGAATACATTTTCGAGCTCTTCGAGCACGAAAATACTTCTTTATGCCTTTGTTTTCGAAAAAAAAAATGTTTTTTACCATTTTTTCTCCAACGATATCTCTCGAACGAATTGACCGATTGAGACGGTTGAGGTGGCAATCGACGCGTTGAATTAAGTTCTAAAGCTGATCAGATTTGGAAATAGATTTATCTAGTCATTTTTGGAAAATTTCAGAAAAACCCAAAAAAAAAATTTTTTTTTAATTCTTTCGTTAACGGTTTCTCTTGAACGAATGAACCGATTTCGATGGTTGAGGTGGCATTCGACGCGGTTTATGAAGCTTCAGAGCCCAGTTGATTTTGGAATCAATCCATCGAGCCCGTAAAAAGTTATCCGAAAAAACCATTTTTGAAAAAAGTTTATTTTTGGAATATCTTCGAACGCACTTGACTGATCAAGCTCAATTTTTCACAGCTTCTAGGCATTAACAAGCCTTGTCGAATAACATCTTAACGATTAAAATCGGCTCATCCGTTTAAAAGTTACAGATATTTAAATACGTACGTACGTTCGTGTGTACATACATACATACATACATACACTCGGACATCGTCTTGAAATTAGTCAGAATAGCTTCCTAGAACCTCAAAACGTTAAGATCTGATAGAAATTCGGTTTTCGAAAATCGGACCGAAGCCAATAACTTCTTGAATTTTTAAAAATTTTCAATTTTCTTAGTGGGAAGTTAAAAAACAAAAAATCGAAGCAAGGAATTTATTATCATGTACTTGAAGATCAGAAGTGTTTTTCGCGCAACGAAAATGGAAAAAAAGTTATGTAATTTGACTGCTTAAGGGGTACGGCTGCTCAATTTCAAAACGCATGTTACAAATTAAGCTTGAAAATAAAATCAATTAGTCAGGCTCTTCGGCATGAAAATAGTTTGAAATTGAGGCTTTTCAGATTTATGTTAGGTTCCCCGGGTAAAAAGATAATAAATTTGTTTCCCGGCCAAAATTTGGCTGACATTAAGTTAGAGACGAGGATTTATACTATTATTATTATTATATTTGATTAAATAAAATAGAAATGATTGTAATTATTTAATATTTTTTTAATTGTCCGGGAGAAATGAATTATATACGGTCACATATGGAAATCGGCAATATATGGCCGTGTAAGACCGAATATGACCATATTTAGTTAAATTAAAAAAAAACAGATTGTTTTATTCTTTTTTTAATTTTTTGTTCAATCATTTTAGTGATGCAGAGATTATTCGATATGCGAAGATAATTGAATTTCTTATCGCATTAGAAATTTTTAATTCAGAGAAAAAACGCTACACTTATCAACGACCGCACACGCATTAGTGGGATTCGAACCCGGGACCCTACGTACGAAAGACCGACGCTTTAACGACTAGGCTACGCTACCGACAGTGACTACTGAGTTTAGTTGTACCCTACACAAGATCGAAAGAATACATTCACTTTTACAATCATATCAAGCTGTTCAGCTTGAATTCATGCTTAATAAATTATTAAGCAGTAGGTTGTTCGGGTTAAGAATAAGTTCAAAGTGCAAGCTAGTTTCAAGCTGAACAGCCTTACAGCTTGTTCAGCTTGAATTCAGTGTTTTTCTTATACTTTAGCAGGCTATTCAGTTTCAATTCAAGCCAAAATTTTGTTAAGTAGCAGTTTATTCAGCTTGAGCTAGTTTTGATCTGAATAACCTTATTCAGCTTGAATTCAGTGTCTTTTTAATGCTATGGTAGGCTGTTCAGTTTTAAAACAGCCTGAAAATTTTACGTCAGTTTGAAGTTTAAGCTTGTTCAGGTTGAATCCAGCTTCAATTTAATTCCAGTAGCAGGCTGAACAGTTTAATTTAAGGCTCAATTAAGTGCAGTCAGTTTCAATTAAGATTCAGTTCAGCGCAGTCAGCTTCATTTAAGGTCCAGTTCAGCTTAGTCAGTTTGAAATAATGCTGAAATTTTTCGACTCGGGCAGTAACTGACAAAAATATTTTTTAAAAATATGTATTGAATTATGTCCACAAGACTCCACTAGAACTCAAAATACTAAAAAATCGATTTTGAAAAATTTGTCCCTTACTGTGTTTTGAAATTGAGCAGCCGGGTAGTTCTGGAGGTAGGAGGTGGCTTGCAATTGTCGGTTGATATACCAGCGCCTATTCGAAATACTTCAGAAATATAGATCAAGTAAATTTTTTATTTTTCATTTTGTTTTTTTATTTTTGTTCCGCAAAAAACATTTCGGTCTTCAGGTACATTTATTATTAACAACAACAAAAAAATTACTATTAGACAAAGTGTTCGTCGTTATAAATTTATTCATTAATAACGTCATTCAAAATTGAAAATTAAATTAAATTATTAGCAATATTACAGTTTTAAGCTTTACAACAACTTTTAGTAATTTAAAGTTTGATTGTGTATTTTATACTTACGTGTACCTGACATAATTTTGTTTGACATTTTCAAACTGCTTTTATTTATCTCAAAACCCGTATTATACTTTTGAAAAACAAATTTTAAAGTTGATATAAGTCACTTAAATAAATCATGAGCCACATATATGCACGCTCTTTGATTACTACAAGTTGATGGTAATTAATTATTGAGGGTTTTCCCAGGTCACTGATTGCCAACTTGAGTTGAAGCACTTTGATTACATGTGCAGCTAATTCAATGCAATAAATCAATATGCAACATTATAAGTCAACGAATTATGTAAGCAATAATCAGATGAACTTTTTTTAAAATTTTGACATTAGAATTGCAGTTGACTACTTTTTAATGAACTTATAAAAACCAATTTTGATGCAAATTAGATAAACAGAGAAATGCATACTTTAAAAAAATTAAATAAAAAAAATGAATTAAAATTAAAAGATTCGTAAAGTTAGTTTCCAAGGCGTAATTATATCTGTAATGTTGGAGTACGAAGCTTCCATATCTGACTATTCGTCAGAAATGCTTTTTTCATTTTACTCTTTGAACTTTTCTTCATTATCTCTACACCCATACTTTTGTTTATAACTTTTTTTTATCGTAGAAATGGAACTGCTTGAATTAGAATTGATAAGATTGCAAAAAAAAATAAATAATCGATAATTATAAATCTTAACAAAATAATTATTGATGAGAAAGCAACATCTATAATTGTTTTTTTTATTTGCATTTTTAAACTAATCTATGGGGGTGGGGGGGGCAAAATGGGCCCCCTAAAATTTTGGATGCCTCGAAATATTTGGGGGCAAAATGGGCCCCTCAAAATTTTTGTTCAATTTAAATGATTTATGAACAAGGAACCCTTGCAAAGTGTTTGAGATTATGGTTTTCTTTTAACTAGTCTTAGTTTTCTGAACTTAAATTTGAAAATTAATTTTTTTTTTTTTTCAAAGCTTAAAACTAATCTGGAAGTTGAACCGAGACCATGTCAACGACGCGCCAAGTGCTCTTTCAGTTGAGCTATTCGAGCTTATGCCATAGTCCGTTCAATGTATCAGTATACAAAACAGTAAAATAATTAAGCACGAAAAATCAATATTTCAGAGGAATTTATTAATTAGGGTTTTTAGCATACTTACACCCAAAGTTTGAATTCTTGCCCTGTTTAGAGGAAAGAAAGTCGTTATCTTTTCTTTTATGAGAAACCAAATGTTAAAAATTAGCACATGCGCCATTCTTTCCACAGAGTCAACAATTTAAACTTTCAGGTACAGATCTGGTGAAAAATCCTATACTCACCATGGAGGAAAGTAGGAAATCCCAATCCTAGTGTTTGCGACCCTTACCTTCGACTCAGATGAAAATTATACACTCGGTTTGGAATGTCCTACTTTCCTCTCTTGATGTGTAACATACTATTTTGCATTGAACGGTAAGAAAGAACGTCTTTTATTAATAAAAAATTACACGACATTAAATTAAATTTTTTAATTAACCTTAAAATAATATTAAATTTTATTAATTTAAATTAATTCCTGTCTTAATTCTGATACAAATGACTATTAAATAATAATTTTTATTAAATAATATTTTTATTGTTTTCAACATATAGGAATCAGGTTCATATAGCAAATTAAACATGATAATTTAATACAGTAAGATGATTTTTTATAGTCTGGGACTTTCCGTTGTCCTAACTTGAGACGGCGGTTCATTGGGTTTTTTGTTGGATCATTTAATGACTAATAAACAGTATATCTATATATGAACGAAAAGTGTAGATTTGTCATATTTTTCACAAGCAATGTGGACATTCTCAACGATCTTTATTTTTTGTAGTGTCATTTTTAACCAATCAAAGACGTGCTTTCTTACCATGAGTTGAAAAAAATCGATTCTTACATTTTTTATAACATTATCTGTATTTATTTGGGTAAAAAATGTTAAACTGAAAAAATTTCTAAACAATTCCATGATAGCTAACTAGTTCGACTGATTTCACAATCCAATTCAATCATAATCCAATCAGCTTTGAAGTACGCTTAACTCTTGTCGATTACGGCAAAATTCATCAAAATCGGTTCATTAATTCAGGAGTAAACTTTAAATCCCTTTCCTTTTCATAAAGCTTGTCGAAATTTGTCAATTTTTTCTAACAGCTTAAAAACTAACATCAGTTGATTTTGTAATTTCTTGATAAAAAATTTTTATCTGCGTCAATTTACTGTCTTAAATTTGATCATTTTTTTCCTGAGTTATTTAATTTTATTTTTAAAAGATATCGGCGAGTTGTGTATTTCAGCACTTTATTACACAAAGTTACGTATTTCAGTTGAATTAAAAATGAAATATTATATTTTCAATCTGAATGAGCTTAATAATATTCAAAAGTATTATTTCAAAGCCCATGACCTCGAAGAATACAGGAAATTCTAGAGCTGGAAAATATTGAATTGTCACGTTTGAAAACGAGTTTTTATTCATTCGTAATCTAAATAAATTCCTGTCATCCGTGAAAATAGATAATGCAACTATTTAGTTACTACATTATAAAAAATCATTAAGCTATGCTTGATTATTTTTCCTCTTTATCTCACGTTTTCCATTCGTTAAAACACAAGTTTTCATTCTGCTTTTTTTTTTTTCATAATTTTCTATATGTAGAGATTAGTAATAATAAAACTTGACCGGGGTTAAAAGAACCAAAACGTTGCATAATGGAATACACCCAAATTTGAAATGCTCATATATATGAATGTGCGGTCAATGCGTTTATCTTCTTTTAAGATTATAAATTATATTTTAACAAATTATTAAAATTAATAACTGAATTTATGCTGCCTCAAGTACTTAACGACTCGTAAATATAAATCTAATGCATGTTATTTTTTATAAAAATAAATTCTATACCCTTTGCTGCACAGACTAAAAAAATTTTGAAATTACTCAAAAGTTTTCATTGTAACGACTTTTGATTTTTATGTATGTCATGTTTTCGTTTTGTTTAAAATTATTGTTTTAAAGTGTTTTCTAATACCATTTTCAGAGTAAAAACTAACTAACTAGTTATGACATGGACAAAATAAAAGTTTTGACAGCAAAATAAAATATACCAGTGTAAAATAATATAATTTATTTATTTTTCTACGCATTCGACATTTGATAGTGATTTTCTCTGTGAATGTTAAAAGTTCATACATTATTTTTGTCTCATCGGTATAAATGTTTTCTATAAAATACAATAGAGCAAAGACGGGAAAAACGAGACCGCTAAAGAAATAATGGATTTCTGTATACTCAATACGCTGAAACTTCATTTTTTGACTTCTGTTCGAAGTAATTATACCCAATTTCCAGTTGCCATAAAAATAATGTTTTTTCTGGGCGGAAAAAACGGACCACTCCCAAAAAAGGAAGAAGAAAAATTTTTATTTTTTTTATTCAGAACAAATGAATACACTTAGATTTTTTAAATCTAATTTAAGTAAAAAAAGTAATTTTCAATACAATTAGTAAATAAAGACGCCAAAAAAAAGATATTAAAGAAAAAGACATCATGTGAATTATTCATGGCTTTTTCAGAAATAATTAAAAACATAAATTTTCGGGAAATAGATGTGAAAAAAATTTCTGGACACCCAAAATTGTGAAAAATGATATTAAGAGAATAACGGTCAATGATAATTTTAAAAAATAAATATTTTTTTACCAAATTTTTGTGCTGGTTCGTTTCGCTCTCCCGTTCCCGTTTTGTCCGCACTACCCCTATCTATATACACTAATATAAATGATTAGTCTGAAGTTAGAGTACTGTTGTTCTGTCTAGCACTCATTCTAATTGGTGCGTTGCATTTCGTAATGAGACGAGTTAATGTATTGTTAGAGTGCAAAGAGTTATATGAGGATGTGAATTGTTAAAATAGGTAAAATAGTAAAGTAGGGGGAAATGATAATTACAGTCTGTAGGCTGTTTTGGATAGTGTGAACTTTGCGTATTATATTACCGTCAAAAATTATTCCAAGTTGAACAGACTCACTTTTGTATAAGCATACATTTATTATTTTTATATCATTGTTTTCATTCACTTTTTATATATTTATTTTTTTTTTACTCGTTTCATTATTCATTTATACTGCTAATTAAATGTACCGTAAATAGAAGCTTTTTAATAAAGTTAGACAAAACGAAATTATTATTATCATGATTTCTACTTTATTACATTTTATCAGAGAGCATGTATATTTACACTAATTAAAATTTCCTCCGACAATGGTTTTGATGTATTCTTTTTCAACCATTTTTATTGTTAGTACAAACACAACTAAATTATATGTCAAATTAATAAAATTTTGTTACATTTGTCTTTTTAGTATTATTTTAATTTTTGTTTTTTATTTTTTTAATTTTTTTATGCTGATAAAACTTGACTTTGCAGCCACATTATACTAAATATTATAATAGGTTTGTAAAGTATACAAAAAAAAATATATAGTAACAATAAATGTATAAAAATGTTAAAAAATTTGAAAGAAGATAAATAAATAAGTAAAGTAAAAGACCTAGTATCCGATCAGGGAACTAGCACCCATCATGTATTTGTATATCTATAATTACTATATTCCACTAAATATAGATATACAAATACATGGAGTGATCGGGTACTAAGTTTTTTATCTTAATTAGTAGTAGTTTTCATAACTCATTTTTTATTAAAGAATCTATTTTCTAAATTATCATCCAAAAAACTATATTTTGGTCTTAAGAATTTTCGTCATGATCATATTGAAAAAGAAAGAAGTTTTTATGTTGAAAACTTATCATATTTCAATAAAAAATGATCATTTTTTTCTGTATTTGAATTGGTAAAAATTATTTTAAACTTTTTTTTTCTTTTATAATGCTCCGTTCAGTAAAATATATATCATTTTTTAAAATTTACAGAAGATACAAAATCGTCGTAGAAAAGTGACGGTACATATAGTGTTCGAAATAGTCAGCACGAAATTTGTCCTTTCTTTTCAGAAACTCATGTTAAATTGGCACGTTAAATAGTACATTCTACACCAAGAGACTAAATTAGGACATTCCAACTCGGCTGTAAAATTATCTACCTGAGCCGAAAGCTCCTATCTTCCCCCGTGATGTATATATTATTTTTTCACTACACCTGCGCTGAAAGTTTAAATTCCTACCCTATTTAGAAGGAAGAAAGTCGTTCTTTTCTTTTATGAGAAAATAAATGATAAAAATTAGTGAATGTAACATCCTTCCCACAAATAGAGGCAAAAATTTAAGCTTTCGGGAACAGATTTAGTGCAAAGTATTATATACACTACGGAGGAAAGTGGAAGTTTTCGGCTCGGATGAGCAATTATACACACGTGCTAGAAAGTTCTACTTTCCATCCTCGGCGTGTAATAATACTAATACATTACATTCAAATTTTGACGAATTTTTTTTGTAGTCGATGGCAGAATTTTTGATGTATATATTTTGTATTAACTCAAAATTGACAATAAATGCTATTTATTGTTATTTCCGCATTGGATAAAAGTTAAAAAATATTTGATTGAAAATATAAAAATAACCTAAAATTATCTAGCATGAACTTGTAAATTTTAGTAATTTTTATATTTCGAATATATTCATGATAAAAATAGTGTCTAGGAATAAACTACTACCCAACGTAGTTTTTTATTAATGAATTTTTTTTCCTATAATTAATAAACAAATCGCAACGCGAAACAATGGAAAACAAAAAGAAAAGACATTTATAAAAGTAATTTTACTTAGTAGCAACAGTGAAATTTATGAGTCTATTTAAAAAAAAGTTAAATAAAACTTGAATTTTTTTTCAATGTAGAAATTTTTTTTTTTATTATTACCAACGAAATAGTAACGTAGAAACCCGTGCAAAGTAATTTTTTTTATTCACATTCTCATACAACTCGACTTTCCGATTATTCTCTATGTAAATTACATTCAACATAGCCTCGTGTAGATTACACAGGCTACATTTATATACTGTGTCAATGTTTTTTGCAAATAAAGATGCAAGACATTAATGCAAATGCTACTTACATTATTTTTCGTTTATTTTTATTTATTCGTTTTTATTTTTCTTTATTTTTTACGTAATTTATGTATTTTTTATTTTCTTTATCTACTAAGTTGACTTCTTTTTCATGTTAATTGTGACAAATAGTAAATGAACAATTCACATTATACTTGAATGAGAATTCAAGACGATGAGAATTTAAATAAGAAAAAAGTAAAATAAAATAAAAAAATTTTCTTGAAAAGTAATAAACGACGGAATAAGCTAGAATACGAAACAAAAAATTGTAATAGAGAAAAAAACGTATACTATAGCGAAACGGCAGTGGTATATATATATGTATACATATATATCTTCCGACATGAAAATTACAACCTTAGAGTCAAACAGATCTAGGTCTTTGTGACGAAATATTAGACTAATTAAAATTGTTCCGCAAATGACATTGTAAAGTCAGCTTCGTACAAATAATGAAAGTCGATGTACCATCATAGTATACTATAAAGAATTCTAATATAGAATATATTCTATATTTTCAGACTTTTTTACGTCTATCGATTTTTGTTTATTTCATTGCTTATATTCAAATGTTCTGCAGAAACATGTTACAATTGAATATTATACTCAGGAATAATTAAAAATTTTTAACAAACAATTACATCAATGATTTTGATCCAATTTTAGGAACTCGAGTTTTAAGTTGTTTACGTGAAATATAAAACTGGAATAACATTTTTTTCTCCTATTAAAGTATAAAATTTGATACATCGCTTTTTGGAAGCTTCCAATTCAGCCAACTTACAAAAATATAAAATGTATCATTTAAATCTGTAGATTTAATATATATATATATTCACATGAGTATATGGAATAGTATATAATTATCTACACTCTCACTCCATCTAGTGGTCGTTAATAATAACTGATGAAATTGACTGCATACAGTATTGTGTTTAAGAAACACATGAAGGAAAGTAAAGGGAACCGTGCCGAAAATTAACTTTCGCTACGTCTTGCGTGAAAAGTGTTTGTACTGTAGTAAGTCGGTCATCAGTCACTTTACTCCCGCTAATCGTACCTCTAAAATCAAACTTTCGCATCTGGTATTATCTAAGAATCTCTTTTTTGTGTTCTGTGATGTTCAGTTCAAAAAAAAAATTATGTTTAATTTTGGAAAGGGTAAAAATTAAATCATTTAACCCTTTCCCGATCGACCTTGAATCCCTACTCTTAATTTGAATCGTACGTCTTGTTCTTAAAATGAGAGAGCTATAGTCTGTTTTCTAGAAAAAGGGCCGGAAAAATGGTAGAAGGGGCGCTTGTCTACACTACCACAACTAAACTTTCACTCATACAGCCTTACAACGGACTTTCATTGGCTCCATCCCCACATGACTCAAACCTAGACTCACCGATACTCCGAGCCGGGAAAGGGTTAAAGAATATATTTGAATTCAAGGAGCTCCTAAAAAATTCTAATCCTGCGCTTGAGCTCGAAAACAATGAAAAGTTTCGGAGTCGTCCGGCAAGATCGACTGTTTTTTATATTTTTTAACATGAAATTTATAGTAGTAATTTTTTTTTTTTTTATGTATTAACTGAGCGTATTAATTTAAAAGTTAATATATTTTTTAGTTCGTTCAAGTACAGTTGGTATTTTAATACGAGTACGAATTGTAACAGAATTTTATATTAATCTACATTTATGTAAAAAATAAACAGTCATAAAGAAACGGAGAAACGTGAAAAAACGTAATAAAAAAAAAAGGAAAATTAGTATTACAAAAAAAAAAAAAAAAAAAAAAAAAAACGAAATGATGAAAATAGCCTTCCTCTATTTTCTAACACTACTTGTAGACCACTACACAAACTCCTATCTCGAGTTTAGTATTTACGGATGTCTCGTCAGTTAAAATAAAAAAATAAAAAAAAGAGCAAGTAGTAAGTAAATAAAAAAACAGGCTATATATCGTTTGTGTTTCCGCTCGTTACCGCGGCGCCTTATTTTTAGCTGGGGGCGCCGCTGTCTACTCCAGCGATCGACAGAGACACGTTCACCCTCGCTTTCGATGTTCTACATTTCAAAAGAGAACTATAATAAAAAAAAAGGCTGTCGCGACAACTATTTTTTTTTTTCATGATTTTTCAACTCTATATTTAGCATCTTTTTCATACTTTGAAGCCATTTTTTCCGACACAATAGTTATTCAAGATTTTTCTTTGACGTAATGTTTTATAATGACTTTCTTTGCCATTTGAATCACTTTGTATTTAAAAACTTTCATGTGAGATATATATTATCCAAATTAAAACAAAATATATATATAGTTTTTTTTAATATTTCATCTTTGATCATTATAGGTGTCAAGATCCTTATATATCAATATAATTATTGAAAAAAAAATTATCAATTCAATGTGAATTTCTTGAAATATTTTAGATGTAAGTTATTTTTAAATCAATCATTGATTTAATTTTAATCAAAAAAAAGTCTCTGTTCAATTTTATTCTATTTAATAGAATAGAATTTTGAAAATAACTGGCAAATATTTATTTGCAATTGAATTTTTTATGCTCAAAAATTTTGATACAAATTCATTTCTAACTTTATGTTGATTGAGTGTAATAATCTTGCAAAGTTAATGTCGGAGGTAATTTTACTCCGCGAAGTAATTTTATTCCAGGCCAAAAAAATAACTTGCTTTTGGCGTAATTTAAAAAATTGAATATAAAGCCAGTCTAGCAAGATAAAAGCAAGTCAAGTTTGTTCTTTTTTTAATAAATAAAAAACACATTTTAAGATATGAAAACACATTTGGTTTTGACTTGCTTTTGACTGAGTTGTCTTCCTTAATACCAATTTACGCCAACCAAGTCAAATTAAAGTCACGTTGTCTTGGATTTGATTTAGTCGACTTAAATTTAAGTCATTTATGTCAAATCCAAGTCAATGTGACTTTAATTTGACTTAGTTGACTCAAATTTTGAATTCAAATTCAAGTCAAACTTGACTTAGTTGACTTCAGTTTTTAAGTTAAAAAAGTCATATTGAAGTTAAAAAAAGTAAGTGTAGCTGAAATCAAGTTAACTACACGGAGAGAAAAATATCGTCAGAATGACTATCCAATGTATCGTCAAATGACGTATCATCAGAATAACGATTCGTATACCTTGTTTGAAAATACTCACATATTAATTTAACAGTCTATAGTATCGTTAATTTGACGATATGCATTTAGGTTAGGATGAGTTTTCATTTATTTAATTTAAATATACGTCAAATAGCCTTTGTAAACATACGTAGTTGCGTTGACATAGGTATCTGTATTGCTATCATGAGGATCCGTACACTGTGAAAAATTCCCAATAAATTTTACTATGGGTGCATAGTAACAATGAACTACAAGAAAACTGATACAAAATTTATAAGTGTCCCCATAGTAAACGTATGCGCAGAGTACACGATTGTGGACTATGCGCATACGTTTACTATGGGATACTTGTAAATTTTGTATCAGTTTTCTTATAGTTCAGTGTTACTATGCACCCATAGTAAAATTTATTGGGAATTTTTCACAGTGTATAGCTAAATTGGCTATACGTTTTATCGTTCTGGGTTTACGGTTGCCTAAATACAGAGTTTGCGCAATACTCATGTCAGAGATACATGAAATGCCTAAAATAAGGATACGGATCATCATTTTGACGATCCACTGTGAGGAAACTCTGTATAGCTGAATTGGCTATACGGCGTATCGTTAAGTAAGTTGACTATACAGCGTATAGCCAGAATAGCGATACGTATACTTATTCTGACGATATTTTTTCTCCGTGTAAGTTAAATGCAAGTCAAAAGAACTATGGCAGTCAACCCTATCCAAAAATTCCCATAGAATCCACTCAACTGCGACAAAAACCGCATAGAATCCTATAGGCTGTATTGGTTTCTGTGCGGTTTTTGTCGCAGTTGAGTGGATTCTATGGGAATTTTTGGATAGGGAAAATGAAGTTAATTAAGTCAAAAGCAAGTCAAATGAGTCAAAAGTCAAAATCAAATTATTTTTTTTATTCGGCATGCTTTTCATTGATTGCCCTGATTCAGAAATCTAATTTGGAATAATTCAAACACGATCCAAAACAATTCAAAGTTGGCAAAATTGGCTATATATAGGTATGCACTCTAGCATGGATTGAATCATTCCAAATTAGATTTCTGAATCAGGGTAAGATAGGACCTCAAACTTGACGTGATTTGTCTTACACTGAAATAAAGATTTATTTGAGTCAAAGATATCGTATATTTGGATATGACCAAATAAATATTTAATTGTAAGAAAGATATAATTATAATTGAGCAATTTAATTGCGTGAAATAAGTGATTTATTTGAGGTAAAGAAATGATCCAATTGCTGCAAATAAAGGTTAGTTGGGCCATGTGCTTACGAATCGCCAAATTTTCCGCTATTCGTCACAAATTTAATATCTTTACCACAAATATATAATTTTACCATAAATAAATCACAGATTTCAGTCAAATTATAAAATTATTTGAATCAACTGTCATATTTAGTGGTAGCAAATATATTTATACATATTTATTTGTCATTAAGAAATATTTGAAAAAAAACCACAAATAAATTTTATTCGGGACAAATATTTATTTTTTTGCAGTGTACTAAACTTGCTTTATTTAAAATTTTTTAAATTACGCCAAAATCAAGTTATTTTTTTGACCCGGGTATTTATATTGAAAAACAACAAAAAAAGTTTGTTGCTTTTAGATTTTTTTATTGATAATTATATGGTTCAGTACCGAAATAAAAGCAAAGGAATCATAATCTTTGTGTAATTTATACACTGACTGATATCCAAACTTTTTTGTAATTTATTCCCACATTAAAACTTACTCTCAATATTATTTACAACGTGTTACATTAGTTACTAAAGTATATCGTAATTGAAGTTTTCAACCTAAAATTGTATCAAATTAGTTTTCATGGAAAATATTAACTGCAGCAACTTATTATAGGTTAAATAGGGTTGGGTTAGAGAATCCTTCATAGTGCAACCAACGAGAGGTTAATAACGGAGATGAAAATAGCTATCATAGAGCACAGCTAGCTGAATTTCTCTGCTTTTACTACCGATATTTATTTTACATAGCATTATTTATTGTTTACATTTCATCCAAAACAAATATAAATTAAACTGTCAACAAACAGTCCACCTCGAAAAAGAGATAGCTGCAGCTATTTTGTAATCGTTATTTGCTTCACACGTAAAAAAAAACGTGGAGTAACTGCTAGTCCCCTGAACTAGAAAAAATTGGACTACGTTCTGTATTTACCTAATCACCATTTGTAGTGAACTAAATAACAGAAGAGTAGTAATTACTTGATCGCTACAGGGAGAAAAAAAACATAGAAAACTTTACTTCAAAAAATTACTAAACTCATATTGTGAACTAACGCTCAGTAATAATTACCATTTTTTGATTATTACTATACATTTAGTAATAAATAGCAAAAGTAATGCACTTATTGATGTATATTAGTATTACTTACTGAAATATATTAAATATTAAAATATTTTCGAGGTCCGTTTTCTCCGTGTACTTGTTTCTATTATACAGCTATAATAAAAAATTTGTGGTATTCATAATTACACTTTTAGTTTTAGCCATTGCTATTATATTCGTACTAGTGCACGGGTAATTACGCGTCTCTAAAAGGTATGATTCGAAATTATTATTAATTATGATTAATTTGATATTGATTGATTACTTTAACATTTATTTATCAAACTACTTTGCATTCTGTAATCAGTTAAGATTTTAAATATGAAACAATTTAATGTCACTTTAATTGACAAATTTATTTTTTATCATTATTGCGTCTCATATTTTCGAATCATTAAATAATTCAGCCTATAAATTTACATCAAAGTTATAACTTTTTGTTGAAATAAATGAAACAATAAAATGTAAAATAAATTCAAAACAATATAAATTTATAGGATTTTTATCGTCAATGGTGGGAAATTTCCGTTTTATTTTAAAGTTTATCAATAAAGAAACGCTTTAGCCGGTGATTTGTAAATTGATTCAATTTCTCGTCATAGACACAACTAAATTATGTATCTCGGATGCAAATTTTATTTGTATACATACATTAATATGTATGCAAATATCCAATGAACTAGTTTACATGCTCCAATAATTTTTATTTCATAATTATTACAGTATATTAATTAAATAATGTTAATAATTATTTTATTTTAATGCTTTTAAATTTGAAACAAATGTGAAATATATTTTTAATGTAATTGTTATACATTATAAGATGTATCTGAAGATCAGAACGTTTTTTGCGCAACAAAAATGAAAAAAATTTACGCAATTGAATGCTTAATGGTGACTTAAGGGGTAATTGGAAGTGGCTGCTATTTTTGGCTGACATACCAGCATCGAAATGCGAAAAATTTCAGAAATCTAGTCATCCAGTAGATTTTTTACTTTCAAATTTTTTTTTTTAGTTCTCCGAAAAACGTTCCGATCTTCAGGTACATATTATAAGGCATTCAATTATTGACGCAATTAATTATTTATTTTTTATTCAATCTTCTAATCTATACATTGTATATTTATGTTTCAGGTAAGCGTGTGTATATCTATGTCTTTATTGACTAACGAAATAATCGATCAATTATCACGGATGTTCTGAAAATAATAACCTAACTTTAGGAGGGTGAGTAATGTCATTCATGGTTTAATTTTATATACACTATTTCCACGGATTAATTATGAAATTGGTAACAGGGTGATGCTCGTATACTCACATTTAGAGTTTTAAGCTCTTTATATCTCCTCATTACCCACTCCTATACTATTTTATACCATCAATGAGTTTATATCTCTTTAAAGTTGAATATGCCTCAATGGCAACAATAATTAATGCTAATAAGCTCAAATTTTCATCATAATACATTTTTTTTCCTCTATATATTTAATTAAATAATCCGTTTTGTTTTTTTTTCTATTTGTATATGACTACGCAAAAAAATATAAACCAATTAAAATATTGGTAAAGCATTAAAATACTAATACTATAATTCCATACAAAAAATTTAATAATAAAAATATTTTCACAAATTTTATTCATTTCAGTAACAGTTATGACTTTGTGATTATGTTTTATAAAAATTACACAGTTGAAAAATTTGTGTTAAATTTAACACAAATCACATGTCCCAAATGGTCCACTCAATTTTTTGTGTTAATTTAACACATTATACATGTCAAACAATAATACAGGTTTAAAACTTGTTGAGAATAGATAACACATTCAACTTTAGTTAAATTTACACTTGATGGTGTCAAATAATTGACACAAAATATTAAACTATTGAATTTTTATACACAAGAACACAAAATTTTCAACTCTATAGAGTAAAAGATTAATAGTATTTATGTTTTCTGCTTAATCATAAAATGCAAATGACAATTTACGTTTACGCTAATAGTTGATCACACCATTAGTCTTAAATTAACTTATTTCTATCTGGCTGCTGATTTTGAAACTTTAAGTTCCAATGCAGATAATCATAAAAAATATTGTGTGTAACTTGGGATGAAACACGATTTCGTGCGAGTGATGTCAGCCAACTTCACCCTGGTCTGAAATCATCTTGTTTTATCCCTTATCACACAATATACTATTAATTTCATTCATCACTTTAATAACAGTTTATTACACACCACGGGAGGAAAGTAGTACATTCTTACGTGGATGTATAACCGCAAACCGCAAACACTCGGATTTGGACGTCCTACTTACCTCCGTGGTGTGTATAAAATTTTTTACAAGATTAGTTTCTGAAAGTTCGAATTTTTACCTCTGCTTGTGGGAAGAATGGCGCATGCGTTAATTGTTATCATTTGGTTTCTCATAAAAAAAACAACGACTTTCTTCTCACTAAGCAGGGCAGAAATTTAAATTTTGGATGCAGGTACAGTAAAAAACCTTTTATTGCTATTAACCTATTGTTTTTTTTATCTGTTAGAATAAATATATGAGAACTGTAATAGAAGTAATACATTGACATGAAAATACACGGAAAAAAATTTTTCGCGGATACCACTATGCTGTATGGTCGATCCGACTATATTGTATGGTAACAAGGATTTTTTCATTCATTTAAAAATTGGAAGTATAGATAATTTGACCATCATGAGAATTGTAACATTCAGGATAGTCATGGCGGATGAGCTTATGTCAGTATGGGCGTCAAGCCCATACTGCTTGGCGGTATCCACAATGCTTCTGGTAGATAACTCTATTCAATATTCCCTGATTCAGAAATCTAATTTGGAATAATTCAAACACGATCCAAAACAATTCAAAGTTGGCAAAGTTGACTATATATAGGTATACCTTCTAACATGGATTGTATCATTCCAAATTAGATTTCTGAATCAGGGTTGTCAAATTACTCATGCTAATATTGTAGTATTACCAAAGTTTATTCAATTCGAAAAATAGGTTATAATCTTAGTTAGTTTATAGCCTTTAAATATACTGTCCATACATTTTATAAGATTAGACTTGATGTTTATGGATCTAAATTTTTTTAAAACAAAGTATTAGTGCATGAATATTTTACGCGAGTCGGGTGTTTACTCGTATGTTATTAATATCTAATATTCATGTATTGAGTATATAATTTTTTTTTATTCTCGATAAAAACCTCTCAATGAGATTTAATGGAAATTGAAATATTATAAGTCTTATTATTTATATTAGTTGATTTAAATGACAAATATTTTTTTTTAGTAAAGTTAATATTTAGGGGATGAGAGATCATTTTTTATAGAATTAAAAAATAAATTAAAAGTTAAAGTATAATTTTTTTTTTTCAAATTTATCTATTTATATTTAATTTATTTAATTTGATTAGTGTATCACATCATTGACAATAGTGTAGATTATACAAAAAAAATTACAGTAAACTCTATGAACCTGAAGATCGGAACGTTTTTCGCGCAACGAAAATAAAAAAAAATTCAATTAATTCGACTGCTCAAGGGGTAGTTCCGGGGATTGGGGGGTGGTCTAAGATGTTCGGCTGACATACCAGCATTTATATACGAAACATTTTAGAAATCTAGTCACCCAGTAGATTTTTTACGTACTAATTTTCTTTTTTCGTTGCGCGAAAAACGTTCCGATCTTCAGGAACATTAAACTCTAAGTATCAAAATTAATTATATCCTTTATATTATTGTATTATATATTAATAATGTATATATAATAATAATAATATAAGTATTATTATTAATAAATATATAAATATCACAGAAACTTCGCTTGGTTTTTGCTTAGATATAAATATAAAGAATTATTTAATTAATTTTTAATATTATCTAATTTAATAAATTATACTTGAAGAATGGTTTTAAAAAAACACAACTAATAATTCACATATATTAGAATAACAATTATTTTCTAACATAAACATTGATCACTTGTTTGCATAAATAAATTTTCATCTATTTATAAACGGAGTATTGCAGCTACATCTATGCGGTATGAGTTGTAATCCGATAGTGTATTGACTACCGCACAAAGATCTATTGCGAAATGCCCTAGTGGCGTTGCCGTTTCTTCAATGTAGTATGGGACTCAAGCCCATACTTAGCTAGTCAATTCTGCTATACAGGGATGTAAGCTACGCAAAATTTTCTGTACTATACAGTATGGTGAATAACGCCATACTTATGGTACTTGCTGCAATACTATAACAAGAGTATGGCGATAAATACCACACATTTTTTTCCGTATACTATACAATCGATAATTAAATTAGCTATGTAATTTCTGGTTTGCAATCAAAAAGTTTAAAGGTCATAAGTATCGATAGTTAATTTATCGCGTAATTTGTGTACGGATTTAATACAGCAAATTAGTGTTATTTTAATTATTTACGCTAATTGGTTCAGGAATCATTTAAATTTATTGTAACAATAAAAAAAATCTAAAAAACTGTTGACCCTGTGGGCTAACCCTAAAACTTTTCGCTGTTTTCGAGCTCGGAGAGTTTACACACACACACACACACACACACACACACACACACACACACACACAATTTTCGAAAATCTGACCGAAACCAAAATTTCCTTTTTTTTTTGAAAATTTTCAATTTTCATAGTGGAAAGTTAAAAAAAATTTACAATAGTTTATCTCATTTAGAAAATTTTTGTTCCAATTTCCCATGCAGGAGCTGCCAGAGTTGAACGACGGGGCCCTTCTTGGCCCAGCACGGGGGAACCTAGTTTGGCACACCTATATTGGCCCATGCTTGGCTCAAGATTGGGCACTCAGTCCTGGCCGTTACAATGATTACCCGGGCTTGGGCCAAGACTGGGTAACCTAGCCTTGGCCATCCAATGGCCAGCCAGACTTGGGCCAAGACTGGGTAACCAAGCCTTGGCCGTGTCAATGATTACCCGAGCTTGGGCCAAGACTGGGTTTCCCTGCCTTGGCCGTCCAATGGCAACCCAGACTTGGGCCAAGGTAGGATTACCCAAGTTTGGCTATACCTATGGTTTAATAAGTAGATCATATTAATGTATCAATTCAACATTAGTAGGTTCATCCAGTAGCTATTGTTCGAACCCAGCAATCAGAAGGACGGCAGTTCGCGCCCGGAGCCCAGCAGAATTTTCACCGAGTTTTTTTCACATCATTGACCTCCTTTAGATAGTTTAAACGTTAATGATAATAAATTCTAAGAGGTTAATAATAATAAAATTTTTTTTTAATTAAATTTATCCGTTTCCTCGAAGCATGGGCAAGGTCTGGCAACAAAGTCTGGGCCAAGTCTGGCAACCAAGCATGGGCCAAGCCTAGCAACCAAGTCGGGCCCCCTGTTATCATTCCAGAGTCCTACCAAGGCTGTGCCAAGGCTGGCTTACAAGCTTGGGCCAAGTCTGGGCCAAGCCTGGGCCCGTCGTACTTTCCTCTCTGGGTTATTCGTTTGAAATAAATGAAACATGTAACATCAAAAGAGATAAAATAAAATAGACCGTAAAAATTTTTATCGGTTCTAAAAGACATTTTTTTAACATTTGATCGATTGAGTTGAACAAAATAAAATTTTTTGAATGTAACATTGATATTAATATATTTGTCTATATCTATGTATACACGTATAGATGTAGGAATACTTTTGTCAAAGTCGGATTTATGGCTGTAGGTACTCTTTGTACTTTTTGGGTTTGCCAGTGGTTAACGTCAGTCCGTCAGTCTATAAAAAAAACCCGACGATCACATTTCAAGTAAATATACAGTCATATTTCATTATTCATTCACTTAGTTATTATTGAATCTCAATAGTCGTTTGTTTCATGAAAGTTTGACAACGTCTATTAACCCTCAACGATCAGACTTCCGATACAAATTATTACGAGCATTGAACAAGGAGTGTAAAAACCCCAGAATCTTTGTTCAGTTGTAGCAATTAAATAAATCAGTATTTGTACAAGAAAGTTAATATACTCAGATTTTTAGTTTTAAATAAAATCGTCATGACCAAAAAAAGAAAGTGATTTTTTTCATAGCAATAAATATAAATTTGTTAATTTTCGTTATTTCGAACTAAATTTTTTGGCAAATTATCGGGGAGTAAATGTATTTTGGCATAGGGTCAATGAAAAAGTTTAACTTTCTGAAATGTATATTTATTGTAGTAAATGAAATGCAAAATTTTCCATCGGAAATTTAAAAATTATCAAAAAAAGTTTAATTGGTTTTTTGGAAATATCTCTGTAAATATTTGGTTATCGGAAAAACTGCAAGAGACCTTTTGTTTGAAGCGTTTCAAATTTTCGACAAAGAAGGTATCTTATAATTTTTCGAAACTTTCATAGCTGTTGAGATATTTTGCGTTAAAAATTCAAAAAATTAGATATAGAAGATTTGGAATTTAAAAATTGTCTAGTTTTTAACGTTTAAATTAAATATGTATGACTCTTACAGAACTGAAATGACGCAAGAAACTAATTTAGTATGTAGAAACTACACTTCTTCTGCCCTAGGGACAAAAACGATTTCATACCCGCTAAACCGCATTGGTCTGAAATTGGCTTTTTTCGATTGACCAAACACACATTGAAATTTTCAGTTTCAATACAAATGATATTAAAATTTATATAAAATATCGCCAGTCTTATTTTTTTAACGTTTGGCTCCGAAAATTTAAAATTCACAGAAGATAGAACGTTATCAACATTTCGATTTCAGCAATAATTTCAATGGAAAACTCATTGAAACTGATTCTTTTAAAAGGAATACTGCAGTTCCTGTAATGACGAATTGATCACGGATTAATAATTTGCAATAATTGTAGTACCACAGAAACAATAGACTTGCCTTATGAATAAAAATCAATAAGCTAAAAATTTTCCGAGACATGAAAAAAAAATTCATTTTCAATTGAAATTCGCATTAATTAAAATTTTTTTTTTATTAAACTATTGACAATATATGTCATATTCAATCAACAGAAAAGTAAATGAAAATGTGGGTTTTAATAATTAAAAAAATTATTATAGGTTTTCTCTTTGTCCGCTTTCTTTGTAGAGGGATATAAAGTACATAAATGTTTTCAAAACTTCGTTTACACATTAAAAATAATGAAATATTAAAAAAATAGAAAACCCTGAAATGGGACCTTCAATATTTACTTTATTTCAGAGTAACGAAAAAATCTATCCATGACCGATAAAAGTCACATTTTAAGTCAAGCAAATGTCAAAGTCCATTAGAGCTTACTCACTGACAGATTTTAACATTGCTCAGAATTTGATTCAATTTATTGCAAATAAACGTAATCAAAGTCACAGTTCAAGATATTATCTTATCGACTTTTAATATATTAATTGTTTCAAACGTTAAATTTAAAATATATGTGAAAATTTTCAAAAACAGTAATTACGAAAAAAAAAAAAAATATTATTCTGTTGGCGAAAAATGATTCATTTCAATCAATTACACAAACAGATAAAGATTATTTCAAATTTTGAGTGATAAAATAAAAAAAAAAACACAAAATTTAATTGTATTTAATTTATATTTTCTTCACGTTTTGTTCGATGAAAGTTCTCTATCTAAAAGTGAAGTATTGACACGATGAAACAATACTACTGTATTGTATTTTCTCGGCAAGGAAGATAAGAGTTAAAGTTAAAGTGAGAATCATCAGACGATCTTCTATTGTCATTGGTGATGTGGTTGTCACTGTGTTGGTTGTTGTGGCCGGAAGCTAAAGTCCAAGCATGAGGAGTGCACTTTCTTGTACGTCAGCCCACTCGAAGTTGCCGACGGGAATGACGTCGGAAGAAGTTGCCTCCGTGTTCCATCACTGTTCTCCAGCTTCTATGTTGAAAAAGCGTCAAGAAGATTGGCTGTTCTCGTTTTCTGCTCCAGCTTTTTCCTCTTCTTCTTCTTATTTTCATCCTTACATCTTTTCTCTTTTCTTTATTCTCTTTATGCTGCTTTTAACTCTGCTGAGACCAAAGACACATCACGAATCAAGTTTCTCTTATAGTAACATATATAAAGCTTTACTTTATATATAGAATTTTTATCTATCATCTATATCATATATATTTTCAAGTTAAATATTTATAGAAAATTTTTAGTACACCATTAATTCCCATCAATACGGCGGTAAATTCAGTTGCCATATTATATTTAAAAGTTATCTTATTTTTTAAAAATCCCCCATGAAAAAACTTTATATGTGAAAAAATATATGAACATGATGATGTGATATATTGTACAATATATAAAATAATGTTTATATTTTTGCCGTATTAATACATGATAATATATTTTAAAAATATATTACCTGTATATTTATCTTGATATATCTTTTTTTTTATGGATATATTGTATTAAAATTATTATTGTCTATAAATCTATAATAGCCCCACATTTAGAATACTTTTGTGCTGTTATGTTAAATTATGATCAAGGTAAGCTTAATATTCTAAAAAAATTGCAAAATTGTCCTATGAGATTGGTCTTAGGAGTGAATAGGTATACCAATATTAAATTAATGCTCGACACTTTAGGCTGGATGTCTGTAAAACAAAAATTAATGTATAACTGTCGCGTACTCATATTCAAAATGATTATTAAATTAACACCATCTTATTTGTCAGATAAAATAAGTTTCGTTAGTTGTAAATATAACTACTTTACCCGTAATAACAGTTTAATGGAATTTTAAAATACAAGGACGTCAACTGCTGAAAAACTATCGTTTATTGAGGATATCCGTGGTACAATGATCTGCCTAATAATATTAGAATTGAAACAAAGCTAACTAATTTCAAACGTTTACTGAAATATTACATACAAAATAACACGGCAATTTGATGTATATTTAATACATTTTTTGAACCTAATTTTACTCATAATTGCATAAGATAGTAAATGATTCTATTATTTTATTCCAATGTCATCGTATTTTTAGATAATGAAATATCTATGTATATAAAGTAGCTAACGCTAATGAAGAAACACATTGCATTACATTAAAAGTAGTATATCAATTAATATATAGTATTATGTATATTTTTTATATATGTTTTCCAATATATTGCAAAATATATACTACCATGCATATTTTCCGTTACATGGTATGTATTATATATTGAAAACGATACTTTTTAGCTTGTAATTTTTATTTTTATGCTATCACGCAGTTTCTCAAAGAATATATTAATTAAAAAAATATCATTTTTAATATATTGGAAAATAGTATATTGACGAATTGAGTAGAAAGTGCTTTTGACAATGAGTGTGATTGGCTCACGAGCCGTTAGGCGAGTGTTGCCAACATACGAGGGTCGAAAGCCCTTCCTACTCTATACGTTACAATATTTTTCGCATTCAATGTTAAGAAAGAATGTCTTTTATTGGTAAAATAGGACACTAAATTAAATTAAATTTTTTAATTAACCTTAACATAATATTAAATCGTATTAATGTAAAATTAATTTCTGTCTTAATTGTGATACAAAAAATTATTAATTAGTAATAGTAACAATTAAATATGATTTAATTGATTTCTATAATAATTTAAAATTATTTTTATCGTTTTCAACATAAAAGATATAGGATTCTCAGCAAAAATAGCTAGAGTTTCGAGTCAGGTTCATATAGTGAATTATACATTATAACTAAATACAGTAAGATGATTTTCTATAGTCTGGGACTTCCCGCTGTCCTAACTCGAGACGATTGTTCATTGGATTTTCTGTTGGATCATTTAATGACTAATAGACAGTATATCTATATATATACAAAAAGTGTAAATTTGTCATATTTTTCACAAACAATGTGGACATTCTTCACGATATGTATTCTTTGTACTGTCATTTTTGACCAATCAATATACCGCGAACCATAAATTTAATCTGATAAATTCTTCCATATATAATCAATTATACTCTCTAAATCTGAAACAGTGACTATTCACTGTTACACAGCTACACGCAGAGAATTTTACGGTATTTTTTACATAAAAAATTTATAGAAAAATTACTATATCATAGTAACATGAGGACAGTATGGAATTATTGAACAAATTACCGATAACGTAAAAATTTTTAAAATACATCGAACAGAATTTACAAGGTGCATTGTAATTTTGACAAAGCAACAGATTAAATTTTATCCAAGAAAATTAAATGTCTTAATCTGTTGCTTTGTCAAAATTACACTGCACCTTGTAAATTCTGTTCGATGTATTTTAAAAATTTTTACGTTATCGGTAATTTGTTCAATAATTCCATACTGTCCTCATGTTACTATGATATAGTAATTTTTCTATAAATTTTTTATGTAAAAAATACCGTAAAATTCTCTGCGTGTATAAGTATACCAACTGGTATACTTAAAGCTCTGAAGTAGTGTATATACTCTATTTTTCAGTGATTTTCAGATTTAGAGAGTATGGAGACAATATATCACTAATTATATGAGCCAAAATATATGGAAATATATATAAAGTTTATTATATTATACTTTATGAATTATATATATATATACCATCCATATACGACAAAAATAAATTGATCATTATATACTATATGAGATAATAAGTATAGAAAAATCTAAAACATTATATAAAAATGAATATATAATTCGATATACGTAAAAAACATATATTTATCAATATAGATATTTTTGCCGCGATATATTTATCATATACTCACCATATACTTTTTTATATTTTTAACAATATATAGCTTTTTCCTGCGGGATGTTTCTGTTTAATAATTAGTTTTTCTTTAAAGTTTCGCGGTACTTGCTAATATTGATGAGCTAGACGTCATGCCCATTTGTTATACTGAGTCGAGTAAAATGAGAGAGGGAGTAAAGATATTAGATGAAATTACACTTAGTTCACTTTGCAGCACATTGGTAGCTAATGTGTACTACGGACTTTATAGTTTATAGTGATAGTTAACGATCGAAAATTTATCATTGGCTTCATATATATATATATATATATATATATATATATATTATACTTGTTATGATGTAGTTTTTTTAGTTCTTTTACTATACTGCTTATTAATTAAAATTAATGTGCAATGAAGTTGCAGGATAATGACGAAAAAAAAGATTGATTCTGTATAATTTTATTCTTGTTTTTTAAATGAAAGTCGACACCTTTGAAGAATATAATTAAGATATTTCATTAAAATTTTATTTTTGAATACTTGATAAATATTATTTCTGGAATGCTTATTGTTAATTTTTTAACAGTCGGTGATTAAAAATATTTTGTTTTCTATCGCTAATATTTATATTTTAAATTTTGAGTCATCTTATCGAGAGATAAATTTTTTTTTTAAGAATTTCAAATTTCAAAACACTGAATTTTTAAAGATAATCATTTTTTAAAATATCTATAATTCGTCACGTACTTTCGAAGAGAATAAAAAAAAAATTTGTGTTGTGTTTCCCGGTTATAAGTATACGAAAAATTGTTTTTTAATAAATTATATTAATTAATTATGAAATTTATAAATAAAAAAATTACTGATAAATTGTTTATTAGAGGTGTGAGAATAGTGATTGAATCAAATCGAATAATTTTAATTTTCGAATGTCGAAACATTCTAATCCGTTATTTTTCAAATTATTTATCAGTTTTCGAATTTCGATATTAAATTCTTAGCTGACATGTAATTAATCATTTAATTTTTTTTTATAATATTTCATCAATAATTTAGATTTTTTTAATAATTAAAAAATTTACATATACTTCAAATTTAAATTGAATAATTGTAAAATCCACAAATGCTTTGAATTTTAACAATAATTAAAAAAATTAGCGAAATGAATGCGGAGTGGATGACTGTTTATTTATTTAATCCCCTCGGAGTGAAATTAACTCCGAAGTAAAGTTTAATTTAATATTAAAACTCCAAATCGGAGTGAATGCTCTCTAAAAATGAATTAAAAATGAAATTCACTGTGAATCAGTGGATAATCACTGTTGCTACAGCTATAAGTATACCACTAATTCAACCAGTGGTATACTTATAGCTGGTTCTCAGTGAATATTCACTAATTCGAAGTGAATTTCAATGATTCATTTTTAGAGAGCGGGGTTTAAAATAAAATCCAGATCACTGTTGAAAAATCAAACTCCTTATTTATTCCGTATGCAATGATTTTTTTTTAGTCCAGGACTACGAGTGAATTCGGATTTACATAAAATCCGAATTCACTTCTAATTTTTTAAAGTGTAAAAATAAATTTGAATTTTTCGCAACATTCGATTTAAATTTTAAACGAATTATTAGTGATTTTTTCCGAATGGATAATTATCCATTACATACCTTTAAGTATTTTTGTAACTAAAGTCAGAATTTTATGCTGACATTAAATTTACCAATAGTACTTTTAAAAATATCATCTTTAGCATATATGCTTATGAGAATCCCTAATAATTCAAGTAAAGTCTTGTGGTAGACATTTGAAATATTCAAAATTGAGTTATGATGTAACGCAAAAACTTTATGACAGTCAAAGATACTCACCGACTATCTTAAATTTTAATTAAATTTCAGTAGAATGCAGATATTTAAAGCAAAACGAGATTTCTAGACAATTATTATACATATACAAAAGGCTGCCTTTTGAAAGCATATTCCAGCGTACTCAACGGGTATTTTTTTACAAAAACTATTGTAGACATTTAATGAAAACAAGTATAATACATTCGTGTACTGTCACACTCGCCGGCGGCTAGTGTACCAATCTTTAGAATTCATGTATTATATTCATTCTTACGAGATAAAAAAATACTATTTTCTACATATATATGTTTTTTAAACATTGTATTATATGTAAAGTCGATGTTATTAAATTTTTAAAACCGGATAAACATCTATAAAATAAAATCTTACAGTATGCATATTCAAATACAATATCTATAAAATTAATAAAGAAACTCAATATTGACATAAAATATAAGGAAGGCTAATCAAATAGAAGCTATCTGAAATTAAAACAACTTATTTTCAATATCAACTGCATTGAAATTGCGATTTTCAGTGCCTATTTTGCTAATCAAAAGCCAATTTCAAACCAATGCAATTTAGTACATTAAATAATGCGGTAAAGCAGGAAAGTATGTGTTCATGCACACCCACCTACGGGAATATACTTGAAGCATTCCGAAATTCTTGTATTGAAGAAGGAGAATTAGGATAGAAGAGGATTGGAGATATGAAAGGGTCCTTCTAAGTGAACAACCCGGAAAAAATTTTTTCATAAAATTATATCAAGTTTTATTAAATTTGATGAAATTTCACAAAATTTTATCAAATTTTATAAAATATTATGAAAATTATCTTATGGTTTCCAATATAATTTCATGAAATTTTTTTGAAATTTAATAAATTCTTTTCAAATTTTGTATAATTTTTTTATTATCAGGATCGCATTTGTTTATCGTTAGCCTCTAAATATTTGCCATTCAAATGAACCACACAACTACTCTGTAAAAAATTAGCAGAGTAAACACGGAGTAAATGCCGAGTGGATGACTGTTCATTTATTTAATCCCCTCGTAGTGAAATTCACTCCGAAGAGAAGTTTAATTTAATATTGAAATTCCAGTTCGGAACGAAATTCACTCCTTAAAGGAGCTTATTTTAATGTTAAAACCCCAAATCGGAGTGAATGCGGATTGAAATAAAATCCAGATCAGTCTGAAATCCCTCCTTTGAAAAAATAAACTAATTATTTACTCCGTATGCATAGTAATTTTTTTTAACTTCGGGACACCGAGTGACGAAATGAATTCAGATTGAAATAAAATCCATAATAACTCGGAATTCACGCTCAATTTTTACAGTATAACAGCTGTTAAGTTAAATTACTCAATTTTTTTTATTCAAAATACAGCATTTTTCGTCGTGTTATCGCTCACAAATTAGCCTGTTTCGACTGGCTCCAGACATTAATACTCCCTTTATCAAAACAGATAATATAAAAAACATAATTTCCGACTTCGAATGATGTCAGCCCTCGTCTTCCGCTCGGGCAGTGAACTTCACCTTCGTCTGAACTTATCATGTTTCATCCCTGTTCACGAAATTTAATACTAAAAGGATTAATTAGGATTTTTTAAAGATAGTAACTATTTCATAATTTCAATTTTATATCAAAGTTCTTTAAATTCAGTATTCTGTTCATACTTTTCAAAATTCTTTAATCGAAAAATATTATAGTTCATATTATAATTATAATTTTTAAAAGTTTAAGTTAATAACCACGTCTAGAATAAATTTTAGGATTTTTAAAATAATTTTTTTTCATTTCATACTATGATTCTTGAGTTCAAAAAAAGTAAATATATAAAATTTTATATTTCTCGAGAACAACAATAAACTGATTTATTTGAAAAGTTTAACCAATAACTAAACAAAACTTTATAGCTTTAAAGGCTCAGTTATAAACACTACGCTCAGTTTTACACAGTGTAGTAGCACAAGTGCTCAGTATACACGTAAACAAGGTTGTCAAAATCATACAAGTTACAAAGAGTTAAAAAAAATCGGTCTGTCAGTTGACCCTGCGGGCCAGCCTCAAAACTTCCCGCCGTTTTCGAGCTCCTTGAGCTCGAAAAATTGTTGTGGATACATTTTCGAGCTCGAAGAGCTCGAAAATACTTTTGTATGCCTTTGTTTTCGAAAAAAAAAGTTTTTTACCATTTTTTCTATAACGATATCTCTCGAACGAATAAACCTATTGAGGCGGTTGAGGTGGCAATCGACACATTTTATTGAGTTCTACAGCTGATCAAATTTTGAAATTGATTTATCGAGTCATTTTTGAGAAATTTTGAAAATACTAAAACAAAATTTTTTTTTTAATTCTTTCGACAGCGGTTTCTGTTGAAAGAATTAACCGATTTTGATGGTTGAGGTGGCATTCGACGCGGTTTATGAAGCTTCAGAGCCCAGTTGATTTTGGAATATCTCGAAACGAGCCCTACCGATCAAGCTCAATTTTTTTCCAGCTTCGAGATATTGACAAACCGCGTCGAATGACACCTTGACGATCAAAATCGGTTCATCCGTTCAAAAGTTATAGATATTTACATACGTACGTACGTACGTACATACATACATACATACATACACTAGGACATCATCTTGAATTTAGTCAGAATAGCTTCCTAGAACCTCAAAACGTCGACATCTATTGGAATTTCGATTTTCACAAATCGGGGTGAAACCAATAACTTCCCGAATTTTTGAAAATTTGCAATTTTCTTAGCGGGAAGTTAAGAAAAACAACGTGAAATTGACAGTACAAGTGTCAGTAACAAATAATTATAAATGGCTTTGAAATTTGCCTGTTCATAATATAAATTTTCATACTTGAAGTTTTTAATTACAATCAGGGTTGAATTGACCTCTTTTCATACACGGAAAAAAGTGTGGTTGCTATATCAGCAGCTGTAGTTGAGATAACTACAAGTTAAAGTAAAGAAATGAACTTGAAATAACCACAACCACACGTGTGGTAACGTCAACTACAGACATCAATGTCTATTACAATTCATATGTAGTATCCTTTATTACATATTGAAGTACCCGCTACTACAATGTTTTACTACAATATTGTGGTTGAGAAACCGCAACTTTTTTTTCGTGTATTTTTTTCATTTTTTACGTACAAATTTAAAAACAAATAAAAACAGGAAGTTATTGATTTCAATTTGACTTACCAAATAAAATTTTGACTGTAGTATTATGTCTAAATGCACCTATTGATGACATGTAAATCGTTCGATTGAGTTAATTATTCCGACAACAATTTCAACAGATTATCTCTAAACTTTCTGGGCTCAAATTATATCGCGTTACTAATTTCAAAAGAATGTATTTTTATATGCCCTTTTGGCTTTAATTACTAAGTTTGAAACCAAAAAGGCATATAATTTTTTTTTCATTGTCAATCGTTTTGTAGACTTATTTTAAAGTTGAAAACCTGGGTCAAAAATAAAACTTGATATAGACTTGGTTTATCAAGTCGAAATCTAGAGCCGTTTTTCTCAAGAAAAACTCGATTGTTTTTTACCGAGATATAAAATTCATTGAGTTTTCGACTTGGTTTAGACATAAATGGCTTATTTAGGTACGATTTAAGACGAAAAAGTCTAAATCAAGTCGAAATTGACTATTCGACTTAAATTATAAGGTGAAAAAGTCAAAAGTAAGGTGAATGACTGTCGTGCTCGAAGTGAAGACGAATAACTTCAAACTAAGATGAAAAAAGCTCTAAAAGTTGACGAAAATTTAATTCAATTCGAAAAACTTGAGATCTGATCGGAAAATCGTCGGCACATCGATAACTTAAAAAAAAAAAAAAAAAAAAAAAATAAGGTGAAGCGAGTCTGAATCAACTTTTATTTTTGATCCGGGAGTTTAAAAAAAAAATTTTTTAAGCCAAAAGGGCATATAACTTAGATTATACGCCCATTTGGCATTAAAAAATTTTTTTTCCAATTTTCAGCTTTAAAATAACTACAATATCATTAGAAATAAAAAAAAAATTATACGCCTTTTTAATTTTAAACTGAGTGACTAAAGACAAAAAGTCGTATAAAAATAGAAGTCCTTTTGAAATTATTGAGGCGATATTTTAACATGTTTCAAATTTTGAAAACAGCTAGTAAACTTTGATGCTGGTTTGCGTATTTCAGCAAATATATGAATAAATACTCTTTAAATATTTTATGAAAAGAAATGTATGTCCCCTAGATGCGGCCATCGACCTTTTACCTCACCCACCCCTATTCCCCTGATTTAACTTCTCTACCTAACCATGCGACTGGAGCTTTCTCGCTACACTATACAGCATTTGCCTGCAATTATTAATCGTAGTGGCTAAGGAAAACCTATAGAAAACCTAGCTCAGTACAGCTGGTTGCTCTATTAGCAACTAGACCTCTTGTTTTATGGCGTCGTATCGAGCCTCGGGCGCGAACACGAGACCTTCCGCATGCTTTAGGCAAGCTTTACGTCTTAGCACGCACGAATACAATACATCAGCTCACGTACATGATACATACATATTACATATGTACGGATGTATATATAAATGTTACTTCTCATGTTACTCATCGATAATTAATTAAAATAATAAACAGAACTTTTAGATTAATTGGGATATATCGTATTGCATAATTTAATTAGAATTCACATAAAGAAATATTACTACATTAGTATATTTCATTAATAACTTATAATTTTTTAAAAAATAATCTGTTTCTCTTAAAATGAAAAAAAGTTTCTTTAGTAGACTTTTAGTTTCAAGGAAATATAAATTTCCTCATAAAAATTTGACGCCAAATTATATGGTACCCATATGGAGGAACTTAAAAAATCATTAGTTGGTTTTTTTATAACATTTTTTTATTATTATTATTCTATAACAGGCTTCAATTTACCGATTTCCTTTTCAGTACAAGGCTAAGGGGCAAGAATTTGCCCGTTGCATTATCAATGAGATCCCAGGTGCGATCACGTTACCTACTTTAAGTCTCAGTTCGAGCTCCCCTTTCGCCTGTAAACGCGATCCCCAAAGGCTCTTCACTCTTGAGCTGCGCAAAATGTGTGAAAAAAACGAAGACCACGAAGAAGAAGAAGAAGAAGAAGTAGTGAAAGAAGAAAGAAATAACCTCGTTGTGATATCCTCACATATATTCCACACGTACATTCTCTTCTACTTACATTTTCTCTAACATTCGTTTTTAAAAGAAAAGAGAAAATCCTGCTATACAGAACATAGTGAGAAAAGGTAGTAGAACCGTCGCTGCTTCTGAACGACCCTTCTTTTTGCTTAGTAAAAGACTTTTTTTATTATTATTATTCTTCTACCTGAAGTTATTTTACGTTTTATTTTATTTAAAAAAAAATATATATATAAACTTCAATGTATACACATTTTTTTTTTTATCTATTTTTAACAATAATTTTAAATCGATAAAAAAGAAACCAACGAGACATTCTATCGATGAAACAATTCGAAAAAGTATGAAGATAGAAAATTTTATTTTGTATAAAAAGTTTTTAATATGAGTTAAAATAAAAAACCCTAAATCCGATCGTATCATTAGTCGCTCACTTTAACTGATTAATGCGTTTTTACAATTTTTATAAAAAAAAATCTTAAGCATAAGAATTATCATTAATGAATAATTATTTGTGAATCTAAATATTTTAGAATATGACGTATCAAAGTATTTTATAATTTATTATAAATTTAAATCAAGTGACTGTTTTGAAAATCGCGCTCAGCCGGTCTTTTTTTTTTAATTTTCTGATATGAAAATTAAAAATTTAAAAAACAAAAGAAGTTATTGGTTTCGGTCCGATTTTCGGCAATCGAAAGAGCTCATCAAGACTTGAATCGGATTATATTTTGAAGTCGATCGGTCACGCGGTTTACGAGCTACACGCAAAATAAAAATTGAAATAATTTTTGTTGAGTTTTTTTTCGTAAACCGCTCGACTGAATTATTTCAAAATTTAATCAAAGCTAAGTGTCAAAAAGTACTTTCGATCCGCAAAGCATAAGCAAATCGGTCGATTTGTTCCAAAGATATCGTCGCACAAAGATTATGTTTTTTTCATCGAAATGAATTTTTTTTTGGAGTAAGCATTTTTTTTTTAACTAAAAAATTTACAAATAATAACGTTTTCGAGCTTAGCTTAAAACAGCGGCAAGTTTCGAGGTCGGCCCACATCAGGGTCAACCGTTTTTCAAATTTTTACTTTAACGTTCGTTTGTTCGATTAAATTTAGGTTACGTTAAATTCTTTAATAATTGTTATATTTACATGCTATTCAATATATGTTTTAAATTTATCAGGCGTTTTTACTTTTTTCTTTCTTACATCTAATTGAGTGAAAGGTATTATCTTTGTTGCACTAATTAGGAACTTTAGCCGAATTTTTCTCTTAAACAATCGAATATTATAGAAAAACTAAAGCGCACTTCGCTAAACAAAAAAATAAATTCTCGACTGAATGTAAATATTCTTGATTCAAGAAATTTTTTTTGAAAACTTCAATTTTCTTGGATAAAGTAGAAATCTCCTCTGATCAAGACAAATTTTCTCGGTTCAAGAAAATCTTGACTTTATTCCCGAAATGCTTGTCTTCTAAAATATTTTCTTGACTCACGATAACTTTTTTTTCTGTGTAGATTAGACGGTAGTGCATCAATGCGCAGTCTGTAGTTTATATTTATTGATTTTGTTTCCGAGAAAAACTCAGTCGAAAATATTTCATAGCCCCTGTTAAAAAAATTATATAAAATAATATATTTTATAAATTATTTTCCGAATCAATAAACTTATACTAGTTCAATTGATAAATTGTCTTTGAGCGAGTATAGGGTCATGTGTTGATCGAGTAATAATACATCACAACAAGTAGTGAGCGACTATAAGTACACTAAACGAGCTTATTTAAAATATTAATAACAAGTAATTATCAACATAATTTTTAATATGAAAATGTTATTCAAATATTCAAAACTACAAATATTAACTAAAAATCAATAATGATTTTTCATTTCATTACCAATTTATATTGAATGGCTTAATCTCCTTCCAATGAAAAGTGAGCGGGTAATGGTTCTTTCACCTTAAGTGTTATTTGTTTTATTCATAAATTAAACATAAATAGTAATATCAACGGAGTATGTCAAAATGATCTTTTTTTCAATTTAATTTTTTTTTCCTTCTACATTTACATTCATTTAAAAAAAAAAATAACTCAAAGGTTCTTTTACAAGAAATATATTAGCATAATACTTCAGAAGCAAAATATGCAACCAGCAGCTAGATTGAGAGACATGGTTTCTGCTTTTCATAGTCGAGAACTTAATTTAAGCTTTGTTTAATTAGTAAGTTTAGCTACTTTGATACAATATAATTAGTAATGTAGATCCCCTGTGGAATTTAAAGAATGATTAAGTGACTGAGAACAACAATAAGTTGATAAATAATTTTTAGGTATTTTAAACATTATTAATTTGTTATTTTGTTGATGTTATACGTGATTATTTCATTTAAATCATATAGAATTTAATTTAATAATCATTTAAATCTAAATATCGATAGTCACTGATATGAATTATTAATTCAACGGCCTTTAGCTTTAGCTGTTCAAATTAGCAATATATTTAAATCTATATAATATGAATGGTTGATTATGACTTGGTTGCCAAGTTTGTCACTAGAAATCATGCTATAACTTTGAAATAAAAATATAAATATTACGTGAATCATGAGATTGTTCGTCAAAATTTAAAAAATGTTTATCATCCTCGTTGTGCACAGAAAAAAATTAGTTCTGCGAACGAAACCTTTCTGTGAACCTTGTAAAGCTTGTTTTCAAAAGATTCATTTTGAAGATTATTTTCACTTGTTCTTCTTTAAGAAACTTTTCATAAAGAAGTAAAAAATGTTAAAACGAAGTTTTTGAAAACGTCACTAAAAAAGTTCAAACAATGGTTCAAAAAAACCAACCATGCAGTGTTTCTAGTTTTTGATTTTCAAATTTTCCCCACTAACGAATTACACAATCCAATCAAAATTGCTTATTCATGTTATATAATTTAACCATATTGCCGATTTGATCACATAAATGCATATCATAATTCAATTAATATAATTAAATTGATAATAAGTATCGGTAAAGACACACATATATATTATTAATTATTTTAATTAAACTCTATAATTACAGGTTTATTTGAACATATTTAATTTTTAATTATTGATGTACATTTAATGCTAAATTCTATTTTGAACAAGTTGATTATTGCATCAAAACTTTTTGATTGTATCAGAGAAAATTAATCAATGATATTTGAATTAATCTAAAGAAGTTCTCGAGAGTAAAATAAGGGAATGAAAAATAGTAAAAAAATGTGCATATCTTTAAGATTCCTTGGTGACTTGACTTTATTCTTCATCTCTCTTTTTTTCAGTATTTCCGCATTTTTGTTCTATACAATGCGTTGAACAATCACCGCACCCCTTATTCAACAATCAGTTCTTGAAGGATCAATGCACCCAGACATTCAAGAATTCAAATGATTAAATAAGTTCTTCCAAACTCTCGTCAGATATAGTTAGATTGATATACATGTACTCAAATATATCATTCAGCCAGAATTATACTTGTAAAAATTAAGGTACTAAAATTTTACATACTTAGTTTAGGGAAATTCAATAAACTGTAATAATCTTACAACGATAATAATCTAAACATCGATAATGGAGTTCAAATAACACCGTCAATCTACTCCGCATGTACACTGTTTTAACACCGGTTGGATAACAAGGCTACACCGATGCAAGTTCATTTTAAGACCATTTTTTTTTTACATTGCATTTCTTGTCTAATAGAAACAATAAATATGAAAAATAGTATATCAAGGAATTAAGTAGAAAGCCCTTCCTACTCAATACGTTACAATATTTTTTGCATTAAATAATAGGAAAGGATGTCTTTTAATGGTGAAAAAGAATACTACATTAAATTTAATTTTTCATTTAACCTAAAATAATATTAAATCGTATTAATATAAAATTAATTTCTGTCTTAACTCTGATACAAAAATAAAAAAAAATAAATAGTAAAAATAACAAGTTTCAAGTCAAGTTCATATAGTGAATTATGTATGATAATTATATACAGTAAGATGATTTTCCATAGTCTGGGTATTTCCGTTGTTCTAACTTGAGACGGTTGTTCATTGGGTTTTCTGTTAGATTGTTTAATAACTCATAAACAATATATCTATATATGAACAAAAAGTGTAGATTTGTCATATTTTTCACAAACAATGTGGATATTCTTAGCGATATTTATTCTTTACAGTGTCATTTTTAAGCAATCAAAGACTTGCTTTCTTACTATGAGGTGCGAAGAAGTGTTTTCGTGGATAAAAAATAGTTATTATAATAATTAGTAAATAATATTATAAATATAGATGTCGTGAAAAAATGTCGGTAGAACCTCGTAAAAGTTTATGACCTAGTCCGCTACCTAGTACTAGGGAGAGAACAAATAATGTAGCAGAGAAGACCAACCAAGGGGATGAGAAGTGGCTTTTATCTTTCATACAAGTGTCTATAGAGTTATGGAAATAAAACTTTTAGCGAGGTTTCAAAGTGTTTTAACGACAATAAAAAAAAAAAGCTCAAGAATTTAATACTTTGTTCACTTTTTTTTGTAGTCAATCTTTTTCGATATGATGTAATTAATAATTAATTGCATGTATCAATGCATATTCCTGTTAATTTTCCTTTGTCGAAAATTATTCGCAGATTTCATATAAATAGTTTGTACACATTGTGAATTTGTCTATTTACAAAATTATCATATATTTTCACTAAAAATTTATAAACCTCAAAGTTTTAATTTAAATTTTCAAGTCTTTGAAATAAATCTTTTTTTTTTTTTTTTTTTTTTTTTTTGATAAATAATATTTTGAATTTTTTCATACTCACAATTTATGAAAAAATCAATTGAAATATATTTAAAGCGAACAATTAAAATAAAAAAAAATGTAAAAGCTAATCAAACTTATCTGCTTATTCAGACATTGGCATGCGATTACCGATATTAATTGCAGGTTTTTTTTAACAAAAAATCCTAATAGATTTTATTGACACTAATCTAGCTTACTTAGTAAAAGATTCTGGCAGAATATTTAAACGCTAATGCGAAATTCAATTACCATGCATCATCTACATTAGCCTTAAATTTTATACAATTTTCTACTCTACGACAATGTTATTTGATTTTTTTATTTTCATATTCTTTCATCTAAACTTTTTCTGCAACTTGCTGAGTCACACTAATAATATCGCCAACTTACTTCATAATTTAATACCATGTAAATTTGTTTTTTATCAACTATAAAATCGAATAAACTGTTGGTATATTTTAAATTGCCGTGCACATGTCGTTCTCGATAGAATAATTTCTACTTGTTACAGTAGAATAAATTTAAAAACAAATTTTTTATCTGTTATTTTTATTGTATCATTATCAACATAACCCCTAACGTAAATTTTAATGAGTATGCCTTATCACGTGACTTAGTTACGAGCAGAAAATAACTTAAAATGTGTCCTTATGGCACCAAAAAGCTTACCGTGTTGCCAGATTTCCTGTGAGACTAAAAACATCTAGATATAGTTTTCGCCGTGGAGTTACTATGTACCCTATGTACAAACGCAACTAACCAATGGTAGCAATAGCTTAACTGAATATAGAAGTAAGATAAAATGAGTATAGTACGTATAGTATATGGGATGAATTTAATGTAAGAGAGAAAAGGTAAATTCACAGGCAGCTCTGATTGCAAGCATACTACTGTACCTAGTATATTCATCTCTTTACTCTTTCTCTGTATGCCATTGTACATTTACGTCAGTGAACCATGCCTACATGACCCCTAGTGGCCAATTAGCGCTGTCTATGTGCATTGGTTGTATATAGTCTGTTAGCTATACTATTTGAGCAAAACGAGATAGAAATTCACTAGCCTTCTCGCCTGCTCTTATGCTTCATGTACTTACGACATTTGATTGGTGAACCTGTTAACGACAAGGGTAGTTTTCAAACTTTGGTAAAGTTGTGGTGTTTAGTTTATACCCTTGAGAAATAAATAATATATAACTTGTTTAGAAAATTTATAATATACTATTATTATTTAATCGGTTTATAAACTTACTAATTTCATAGTTTTTTATTTTATTAAATTATATTATTTAGTGAAAGATAATGAAAATTTAGTATTGGTTGTTGTTGAAAATTTAAAGACTTGATTCAAAATCTTGGTGAAAAATTTATCAACAGCCAGCAAAGATTTCTTTATACATGGAGAATTAATTCTCGTTTAAAATGTTATGGTCGAAGTAAAGCCGGATCATGTTGTTCGACTGACGGAAATTGAAATAAACACATGGGAAAATTACTATGACCATCGTAAAATTGACAATAATTATAGCACAAATAACTGTAATCATTGTAAATTTTACTTTGGTCATAGTAATTTCTGCATGTGTTTATTTTAATTTCCGTCAAGTAGCCAACATGATCCGGCTTTACTATAAAACCATAGCATTTTAAACACAAATAATTTCACCGCATAGATTCTCACGTAATATCTTTAAATGGATTCCCATGTGGTTTTCTATGGGAATCATCAATAACCCACTAAGAAGTTATACATGGAAATTCAGGAGTAATTTCTAACTAGATTACCACGTGGTGGTTTCGGATAATTTCACACATGGTTTTCTATGAAAATGAATACCATTTTAACAATCTATCTGATAGAGGTTCTGCATAGACTTTTTTCTGAATTCCCACATGACGTTTTTCGATGGATTCCCACGTAGTCTTCTATCGAAATCATGAAATCTCTTGGAATATTAGTCGCTGTTTCACACTCTGGTCAAAGTGTCACCGTATAGCACATCCGTCATTTTATAAACGTGTGTCGTTTAAGGGTTAAAAGTCCTTGGCAAGTTTCTTATATAGCGATTCAAATATTATTTTCTACACAGATTTCAATATCGGGAAAGTATTTCCTGTGGGTTCCTTCGTAGTTTCCTGTACAATGCCGTATTGATTGTCCTATTAGAGGAATTATTATCGTTTTATTTTTTTGTAAATTTACAAGGCTTAAAAAATTTACTTTATTTCGAGCAAATTTAATAACAAGTATTTCAATGTCAAATTAAATTTTTTATAATTATTCTTTCTAAATTCTATCTTTGTGCTAAAAAAGTACTGTCCATAATTCATCAGATATAAAACGGTATTAAAATAGAAGATATAAACGTTTTTAAACAAATTTCGAAAACTGTAGATACTCTACTGACATGAAAAGTGAATACTTATAGTTTATAGATAGTAGAGACTATGTACAGATTATTAAGGAATTTATACTGTAGTTTGAATTTTCAATATCTTACGTAATAGTAAGTTTGTACTAAGACGCCAATTAATCCGACTATCGGCTATTCAAGTTTAGCTTTGCGTGCACTTGTGTGTTTTCAGTTTTCCTTATGGTATCGGATAGATTATTTCAAAGTTAAGATATCTTAATACTCGATTTTCTGATGAAATAGACAAGATATATGCTAGTCTACATAGCTTTTATGGATTATAATGGCTCGAAAATACCTACGGTGATACTATACCGTAGTTTATAATGCGATATACCATGATCGATAAAAGGAGACCGGTATGAACAATACTTACCATTGTCTTAGTTTTCTTATTCGATAACAAGTCTTGACTTCAACAAGAGAGTCGTTATACTCATAGAAAGCTACGGCACTGCCAAAATCTTTTTATCAAAATACATAAGTATGAAGAAGATGGTATCAAGATGAGTCATCTGAAGATTTTACTATTATTATAAAATCAATTGTTAGTTAAATCTTTTTTTTTTAAGATATTCAAAGTGAATAGAAAGATTTTCTAGTTGCCGTTGATAAAAAAGTTTTCATTTTTTGCGGGCAAAATGAGGTACCAACTGAAAAAGGTAAAAAAAAAAAAAATTCTGGAAATTAAATGAATTTAATTAAATTACATTTTCTTATAAGTAATTTACATAAAAAAAAATTACATTACACAGAAGATAAGAGAAAAAAAATCAAATTGATTTCATACTATTTTTTTACAAAACTAAAATTTTTCGAAAATAGTAAAAAAAAAATTCAGAACAATGCTTAATTATATTTACAAAAATTATTTTGAAATGTTTAAAAATTATTTAGAAAAAAAAACTTTTTTTTACATTTTCGGGGTACCTCATTCGCCCCTCCATCCCGTTTTGCCCCTCCTTCTCTTATTTATATATCAGAATGTATAAAAGTATCCTTAATTGTTTGATCTTTTAATCCTTTTATCTAAGAATAAGGAAACCTTTTATCTCAAAATAAGATAATAGGATTTCTCAAGATCCCTTAACACACCTTAGAACTTTATTCTTTTTTCTGCTTTACAGTCGTGTAAGATAATTATTAAAGAACTGCTATAATACATTTATCTTAAGGTATAATACTTAAACTACGAAGATATTTACATTTACTATTCATTTTTCGTATATAGAACAGCTATTTATATATAGCTGCTTACGAAATCACGATTGTATAAATTTGAAAATACAAAATTGAGTAGTTTACCAAAAATAATTTAGTGGTATGATTGCATGATTCAAACTAGAAAAAGAAAAATTTTTCTAAAGTCATTCAATGATATTTCTTAGCTATTATTTTATGACTATTTGCAAATTTGATCTATTTGAAAATAAGATGTTTTATTCAGTTTAATATCTAGAAATGTATTATTAATTTTTCATTTCAATTAAAACCTATTTATGCTAAATTGCCTCGAGCACTTTTCTGATTGAAAATGACAAGCTTTCTTAGTAATTAGAAATTGAAATAGTTGGTTTATTAATTATTAATTATGATACAATTACATTAGTACACTATAAAACATCGAGAGTAAATCCAGAGTAAATACGATTTTTTAACTTCCCGCTAAGAAAATCTATGATTTTCAAAAATTTCGGGAAGTTATTGTTTTCACCACGATTTGCGAAAATCGAAATTCCAACAGATGTCGACGTTTTGAGGTTCTAGGAAGCTATTCTGACTAAATTCAAGATGATGTCCCAGTGTATGTATGTATGTATGTACGTACGTATGTAAATATTCTGTAACTTTTGAACGGATGAACCGCTTTCGATCGTCAAGGTGTCATTCGACGCGGCTTGTTAAATACTATAAGCACTGAAAATTTGAGCTTAATCGGTAGGGTACGTTCGGAGATATTGCAAAAATAAAATTTTTTCAAAAATGTTTTTTTTTAATAACTTTTAATTCGCTCGATGGATTGATTCCAAAATCAAATCAGCTCTAAAACTTTATAAGCCGCGTTGAATGCCACTTTAACCATCAAAATTGGTTCATTTGTTCAAGAGAAATCGTTAACGAAAGAATTAAAAAAATTTTTTTTTGGTTTTTTCTGAAATTTTTCTAAAAATGACTAGATAAATCTATTTCTAAATCTGATCAGCTTTAGAACTTAATTCAAAGCGTCGATTGCCACCTCAACCGTCTCAATCGGTCAATTCGTTCGAGAGATATCGTTGGAGAAAAAATGGTAAAAAACATTTTTTTTTTCCGAAAACAAAGGCATAAAAAAGTATTTTCGTGCTCGAAGAGCTCGAAAATGTATTCACAACAATTTTTTCGAGCTCAAGGAGCTCAAAAACAGCGGGAAGTTTTGGGGCTGGCTCGCAGGGTCAACTGATAGACCGATTTTTTTTTTTTTTTGAGCGGAGTGATTTAGGAGTGAATACGGATTTTATGTCAATCCGCATTTACTCCGGTAAGTTCATATGACAGTTTATGATTTAGCGGAATCATATTAATGATGAAAAATTAAAAGCCCATTTCTTTAACTTCATAAGCGTGAAAGGTTTTATTAGCAGCTGCTTATAATTTTTTTAAATTATTTCGGGTAAATTTATGAAATGGTAGCTCGTAATTATTTCCGTACTCGATATAAATATCAAAATATAGAGGACCCAATCTCACTATGTATTAGTAATTTTTTTTTATAATTATTATTTTCTAAAACTCCTCTTCGGGGGAATTTCACTCTGTAAATTTTTTACAAATGTCTTAGAAATCAGATAATTGTTTTATATAATTGATTTAATGGAAATTAAATGTATGTATAGAAACTTATATATAAAGTGTAATATGATGATTATTTAAATTATTATCATATCTGATCGCCAAAAGCCCTTGATAATGGAACTAGTCAATATTATCAGACTTTCACCACATCGATGTTGAAAGTTCAAATTCTTATTTCGTTTGGCGGGAAGAGAAAATCACTTATCTGTTTTGAATAAAAAAAAAACAAATAAATTAAATGTGTAAGCACCAACTTTTCTATTAAGAATGTCAAAAATTCACAGCTTACATGGCAGATATAACGAAGAAAAGTCTGCACATCTAAAAAATGTGATAAGACATCTTAACCCACGCAGTTGTCACCCTCATATGATCTTGAGTAAGCAATCATGTGGGTTGAGCCGCCCAACTACACTGGGTGTGTAATATACTATATTTGCGCTGGAACAATAAATAGTTCAGTATATTATCTAAAAGTGCATGGAAAAACAAAACTTTTGAAATTAATATTTGAAACGCCGGTAAATTGCTCCGGGGAGTCTATGATACATTTTTACATTCACAACAGCAATTTTTATGATGCGTAAGAGTCATTAATACAGTTCAGAATATAATGTTTACAATTCAAAGAGCACTTTATATAATTTGAATAATTCTTTTTTTTTAAGATACAGAACTTAGTTCTAAAAGGACGTAATTCGTATTTTGAAACTTTTATAGAAGGCGCTTAATTGAAAAATGTTTACTAATAAAATGGCTAAATCGGAATCTATAAGGTTTAAAAGACTTAAAATCCATATTAATAATTAAATTTGACTCGTTACATTTTGAAATATTATAGAAAATCCGGTAAGATTTAAATGATGTAAAATGAAAAATTTTCATATTTGCGAGTTCTGACTTCTTAAAGCCAAAATAACGATCTTGATAATAATTATAAATTATAATGAAGGAATTATATAAAGTTTGAAATCGTGTTCTTCAATAATTATTTTGTCATTATTTACTTGTTACGCTTTACTTGTTACAATTCATTTTTTTTTGTCAATTAATTTAAAATAATAAAAACATGAATGAAATAATGACAATACGGATTACTAAATTTGTTCATTTAACAAAAAAAAAAAGTAGATTTATCATTACTAACATTTGATCTATATATGTACATAATATCATTTTAAGAACTTTGAGCATCGTGTTTTATTTTTTAAAAAAGTCAAACAAAATAGTAAATTTCGCTTTTTTTTCATTTATTAATTCTGTTGAGTAAAAAATGAAATAATTACAAAATGAAAAAACTTTATATGAAGTTTAATCATTTTGTACAGAATTAAAAAATAAATATTATTTGAAAAAAAAAAAGCAAAATATCATGAACGGCATAGTGACGTTCACCAAATGGTGATAAAAGGAATGATAATTGCAAAGGGAATACAAGACGCTTATGACGACACCAGATGTTGCATTTACGTTATTATTCTCATGTGGTTTTTATTTTTATACCATTTTTTGTTTCTTTCTTATAAATTTTTCCTAATTGTCTGTGGCAATATTAGCGTTTTTATTTTATACTTTATTTTCATTCGTTGTTTTAATATTTTCTTTGTCGTCTACTCTATATTTCTTTTCGCACCGCTATGAGCACTTCAATAATCAGAGCTGCTATGTATTTACTCATGTGGAAATACGAGTCGTAGAGGCAGATAATCGTCCCTGCGATTTTCGTTTGTTTAAAATTTTTTTTTTTTTTTTATATTCTCAACTATATTCTGTCTATTTATCATTTTAGTTGTTTCAAATTGTTTATATTTATTTATCTTATAATATGCTTCTTGCTTTACGTTTGTTTTTCTACTAATTACAATAAAAATAATGTTGAACTAAACAAATAAATGATGCACTGTAAAAAATTTGTGCCGTAAACGCAGAGTGAATACCAAGTAGATCATTTTTTTTTTATTTGAGATGGATGCTTCTAAACTCAATCGGCGCCACAAGAGACGGCCATATGAATGTTTTTTTTTCCTATCAAATAATCGGTATTTTAGAAATTGCACACGAAAAAAAATATCTGAAAAGCGGTTGACCCTGTGGGCCAACCCCAAAACTCCCAGCTATTATTGAGCTTATAGAGCTTGTCAACGTTATTATTGATTAACTTTTGAGCTCATCGAGCCTAAAAAATAGTTGGAGTAAAAAAATATTCATTTTGCTGCAAAAAATTAATTTTAGTCCGACGATATCTTTGAAACAAATCGACCGATTTGCACGTGATTTTGAGGCAATCGAAAGATCTCGTTGCGACTTAGATTTGATCAAACTAAAAAACAAATCGGCCGAGTTATTTGTAAGTTATGCAACAAAAACTTAAAAAAAAACACAGACACATGGACGTCCATTTAAAAATCGCCAGAATAGCTTCCTAAGACCTCAAAACGTCGAGATCTGATGAAAACTCGATTTCCGATAATCAGACCAAAACCAATAAAACCTCATTTTTTGAAAATTTTCAATTTTCATAGCGGAAAGTTAGAAATTGTGGTTTTTCTAACCACAATATTGTACTCTCTAAACCTGAAATAGTGAATTATCACTAATTCACAGTGTATATTCACTATTTGTCACAGCTAAAAGTCAACCACTTGGAATTAGTGCATATACACTCATTTACCCCGTGAAATGATGCACTTATGAAAACAGTGAAATTCACTGTAGTTATTAGTAGTAAATAGTTCTAATGATAATTACTTATTAAAAAGTAATGTTTTAAATCTACTGTGTAAAAAGTAAAATTTTCACTATTTATACATAAAATTCACTTTTTTCCAGTGAATTAGTTGATCACTAGTACACAGTGAATAGTCACTATTTTCACTATTTCAAGTTTAGAGAGTAGTAAAACATATCGTAGTAGCAAGTACTCCAATATGTACTCTCTTAAATTTGAAATAGTGAAAATAGTGGCTATTCAATGTGTACTAGTGAAAAGGATGTCAGTAATTCAAATAGTAATACACTTTTCACTGCCAAATAGTGATTGTCATGTGATTTTCAATAATTCGTTTTTACAAAGTAGTGAAAGGTACTACATAAACAGTACTGACAACTAAATATTGCAGTAAGCATTGATGACTGTAGTTGGCGTTACTACACGTGTGATTGTGGTCATTTCAAGTTGGTTTCGACATTTCTGCACTTTGACTTGTAGTTATCTCAACTACAGCTGCTGTTGTAGCAACCACAATTTTTTCCGTGTGGTATTTTACATACTGATGCGAAATGAACGTGTTTTCATTTTGATCAAGTCATGAGCAATCGGTTGTTAATTGATGTCATTTTTTTTGTTAAGTCTTAAGATTAATTTTGAAAATACAATTATTGTGACCATCGAATTGTTTAGATAAACAAAAAATTTAGCAAACAAACAAACTCCTTTCGTAGGATTTTTTAATTTTTATTATTTTTCCTTAGTTTTTTTTACTAATTTAAAAAAAAAAAGAAAAAAGAAAAAACACTTATTTTTCAAGTACACTACTGGCGTAACCCCTTAATAATGACCTCAGTTATTTTTAAAATCACAAGATACCTTTCAAATCCCATAAAGTTTAAAAAAATCGTCTTTCAATGAGTCTAAAGAATATAAAGTTAAGCTGATTTGTGTAATAGCTTCAACTTACATTTCACAAAATCGAACAACGACAAAAATAATCTGAGCAAACGATATTTTCAAAGTATTCACAACTGTAGGATTTAAAGGCTAAATTTTTTTGAATTTGAGTCACAGAAAGCTTAACAAAAATATATGTTCGATAAAGTCCGCCCAGGAATTCATGAAATGTAAAAATTTCGAATCGCATACGAATATTAACTACCGAAATATATTCAAGTTACGATTTCGAGGAGCCTGGGGCACGAAGGCCCCCTTAAGCCGGTTTTTTCTTTTGGTGGCTTTTAACCACCAAATTCGTTTATTTTCCGTCTATTTCGGAAGAATCAGTCGAAATTTTGCAAAAAATCGAAAACAAATTTTTTTTTTCTGGGGCACGAAGGCCCCCTCCCCAAAAAATTATAAGTAAAAATTTTTTTTCTATTTCCCGTCAAGTTATGACCTCTATAATGTTTGTATCATATTTTAGGCCGATATGTGATTTGTGGGGTAAAATGGACCACTCAAAAAAAAAATTGTAACGAAAAAATTAACTTGACGAAAAATGAAAAAAAAAAAAAAAAAAAAAAAAAAATGTTTTTTTCGAGTTGTCCATTTTACCCCACATATCACATATTGGCTTAAAATATGATAAAAACATTATAGAGGTCATAACTTGACGGAAAAAAAAAAAAATTTTACCTAATTTTTGAGGGGGGCCTTCGTGCCCCAGGCTCCACTATATTCAGTGCTGCCAGAACGTGCGATATTTTTACCCCCTCCTGAGGTGAAATAGCATTGAGTGTAATGGCAGGAGGGGGTAAAAATATCGCACGTTCTGGCAGCACTGACTATATTATAAAAAATTTTAATAATTCAAACATAGCATTTGCTCGCAATAATTTTATATCCTTAAAAAAAAAAAATAACGCTTGCTTTTTAATCCAAACTTTCTACGCAGCCTTTATTTCAAATTTAAAGCATTGTAGTCACTTTTGAATACTTCATTGTTTGAAATTCTCTATAGAAAAATAAAACCCTCATATTTATTTAAAAAAGTAAATAAAACGTTCTGGATAGGGAATAAAACACTTGTGTAAAAAAAGTTAGATTTAAATTGAATATAAGTAAAGTTTGATTGACAAAATTGCTGACAAGGGAAGTCAGTGGTAGAGCAGTAGAGTGATTGCAATTTCGCACTTTCAGCTGGACACAAAACCGCTATTTGTATCTCAAGAGACTCTAATGGAATAACGTTATATACTAAATAGAGTCAAACTTAAATGAAGCTTATTGGATAAAGCTGTGAGAATTCTCTTGTATGATGAGTTGGAAAAACTAACTCACTTTACCAATTCTCTCTCTCTCTCTCTTTCTCATTTATTTTCATTTTGTCTTCTTGTAATAATAATCTTTATTTATCTTTCTGGTTCGCGTGTAGCTCGAAAATAAATACGATAGTACAGGGAAAACGTAAACAATATAGTAGACGCGAAACTTAAGGGTAAAACAATGCTATTTTAAAGACATATATATATATACTCATTTTCACCAACTTTCCTCGCTTTAACATCTTCTGTATATCTTAAAGATACTTCACAAAATATTTACTTTTATTTTACATAATTCATTTTAGTAATTATTACTCATGCTCTTGGCTCTTGTCTTCATTTCCTCAACTTATCCGAATAAATTTACATATATCATAAATAGTTTAACAATTAATATGAGTATGTGTTTTATTTTATTTTTTAAACTCAATTTTCACATACTTATGTAAACTATTTATTCATGAAATTCATTATAAATTTGATAGTTAATTAACAGCGTTTGTATATAAATTGTTCGGTCCATTAAAATATATATACTGAGAGAAAAAGTTAGCTCTGCGAACGAAACCTTTATTGGCTGAAAGATGACTGGTATTTGGATACAGTGAACAAAGCGGATAGATTCTGTGTAATGAAAGTCACATCGATCCTTTTAATGACCAGTGTAGATAATTGTGAATAATAAACTGTCCCGTGTACAAAATATTCTAATTTGAAGCTTTCTGAACTTTGAGTTGATCACTTTTGAAACTGAAAATTTTCGAGAGTACCAAAAAATTTCAATTGAGTACTTTTTAGGAAGATTTTTCTAAATTTTCTCAACAAAAATAATTCGAATTAAAAATTTTGCTGGTTTAAAAAACATTAAAAAAAAGACTACAACCAATTATGAACGTTGTTTTGAATTTTTATAAAAAGTTTTCAAAAACGAAATCTGGAGATTGAAAATTTTTCTACTCTAGTTTTTTAAAGTTCCAAAACAGATTGACTCAAAATTTAGAATTGTTTCAAATTTGGAAAATCATTATTACTAACTTTTTTGGAAAATTTTTGAAACTAACTTTTTTTTACATGAGGTCTTTAATTTTAAACTATTCCGATATACTTCTTTTCAAAAATACTCGTCGTTGTTTCGGCTACGTATGAACTTCCGTTTACAGACTCAGACCTAGCGTTAAATTCCAACTTATTTGAGTCAATGAAATAGAAATTATTTGGAATATAGATTTTTTAAGTTGATTACTTTTTCGATCACTTAGTGCGTCATTGGCCTCTTTTTCCTCGGAAAGGCCGGGGCATCACGAAGTACTTAAGAGAGTAAAAGATAAAAAACGGCTAGTCGAAAATTATATTTTGGGGTTGAAAAACTATTAACACCGAGAAAAAAAAATCATGTATTTTTTCGTAAAATTAAAACGTAAGAAAGTGGAAGTATAAATACTTCCATACACATTTATTTATTTATTTATTTTTTTTGGCAATTAAATTCTTATTTTATTATTTTTTTCCTCAATTTCCAAATAATATTACGTAGTTTTATACTTTCCCCGCAATGTTGATTCAATAAGCTCAACTTTATGTTAGCTGTCCTAACTTTTCTTAAAAGTAAGTTGTAGAGTGGTCTCTTGAGCTTACGATCTCAAGTTTACGTTTGTTTAAAGAATAAAAACAAAAATCAACATCGTAATCCAGTGGATTTTATTGATAGACATGAATAAATACAATTTACCCACAACTCCCTTCACTATTAATTTTTTTGTCTCAATTTTCAACAGTATTATACATCTCGATTATATATATACACGTTTTTACCCCACATTCTCGAAAGAAGAAAAAAGAGAAATAAAAAAAAAGAAAAGTTTATAGTGCTGAGTTAAAGAGTGGATTCACACAACTCGTATATAGTAGAGCTTTTATTGTTTTTAAAATAAAAAACTAGGTCAGTACCCACCTAACCCTTTTCTCGCTTCTGATCCTCTCATCCTACACTTTCTTTCATTCTCCACATTGTCATATAACTTTTATTATTTAATTTAACAATAAATTTGAATTTCCCACCTTTTTATAACTTATCGAATTATATTTTTTATCATCCAATCAATTTAGTCCATCATAAAAAAAAAAAATTAAGATATTCATTATTAAAAAAAAAATTTTTTTTATCAAATAATTCAACTGCAATTCCAGCAGATTCTCTAAGGAAAGTAATAAAAGACATACAGAAGGTGAATGGTTATGATCGAATCAAATATAGCGTAGACAAGAATCTATAGAGAGATAAAGGAAATAAAAAAATGAAAAATAAGAAACTGTAAAAAAAAAAACTGCCTCGTTGCGATGAGTTATTGGCATAGATAAGAAAGACGAAGATATCGAAGAAGCGAATAAGAATAAAAGAAAAAAAAATCATCCCCTCGAGAAGTGGTAAGACAGACTGGAGACAGAAAATGACGGCTGATAAAAAGCGACGTTACTATCTCTTGGATACGGAATGATCCGCGAGAGTGACTCGCAGACTAAGACGTAAAAGGGCTAAAGAAGGATTTTAGAGCGACGAATATACTCCTCTCCGATATCTAGAATGGAAAACGAACGAACGGTAGTCGAGTCGTGTTCCTTACGAGGCTCTTAAATTAAATTACATGCAGTCGCCACAGTCACAGCGGCACACTTGGCACGAGTATCACCCCCTTTCGCCTCCTTTACTTGCCATTCTCCATGCATAATGCATGCGGTATTTTGCGAGCTACCTCGGGAACGCAATTCAGAACGTCGAGAGAGACTCGTTCCACCTTTTCTGAGGTTCTTCCTAGATATAGGGGTGGGTGAAAGAGACTACCCCTCGCGTGCTTCTTGAGCGCTCTGAGATGCCTAATAAAAGCGTAAACATTGCCGATCTTACAAGCACGACTACTTTCACCACTATCCTACTACTCTATGCTATGTATTTAACTATATACATATACATATACATATATGTATATGTATATATATATATATATATATATATATTGCAACCATTGTTTTGCATACGATTTTATACTTACTATGCATTTACACTTGGTGGAGAAAAACATTTTTATTCATATAAAATTATTCATTTCTGCTATAAAATTATCTGCATTAAACAGACTGAATTTAAAATAAGTCTATACGTATACTTATAAGTGTGTAAATTAACAAATAACAATCATTAACACTAAAAAAAAATTCAAAATTTATACAGATTAAAATTTATCTGCCCTAATAAGCGGGAAAATAAAAAATAATATTTTTAATTTTTAGTATTTAAATTATACAAATGAGAAATTTATGTTAAATTTATGTTACAAAATATTTTTTATTGTCCATTATAATTTGTTAAATTACTAGTTATTTTATTTATGCAAGAGAATAATATACAAGTTAATTATTTTTTGAATAAATATTATTTGTAAGATTAAAAGAGTTTATGGAGAATTGTCTATTAAGATAAGCTATTCAGATATATTTCATAGAGTAATAAATGTTGAATTGTATGAATTTTTTTTATTTTATCGATAACGTTAGCGATAAAATCGTAACTGACAATGACTTTTAGAACTTTTATCCGTAGCTTTTCAAACTTGAACTTTAATAAGACATGACAATTGAACTTGAAACTATTGACTTTCTGTATGGTTCCTTCTTTATTTGTGATTTTATTGGTCAATAGATTTTTCCATTTGATAAAATTTTACTTTATGTTAACACATTTTTATATGCAGAGGCAAAGTAGACAATATTTTGTTTATATTAACATTAATTAACATACTGAATATACTGTAAAAAAATTTTGGACTCGATGTAAAAATTTTTACGTGAAAATTACACCAAATAACGTGTTGAATTTAGGCGATGTGAGGTAAAAAATTTTTACACCGTCAAGCGTGTAAATGTATGATTTATGATAATTTTACATTAACGAAAATAATTGTAAAAATATTTAAATGTTTAAAATACTATTTAATATCTAAATAAAATTAATGTAGTCATTGACTAAGTAGTAAAAAATTATCAATATCATTTAATCGTTCAATAACATAAAAATGTGTAAAGAAGTAGATTACACCGTGTTAAGATTACACGGGTGGATAATTTACACCAAGGATTTTTTACACTGTTATTTTACACTACACGGCCATGTAAAGTTCTCGGGAGCCATTTTTACACCAAAATTTTTTAAAGTGTTGTATGGCGAGGAATGAAACCAATACGATTTCCAACGGGGGTGAGGTTGGCTGCTCGAATCAAAGACGAAGGCTAAAATTAGTCGAATTTTAAATAGTTTTATCTCGTGCTATGGCACTCATTGAATTTTTGAACCCTTAGTTAATCGCAACAGAAAAATTACGTTGATTATTTAATTAAGGGTTAACATAACCTGCATTAAAACTCAGTTTCGATGTCCGGATACAGTCATAATGAGACATTTGAAGACTAATAGCGTCTTCACTTGTTCGAATTCATAACTTGATTATTTAGAAAAGCATATGATTATTTTGTTTTTTCGTAAAGAATTTTCTTTTTGCCTTCGATTCAAGTAAGCAATTACACACACAGGTTAGAATCTTTTACTTTCCTCTCTTGGTGTGTAATATACTAATTTTGACAAGATTACAATAAACTCAGGTATTTATTTAGCCTGCAGGAACAAGAAGGTTTTTCCCCGAGGAAAGAAACCAACGATTTTCTACCGGCTTAATCGCACTGGTTTTAAATTGGCTTATTTCGAATGCAAAAGAGTAAAATTAGCACCGTATACTGTAAATGATTACAATGTCTTATAAAAATTACAGAATAAGCTGTTATTTTTTACTCAGCGTTCAAAGAGATTGTATTTGATTTTTACACCGTAATCCTTCAAATTTATTTTTTCGATTTTTATAACAAATAAATACTCAGTCAAAATCAAAGATTAACTTTTTAGTTACATTTGGAAAGCGTACATAGTAGAAAATTTGCGAAGCGATTATTTTATTTGTTTGATCCCGTCAGAGTTAAATTTATTTCAGATTGAAATGGATGCGGATTGAAATAAAATCCAGATCACTCCGAAATTACTCCACTGAAAGAAAAGTCCCCATTTATTCCATATGCAAAGTGATTTTTTTAAACTTTGGAACCCTGAATGACGGAGTGAATTTCAGATTTAAATAAAATCCATATTCACTCCGAATTCACGTTTAACTTTTTACAGTGTAAGCATCGACACAAAAAAGTAGACAAGAATTTTAAATAGTTAACATGAAAATTGTGATAGAAATCGTTTTTCAATACAACATAAAGTTTTTCATTATTTGATGCTAATTTTTTTTTTCGTTATAAAAAAAAGCGATTAAAATTATTGTGTTTATTAAAAACTGAATAGTTATTCTAAGTAACATATTAAATCGAAGATTATGAAGTTAGGATAAGATGTAAGATAATAAAAGTTGTCTATGAAATAAAAGTATGAGAAAAAGCTGTCAATTTACTTTTATACCAGTGGGATCTTATAAATAGGCAGACAAAGGATCGACAAAAGTATATAGTAAATTTGATTTTTGACGTCGAAACTTTTACATCAAAACACGTATAAAAGTTGAGTTGAGAAGTAGTTGGCGATGGAAAGAGAAGCAACCATGTGGAACACATGCAATTCGTGAGGTGAATTCAGCGAGATAGAAAAAGAATGAGAATTTTGGTGAAATCGAATAGCGCGACCTCAAAAGTAAGTGAACAGATTGAGTGAGCGTGCGATAAGAAGAAATGACAAAAAAAGACAGCTAGTAATACAAAATTTAACTTGGGAGTTTAATATCTGAAAAACTAGAACAGATATAGTGAATCCTTTATGATACATGATGTCTAATATTGGTTTCCAATACTACAGATAAATTGTACATGTTTACTTCTTTGTTTATATTTTCATTTATTATTTATTGTTTTGTTCTAACTTTCGCTTGGGTCATTTTATGATACTATATACACAGGGCTTGGAAAAAATCAATGCTCAAGAACTTTTTCAAATATTCTAAATGTTTACATTGAATATTCAATCTGAAAAAACAAACCAAGTTGATATTTTTAATTAAAAGATGGTTTCAGCGATAAAATTTATTTTCATAGTTGAATTTATTAAATTCTTTTTATTAAGATAAAATTATTTTTAGCTCTACTCGATAAATAATTGTTAACTTTTCCATTGATTTTATGCAGAAGAAAATGAAACTAAACTATAAACACAAAAATATACATATCGTGAATAATTCAGCTTATAATTAACAATATTTTCATGTACCTGAAGAACAGAACGTTTTTCACGCAACGGAAAATGAAAAATACTTGCGTAATTCGACTGCTTGAGGGTGACTTACCCTCTAAAAATGAATTAGTGAAATTCACTGCGAATCAGTGGATAGTTGCAATTTCTACAGCTATAAGTATACCACTAATTCAACCATTGGTATAGCTGGTTTCCAGTAAGTATTTACTCATTAAGTGAGTTTCACTGATTTATTTTTAGAGAGTAAAGGATAGCTGGAGTGGCCAGCAATTTTCGACTGACATACTAGCCCCTGTACAAAACATTCCAGAAATCTAGATCCAGTAGATTTTTAACTTTTTATTAAGTATTTTTATTTTCATTCCGTGAAAAACCTTCCGATTGTCAGGATATATTTTAATTTTACTCATATGAATGTATTTTATATTGGTCTATCAATTAAATGCACATTGACAGATACTATTTTATTTTTTAGATCTGTAACAATTTTCACATGATATTGAACGATCCTTGAAAATTATTCAGTCTCCTTGAATCTTGAAGAATATTAAGCTATTCGTTATATTATTTTAAAGTCTGCCTGGTAGAAATCAAACTACACGAAAAAATTATTCTCGTCTAAAATGCTATAGTGTCATAATAAAGCCGGTCCATGTTGGCCACCTGTAGAAAATAGAAATAAACGCATGCAAAAATTACTATGGCCATAGTAAAATTTACAATGGTTAAAGTAATTTGTGAAATAATCATTGTCAATTTTGCTACAGTCATAGTCATTTTTGCATGGGTTTATTTCAATTTCCGTCAGATGGCCACTATCGTCCGGTTTTACTATGTCACCATAGCATTTCAAACGAGAATAATTTCTCTGTGTAAGAACGTAGTCAGGCGTTGTATGATTTTGCCTTATTAGCGTCAGGTTCCTTAGAAAAGTCTCTGATTTTAAGGTGGATACTCGACTAGAATGCAATGAGCTGTAAAATGCCACCTACCTAGTAAACCCGTTCAGGCGAATAATCAGGCACTAGTTTGGCCACCTGATCTTGCATTCCTTCAGTTCAGTGTTCGGGTACAAATTTGATAATCTCTTTAATGTTCTGATCAGACAGACCGGATTTTGACCCGACTATTCACCCAATCAGACTTGCCCTACTGGGGCCTTTTTCGTAACGCAATACTTTCTAGTCAGGTTTTATCCATCTGAAGTTTTACGAAAGAACCTGACGCTGATGAGGATATAACTATATAAGTTGAATTTTTTTTCTTTTACAAAAGAATAAAAAATATTCTGATCATAACAGAACAGTTTCCTCTTTATTGCAATACTCCGTTAACTGTTAAAATTTACTTAGGTCAAGAATTTCGTATATTGATGGCATCTATCTTACGACAAGCAAATCGATTGCTACCATAGGCATGTCGGATCACTTTCAAAACTAAAATTTGTTTCCGAAACAATGAATCGCTATAACATCAACATTTATATTTTCAATTAATTTAACTCCATTCCTTAAATATCGAGAGTGAAAATCTGTTAGGTATTTTATCAATCAGTATTTCCATATTATAAATTACTTTTCCCTTAACAGGGGTCGAGTTTTTTTTCTCTATCACTCTCAAGTGGACGAACGGTATTATTCTTGTTACACTTGCGCAGTAAACAGAAACTTGATCCACATTTTTCTCTCACAAAAATGACCATTTTTTGAAAATAAAAACGTAGATCGTTAAAATTTCGAGTAATGCATTGAGCCTTGTTCATTTTCCCTTTAGAGATTTTGTTTAAAAAAAAAGTTTGGCCAAAAATAACTATCGAACCTCCATTTATGTCTAACCTAAAAAAATATTTAATTAACAAATATGTTGAGGTATATTTAGATTTACTTTTGTAATAAACTAGTCCAAAGGAAACCTAATGCATGTTCAAATACTAATTTGTGTTCTGAAATGAGTTATCGTTAACAACATATAGTGATTTGTTGCCGTAAGATGGATGATGTGGTAAAAAGGTCAATCTAAAGGCTGCAAGAGTGTCTGGTCTTTTACTCTTCTCCTCCTTTGATCTCTTTGAACTTTCCTAAAATACATTAAATGACACTTAACGAGGTTAACTATTTTAGTAATTATTTTTACCTTTCAGAAATTTACTTTTTTAGGTTAAATAGTCAATAAATCAAATAATCACACATTTTTTAACTTCCCGCTAAGAAAATTGCCAATTTTCAAAAATTCGGGAAGTTATTGGTTTCGGTCCGATTTTCAAAAATCGAATTTCTAAGAGATCTTGACGTTTTGATGTCCGAGTGTATGTATGTACGTGCGTACGTACGTCTGTAAATATCTATAACTTTTGAACGGATAAACGGATTTTGATCGTCAAGGTGTAATTCGACGCGGCTTGTCAATATCTAAAAGCTGAAAAAAATTGAGCTCGATCGGTAGGGCTCGTTCAAAGATATTCCAAAAATAAACTTTTTTCAAAAATGTTTTTTTTTTGATAACTTGTAATGTGCTCGATGGGTTGATTCCAAAATCAACTGGGCTTTAAAACTTCATGAGCTGCGTCGAATGCCACCTCAACCATCAAAATCGTTTCATTCTCTCAAGAGAAACCGTTGTCGAACGAATTAAAAAAATCGGTCTATCAGTTGACCCTGCGGACCAGCCTCAAAACTTCCCACTGTTTTCGAGCTCCTTGACCTCAAAAAAATCGTTGTAAATACATTTTCAAGCTCTTCGAGCTCGAAAATACTTTTGTATGCCCTTGTTTTCGAAAAAAAAAGTTTTTTACCATTTTTTCTATAACGATATCTCTCGAACGAATAAACCTATTGAGGCGGTTGAGGTGGCAATCGACGCATTTTATTGAGTTCTACAGCTGATCAAATTTTGAAATTGATTTATCGAGTCGTTTTTGAGAAATTTTGAAAATACTAAAACAAAATTTTTTTTTTTAATTCTTTCGACAGCGGTTTCTGTTGAAAGAATTAACCGATTTTGATGGTTGAGGTGGCATTCGACGCGGTTTATGAAGCTTCAGAGCCCAGTTGATTTTGGAATCACTCCATCGAGCCCGTAAAAAGTTATCCGAAAAAAACATTTTTGAAAAAAGTTTATTTTTGGAATATCTCCGAACGAGCCCTACCGATCAAGCTCAATTTTTTTCAGCTTCGAGATATTGACAAACCGCGTCGAATGACACCTTAACGATCAAAATCGGTTCATCCATTCAAAAGTTATAGATATTTACATACGTACGTACATACATACATACATACACTCGGACATCATCTTGAATTTAGTCAGAATAGCTTCCTAGAACCTCAAAACGTCGACATCTATTGGAATTTCGATTTTCACAAATCGGGGTGAAACCAATAACTTCCCGAATTTTTGAAAATTTCCAATTTTCTTAGCGAGAAGTTAAAAAAAATTTTTTTTTAGTATTTTCGAAATTTATCAAAAACGATTAGATAAATCAATTTGAAAATTTGATCAGCTCTAGAACTCAATAAAACGCGTCGATTGCCACCTCAACCGTTGCAATCGGTAAATTCGTTCGAGAGATATCGTTGGAGAAAAAACGGCAAAAAACGTTTTTTTTCGAAAACAAAAGCATACAAAAGTACTTTTGAGCTCGAAGAGCTCGAAAAAGTATCCACAACAATTTTTGGAGCTCTCGGAGCTCGAAAACAGCGGGAAGTTTTGGGGCTGGTCCGCAGGGTCAACTGATAGACCGATTTTTATTTTTTAAACCATACCATTTGATAAATACTGTTAGTAGAAATATGAAAGTTTCAAACTTAATTTATGAAAAAATTATGAGTATTGAAATTCTACTACAAAATAAATAGCAATTTTTCTTAATGTAAATGGAAGATGAAGAAAATGTTTGAAAAGCGCACATATGCACACTTCACATACGCATTTTATATTTTGAAGATCGAACACATTGATTATGTGTATTATTTTATTACTTGAAGATAATAAGATAAAAAAAAATTAACTTCAAAGAAAATAAAGTGCAAATACAGTAAATAAAAAAAATAAGGTAGAATAAAAATAAAAGTTTATGGCCCTGGTATCGTGACACACTTTTTGTTGTTTCCTATTAAAAAAGTATAGTGACTATGTTGTTGTAATCAATTATATCACATGAGAGGAGCTGATAAAATCCAAATTGTACAATAACGATGCAATGTAAAAATATAAACAAAACAAACTACAAAAGAAAATAAACAAACTCAGAGTAGATAAAGGAGAGATATAAAAAAAAATGTTGTAAATTTGTCGTGCGGAAATCTTTTTGTTCCTTTCATCGTCCTTCCGCATATCTGCACAAAATCCATCGATTGTTATTGTGCAATCAACCAATTTAACGTTTATACATTACTAAGAGTTTGAAAATCCTTTGGACAACTGTAAAAAAATTTACTCAGCAAATAAGTTAAAAGTTATTGTTTGATAATTTTTAATAACTTTTTGTTATCGCTATAAATTAGTTTAAAAATAAATTTATATTTAAAGTAAAAATTTTTTTATAGGCCTAAATACTAAATATGCAAAAATAGAGCCTCATGTTTTACGATTTTTTGCATTTCAATACTGTAAGATCCCCTTTTCGGTCTTTCTACCCATCAATGAAATATTATCTGAGTACTAAAGTAAGTTTAAACCGAAATGTATAGGATCATCTAATAATAATAAACAACGTTGATGAAGAAACTATCATAAATTTCAGTTATGTAGATACTACCGTCTTAATACTGTAAGCATCAAAACTATCACATTACATTTTGAAACTTTATATGTCATGAAGTTACCAGAGTTCCTAATGTAGTTATAACTTAACTATAATTTACATGGTCATTTCAATACTTACATCCAGTATGAATAATAATGATAATCCTAAATTTTTAATGTAACTAGTTGTATAGATATGGGTCTGATGATGTTAATTGCCATTAACGAAACGTTAACCGCAATAATAAAATGATGTCAATTATATAAGCAGATCAGTAAGGCCGTTGTTCCTTCATATAAATAATATAAAAGTCTGATCGTTTCAATAACTTCAACGAAATAATAATAATCCATTCTATTATAACATTGAATTTACTCAGACAAAATTTTTCAGTATATTATATATTTATTAATTATTGATGTAATAATATATATATTATGTTCGTGAAGGTCTTAGGTGATTTTCCAATACAACAAAAATAAGACACCAAAATTTAATGAATGAAGGTCATCTATACCAAAAATATAAACACCATTATGACCATGCGCAATGCAAAACATATTAGAAATAATAATAATAATAATATTTGCTATTATAGGAATCTGCTTAATTGACAGGTTTTATACTAGATTCATAATTTCGTACTCTGTAAAAGATTTTTCGTGTGAAAATGATCACCGTGGACATTAAACGGTCTAGTTGGTGTGAATTGATGGTGTGAAACGTCAAGCGATGTACTTTTTACACAGTATAACTGTTTTATTTCACATGGTTTGGTGTTATTGGCAGAAATATTGTTCGATACTATGATCTGGAGTGTTTACAATTTTAACACCAAATCATTCATACCACACCACAGACACAAAATTTTTTACAATGTATGAATGATGGATGATTACATATGGATATTGATTTACGATATTTTTTTCTATAATACTATACATCAATTAGAAAGAATCGAAGACCCGACGATGTTAAAATTGTATTAATAAACTGTTTTGCCGCGAATTAAGCTGATCAGAAAGCCTTAATTCCTGTAATAATAAATAATATAAAATAATATTAATTGTATAATGAATTCAAAAAAACTAAATATTAATAATAATAATAATAATAAATTCAAGATAAAAACAATGACAAAAAATCCGATAAGAAGATTTCTGCATTTTTTTTTTTTTATCAATACTCAGAATTTCTATTCGGAGAAACTGCTAGAAGCTTTGCCCAGAGCATTGAAACTTCATCTTGTCTTTGATCTTTTTCTTACTATCTCTTCAACTTTTCGTGTCAGAATATTATGCATATTTATGTACCTCAAAGTTGAACTCAATATTGACAAAAAGTATAAAAAATGAAAGAAAAAAAAAGCAAATAGCGGTAAAAATATTAAGTAATAAATATTTCTATTATCCTAAATGGAAATAAAAATCACTATTATTAATTTACGTACAACATAAACTTTATGAAAACAAATTATAATTATAAATTAAGAGATATATACTGTTGGCAATTCAACTCGTTAAGTACTATTATGAACAACAGTATTATGAGTAGAGAGTATTAGACTAGTTAGAACTCTAATCTACATGATATTACTCCTTGACTTGACCAACCTAATAACAAGGTTCCTTTGTTACGTTATCTATCTAAACAGAGCATTCGCCACAATCGATAGGATAGACGATAACCACGCAAAGGAGGATTTCTGATATATAATACTAGCCGGGTTAGTGGAATTCTAGACTGTCTCGGACAAACTGCGAAAGAGCAACAGGTTCAATACCTTCTGAACTGACTTTACTTCCTCTATTAGAGTTAAGAGTTGATCAATAAAAGTAGAATAAGATCGTAGACAACTTTTGGTGTAGTTACCATACCACTCTCATACATCTCATAACTTTTATCATTTTCTCTTTACTTTTGTAGTACAATCTTCAATTATTTTGCTTTCCATTTTATTGTACCAAGTAAAAACTTCGTTTTTCAAATAATTAACTTTTGAATTTTTTGTGTTTATTGCCAAATACAAATTAGTTTTCACCGTGATTCAATCACTGTTGTTATGTTAATTTTTTTTTAATTTCAATTATATGAAATATAATAGAGAGATAAATCGAAAACTGTAATTAAAAGTACTAATACTAACAACAACAGATATTCGGTTGAGGGTATTTCTGTAAATATTTACTGAAAATAGAATGTATTCAGACAAGAATAGAAACAACAATAGCTTCAACAATAATATTAACATTATTAACCATAATAATAATAGCAGTTTAAATATAAATAACAATAATTGGGCATCGTGAAAACAATAGTTTATTATATGAAAGATCTATTAGTAGGTTCTTAAAAAACATGCTTCCAAAATACTACGTTTAAGTTATTTTACAAAATGATGGCGAGCAAAAATCCAACAATTATTTGTTTTAAAAAAACAAGGTTATTAAAAGCTCGAAGATTAGAAAAACACTTAATGATGGATGAGGGCAAGTTGTGTTAGTGGCGTGTCTTACCATTTTATCTCGAAGCAATCTGTTCACCAGTGCCGGAAACTGGTGCCACGGGCGGCCTTTCCAAGCCCTCTTGAGCCAGTCTCTTTATTTCCTGAGATATCCGGAGTGTGTTGCTCACAGAGGTATGGGCTGGTGGTGGCTGTGGTTAGATACCACGCGCCATGAGGATTTTTGATTATACCTTCAGTTAATGTCCACCCTTAGTCACTCGATTATATTTTCGATTAAAAGTATCGTCTGAGGAGGAGGAAGGGACAGCGCAGCGCGCGAATACCCAAAAGGGTGAAGGAAAGGCCTCCCTTCAAACGAAGGTGGACTTCGGTCCCGTTACATTAATTTTTTTTTACAAAATGATAATAATCTTTTACAATTCTGTGATGTTAGAAAAAACATACTTTTCTCCTTTCGGCCGAAATAGAAGTAGATTTATCACTGAGATAAAAAAAATAGAAGGTACACTAAAAAATTTGCGGAGTGAACACAGAGTGGATGACTTTTTATTTATTCACTCCCCTTTGGAGTAAAATTCACTCCGAAGGGGAGTTATCGCGGAATCGATGGTTGTTTATTTATTTAATTCCCCGGAGTGAATTTCACTCCGGAGGGGAATTTTGAAAAATTATAGTTATAATAAAAATTATTAATACGTAGTGAGGTTAGGTCAGCAATGAAAGTTTTTTTTATGTCCACAAATAGAGCAGTGGCCACAAATGGTACTTCTAACATATAGTGAGTTGTTAAGGATAATATGAAATCTATAAATGGACTCATGAGTACTACAAATTTCATACTAACCTTAAAATTCAGAACGATTTTCGATGAATTGGATATATCAAATTTTAACGAACAGAAAAATATTTTTACTAATAATAGTTATTAATAATTAAATTTTTCTCGAGCTATTAAATTTAGGATTGTTAAAATAGTAGACAAGAGTATACGCAAACTATAAATGTGAACGTTATTAATATTTATGTATATCAAGTATATGGACGTTATATTTGTGTTAAATTTTATCGAAATTTCAATACAAATTAATTTCATTTATGTCACCATTTATAATCGTTATCTGTTGATAAATACATATTGAAGAACTTTTTTACTTGCAAATATAAAAGTTTGATACAATAACTGTAGTACAGCAATTATGATTTTAATGTAATATATAAGCACGCAAATAATCGTAACTTTATATTTTTTGGCATTATATTATTTTTAGCCAATTAGCAGGTCGATTATTCCATTGCAAACAGCCATTATTAACCATTTTAGTACGTTTTTTTTTTCTTTTTAATACCTTATAATTAGAACAAATATATATTTACCGCTTGTATTTTTATGATAAAAAATATTATTGAGGAGCTAGAAAATTCGGTTAAAAAAAAAATTAGTTTAAATAGATGAAAACTAATCGCGTACAGTAATTAGAATCCACTAAAATCAGTCACTCGCTTAAAGCTAAATAGGCATCAAAACTTTTTTATCAAAATTAAAAAAAATTTATATTATTGAACTTAGGAATCAAATTTTCAAAATAATATTTATTATCTCAAAAACAATTATTATTTTGATTTAATTCCCCAGCTTAATTTATTTTCGCATATTTTTATCTTTTCATAAAATTCTTCGGAAATTCACAAACAGGAAATTTAATACAAATTTTTGTCATACCACGCTCTTTTTTTTTTAATTGAATCAAGCGCTTTTATAGGTGATCGTAAAAATTCCTATACTTTATACATCTAATTTTTACATTAATAAAATCAATAGCTTTACTCTCTAAACATAAAGAAGTGAATATTCACTTTTTGAAATTAGTGGTTCGGTTTGCACTTGGAATTAATGAATATTCACTTATTTTCACTAATTCATGTTTAGAGAGTAGCATTATTATGAATTCTTCAACTATTTGAAGCCAAATGATTTCTAAAAGTTTTTTTTTTTTTTCACTTCTAGTACTTCAGTTAAAATTAATCAAATATTAGAAACATCAATTCATCGTTAATTAATGGAAATGTTTTGAAAAAAAAAATTGATGTGATATTTATAAAGACATGTGATATATAACATTGTCATTAACCTTAGTACCATAACGTTTGTTTCAAGTTCTTACAAAGGCTTAGTCAAAGATGGTATAACTGCCTCCGGCTGTCAATCAGCATCCTGTAGCAAGATAATAAAGTGCCTGAAGCAAGACTGCTAATGAGCAAACCGATCTCTACTAAACTAAACACTAATGAGCGTTGCGGTTGGTGCAAAGAGATTTCAAGCTTCGCAAATCAATATACCAACCCAAACTACTGTATCATATGCTTTATATATACATATACATATATGTATCATGCTTTTTCATCAAACTACATATATATATATATATATATATATATATATAATTTCTTTCTCTCTCTATTGCAATTGTTTGAGTTCTCCTATTTATGTCATGGATACGTTAATCGATAATTCATTGCGACATTCGCGGTTGATTAATGACAAAGTACAATTCGTACTTTGACTAAATTACAAATACGTGAAAATTAAAGGGCCCTATTCGTTGACATACTACAAATTCTATTCAGGTGTACATCGAAAATTATTAATTTGTTGACATAAATTATTGAAACATTTCGTAACACACACACACATATATATACACACCAGTATTGTTAATTTTCTCTATAAATTAGTTGGTAATAATCAATTGTCATTTGACATTTTTACTGCGATTAGTTTATTAATTCACTTTATGCATAATTTCGAAATATTGAAGCCAAAAAATTTTCAAGTGCTTGTGATATTAGTTCAAAAATCACAATCATAATACAATTGTAATGTAGTCATATTTAGTTTTTAATATCTCCTAAGAACTTTTTTTTACGTCATGACGTTGGAGGATTAGACTGTCGATATTATGCATTTTCAATTTTTTTTTTTTTTAAGAAAAAATTAGTATTATATAAAAAATTTTTATTTATCACTTGTAAATTTCTAAGTAATAAATTTAATAATATTTTTATTAATGCGTTATATATAACCTCATCTATATGAATAATACATAAATACAGTAAAATTTTAAATGAATTATCCACAATGACGTAAAAGCCGTGGGACGTCGATAGATGAAATCAAGTAGATAAATTTTACTATTTATCTTAATAAGGAAATAATATCGTTCAATTAAAATAATAAATTGATTCTAAAATGTTTTATCTATTACTTCTAATGAAGAGTTTAATCAATTGTACTATTATTGTGTTAATTGGTGCATTTAATAATAAGCGGCTATTTTAATTTGTATAGTGACGTGTTTAGTTGCCTCTCCAGGCATTGAATTGCAATTACATACAGACGTTCTACTATTTTACTATTATATTATCCGTAGCGCACTACGTGTTTATTGGTATGCATCTAAACTCCATAATATTAAACCGCGATATCATCGATGGTTTAATCCTACCATCTAATAACCTATTCGAAATAGTCAAGTGTATTACGTATTCCGCGATGTTCACTTATGTAATCACCAATTTTGAATGCAATCCAACGCTTCTCTGCTATCCTTTACTTTCATTACGGCTAGTTAATTCCCGAATAAAGTATTACTTCGACGTGTCCATCAACTACACATGCATAATGGACTTGAACCTTTCAAAATTATCGATTTTATAATAAAATAATGTTACAACGTCATTACATACTAAAAAAATGGTGGGAAATCCAGAAGTGCGCACCTCAATCGCTCATAATGATTATTGATATTTTATTTCTTTAATATTGCTTTGATTATATGATTATTATAATCTTTTTTTTTACATTATTAATTATTACTTAACTTTTAACTTATTAACTTTATTTTTTATTTTCAATTTCATTTTTTTAGTTTTTTCTTTCACATTAATTTTTATTATATATAATGTTTTTTAAATATTCCGCCTTTTTTCACAGATGTCGTTTTTTACTTTTTAATCCTTCTATCACACCATAAGTTCTGCTGCCAGTAGTTGACAGAGGAAAAAAAAAACAAAAAATAATAATAATAAAAATAAAAAGAGCCATCCGGCCTTACCCGGAATGGAAAGATAGATTTTTTATTTAAATACAATAAAGCTACAATAATGTAACTAATATTTATTTTGTAAGCTTAAGAATAAATTTCAAGGAAATGAGTTATGCCTTATCATTCCGAAGTTATTAAAGGACTAAGCTGCAAAAATAAGCTTTTATAGTTTTTTGTGAAATTTTCGAGATCATCAAATTGTTAGACAAATCTAAAAAAATAAGTGATATAGTGAAAATTAAAGCTAATCGTACGAATTTTGAGATTCTTTTTACAGAATTGAGTTATCATTTTCGGTTCAAAAGTTATTTAAGGATAAAGCCAGAAAATTAATTTTTATGAAAATTGAAAAAAAATTTCAAACACCCACAATCGCAAACTAATCGACCGATTGGGCTCATCTTCGAACTTAATCAAGGTAATCGTCCAATAAATAAGTGTATAAAATTTCATTAAGATCCGTTAAAAATTGCGGGCGCTATCGTGATGACAAGGCGCGTTATATCGTATATATATATATATATAGGGGTGGGAGGGGCAAGAGGGGGTACCTATGGAAATACTAAATTTTCGATGACTAAAATACGTCGAATCTTTTTGTTTTTAATGACATTCAAGGTAAATAGACAAAATTTTTAGCTGCCGTTATAAAATAAAATTTTTATTTTTGGCGGGCAAAATGGGGTACCCTTAAAAAAAGTTGAAAAAAAAAAATTCTGAAAATTTCATTAAATTAAATTTTTTTTATGTAAAATACATAAAGAAAAATTACATTTTACAACATTGGTGGATACGAAGACAGAAAACAATTTTTTTGTGGGGCAGAGGCCCCCCTCCAAAAAATGATAATTTTTTTTTTTTTTTTTTTTTAATTGAATTCTTATCAATTAAAAAATAAAATATTATTTTCGAATATTTTTAGTGGCCAAATTTGCCCCAACTACAGAAAATCAGCCGAAAACTGAATTAACATTTTAATTTTTTTTTAATTTGACGATAAAAATATGAAAGAATCATTTTTCAAAACTTTCGGCTGGCCCATTTTGTCCCAAGTGTTATGGGTAGGTCTAAATTGCGGAAATATATTAAATTTTTTTTAATTTGACGATAAAAATTTGATAGAATCATTTTTTCGATTTTTGGGCTGGTCCATTTTGCCCCAGGTGTCATGCGTAGGGCTGAAAATGCTCAAAAATATCGGATATACAGTAATTAGACGAAAAAACAAAAATTTTTTTTTTCACCAAATTTTGGGGGTACCCCGTTTTGCCTACCCTACCCCTTTTGCCCCCCCCCCCTTCCCCTATATATATATATATATATATATATATATATATATAAACTTTTGAGTGGATGGTATTTTTTGTCTCTACTAGGTAAAATAAGTTACATGGTGGCAAAATTCTTTGATAATTCGATGATGAGACCCATTGCAATAGTCCGATTTCTAAAGAAATCTACCTAAAAATGGCAGCTAAATATTGAATGAATTACTTGTTTTAAGTTTTTTATTAATTACAATTAAACAAGAAGGATTTAGATAGAGATTTTCGATAGAGTGAATAGAGTTCTTGCGACAAAAGATATAAAGCTAGTAAAAAAAAATTAGGCCAATTTATTATATTTTTCGAAAGTTATCGTATTTCCGAAGAGTCATACACAACAATTGGCAGCACTGATTTCTTGGATTAAAATAATTCATTTTAAATCAGTGGAATAATGAATCGACTTAATACCAAGTCGAAATGATTCCTTAATAAATTATCTTTGTTCTAGTATACAGTTTAACCTATTTTAGTATAATGAAAAAAAATAAACTTTAGAAATTAGTGTTTGAAATTATAATCTGGAACCCGGGTGTCAATATGGGGAATTTTAACATTCCAAATAATAAATTTTATAATACGTGTCGTCAATTTTCTAAGTATCAGTTACGATTCTTAAAGTTCAAATAGTAATTTTTCTTGCATAGACAATAAAGTTTCATACTTATCCTATAATTATTCACGTTTTAATTATAAATTACGACTTAGAATGATAGTATTTACTGATCACTTTATTATTATATTACTTGTCGTTCTCAATTTGTATAGTTCATTTTTTTCCGTGTACAGAGATAATTCAACGTGAGTAATTAGTCGAAAAAATAATTTCGATCGTAAGCACACACGGCGCGTTCGCACTCGAGGTGTTTGATAAGATCAATTTATTGTTGGCAACATTTAGATTTAAAAATTTAAAATATAATTTTTTAAAAATTACTACATAAATTTAATAATCTACATTGAAATTTATTTTTTTCATCCACTATATTTTATTTAAATTATATAAATCCACTGATGCTGATAAATCGTGTATTGAAAATAAATATTAATGCGCACCATGTAAATATTAAATGTAATTTTATTATTTATTTATATAAAAATAGTCGTTGCAGATATTTAAATCGTTATAAGCTGTGAAATCCAATTATAAAAAATTTTACGCGATAAACAGAGCACAGCAACAAATGTGCATTACGAAAATTAAATGAATGTAATTAGCAATAATTATTTTTTATGCTTCAAATTATTGCACAAAAAAATAGTAATTGTTAGGAATAAGTTGTTTTCGTGATATTTACAAATCCATTTTAATTTAATTTATTTTAAAATATATGAAAAAATTAATTATCCAGTTTATTGTGAGAATTAATGAATTTAATTGATTCAAAAGACCCTTTGACATGATCAATCATATTTTATTTTTGTTTTCCATAGTTCAAAATAATTTATCGTTTGAATGCGCGCGAATTTATTGATTATTCAAATTTTATAAAAATGATATAAAATTTTTTGTTTAACTGACGTAATTTTTTACGCTCTTTAACCTTGAGTGGGCGCTTGGCATCTTTTAGACTCAAGAGACAATAGTTAACTTATGGAGGTCACTGTAGTGGAAGTAAAGCACTAAAAACAACCACCCAGTTGAGGGTCAAATTCTATAACTTTATTTAGAAAAAATCGGGATAATAGTTGACCCTGTAGGACCGCCCCGAAACTTCCCGCTGTCTCCAACTCAATGAGCTGGAATACATTAGTGACTTCCTGAGTTATTTGGGCTCAAAAAATACTTGCTGATAAACTGGCATTTTCGAACCTTCTTCATGTTGATATCAAAGGTTCCAAGCAATCGAGATCAAGTTAATATTTGATCGAATTTCTCACATTTTCCTTCTAAATTACTCTTCAAAGAATTAATTGGTTTAAATAATTATTGCAAAAATCGTGAAAACTAATCCAGGTTGAGATTAAATTAAGTTCAAAACTTTACAGATCAATAGTTTTCAAACTAATCAACACAAATTGAGAAATACAGTTATCTTCAAATCTGTCGTTAACTATACAAGCTAAACTAATTGACCCATTGAAATGATTACTGCGGAAATCAGATAAGGTTTCGTTCAGATACAAAGCTTACCAGATTTCTAGACTGATTAGACCGGTAAGTAATTAGCTATTGAGCTTTGTAACTTATTGAATTTTGAGATCAATCGGTCAAATGATTCTTAAGCTTACTTCTGAAAAATGTTCTGTTCTTTAACATTATTTTGGAATTAACTCAAAATGTATTTTAACGATTGATCCCAAATTTTAACCTGATTTAAGTTTTAATAAACACTTTCGACTACACGGATAAAAAAAGGCTACTCTTTCTATAATCGCATAGAAGTTCTATATAGAACACAGTAAAAATCCCGTTGTTGACATAGAAATAACCCACATTGACGTTTTTAGTACAGAGCCCCCTAAAATTTTTGTAAATTATTCAGGAGAGCTAAAGAAACAGGAAAAAAATAATACATTACTCCCCAAGGGAGGAAAGTGGGGCGTTTCAAACCGCATCTATAAATGCCTACCCGAGCCGAAGGTGAGCGTGGCGAGCACGCGAATCGTAACGTCCTACCTTCTTCCAAGGTGTATATACTATTTTTCACCAGCTTTGCACCTGAAAGTTTTGATTTTTACCTCTAGTTGTGGGAAGAATGACGCATGCGCTGAATTGGGTTATTTGTTTCCTCATAAAAGGAAACTATACCCACGGTTCGAAATGTCACATTTTCCTTCTTTGGTGGGTAATATACTATTCTAAGAAATATGAAGCAAGGCGATTTTTTACTGAGAACAACAATGAAAATGGGAAAAATTCTTATATTTTATGGATATTTTTTCTATGTTTCATGATTAGTCTTATGATAAGGGTCCGAATAATCACTATGCCAACATCAGAAAAATGTCTACACAAAAATGGGAAAAATAGCCTTTTTTTTTGTTTGCCACGAAACTCATCTAATCAGCTAAATTTTGATGTCAAAACGTCGACATCCGTTAAAAAAGTCAATTCCAAAAATCTGACTAAATAATTTTTTATTTTGCAAAAAATTTACAGTTTTTACCGTAAGGAGCTCATTTATTTATTCATTTTTTAATCTTCTCAATTATGAGATACTAGATGATTTTACTCTGTAATATTAATGTTAAAATTATAATGAGCTGCTTAATACAAATAGATGTGGAATTATTGTGATGGAGTCTTCAATCTTGATGACGATCGTTGATGGAAACGGAAGAGAACGACGAATTCTATTAAAGGCTAATCATTGGTTTTCCTGAGCACTTCCTCTAATATCGTAGACTGTCGTACGCAAGCACTACTATCAATTATTAAGTTCCCTCGATTGCCTATCAAACTATCGACTCATCATAAATACAAGTGAATTCACATAAATATAGCCAGTCCAATATGAAAAAAAAAAAAAAAAAAAAAAAAAAAATTCTGTACTTCATGTTACACGCTGAAAAAAAATGCTAACTATTATCATCTTGCAATAGGGAATGATTACCATCTGTATGTGATAATCATTATCATGCTTTTATGTTAACTATTCGTTTCTCGTATAGTAATACTTACTATTGACGATAGTAATAGTTACCATCTAGATAGTAATATTTCTTATGTCTAAAAAATTTTAGATTCTGCCTTCTAAGATAGTAATGATTATCATCGCGGATAAGAATGGTTACTATCTAGATAAGAATGCTTACCATCTCCAATAGGAAAAGTTAACATAAAAGAATGAGAATCATTACCATTTTTTTTTCAGCGTGTATATTTTCAATTTATTTATCAGTTATTTAACTTCTCAGTTAAAATATTAAATAGGAGATATTTATCGAAAAAATGAAATGATTGTATAAACATGAATATTTCTATACCGTATTGGTATTCACAAGTATGCGGTTATTGAAATAAGATGAGTGGACGCGATGCAGATTGTTGAAAGTAAAAAGGCATAACAAGAAGAAAATAAATAAAAAAATAAAAATAAAAACAAGAAGTGGATCAGAGTGGTAGCACAGCCACCATTTTTCTGCTGTTTTTCTTTTTATTTTTTCATGTACAGCTATTTCGTGAATTTTATTCCGTCCCATTTTCAACGTTTAGACCTACACTTCAACTCAAACTCAAGTTTCACCATTCTGCCAGCAGCAAATTTTTTTTTATTCCTTGGTCAAAGAAAAATACTTGAAAAAGTATCCTACACTATGAAAATGAAGTATGTAAAAAAAATTATAGTATCAGCACGGTAAAAAATTTACGAAGTGAACGCGGAGTGAATCCGGAGTAGATGATTTTTTATTTATTTAATTCCCTCGGAGTGAATTTCGCTCCAGAGGAGAGTTTTTGGAAATAATAATTATAAAAAAAAAATTGTTAATACATAGTGAGATAAGGTCTTCTATATTTTGAAGTTTATATTGAGTACGGAAATAATTACGAGCTTCCTTTCGATATATATGCATATATTCACGCGAAATAATGTCTAAAAATTATAATCAACTGATACTGAAAGCTTTCACGCCTATGAAATGTTTTTCATAAACAGCTATTACTATTAATCATACATTTATTTAAGTTCTCCTTGATCTCGAAAACATTGTTGTGAATACATTTTTGAGCTCGAAAATACTTTTGTATGTCATTGTTTTCAAAAAAAAAAAACGCTTTTTACCATTTTTTTCTCTAATGATATCTCTCGATCAAATTGACCGATTGAGACGGTTGAGGTGGCAATCGACGCGTTTTATCGAGTTTTAGAACTGATCAGATTTTGGAATTAATTTATCTAGTCGTTTTTGAGAAATTTCAAAAAGACTAAAAAAAATTTTTTTTGTAATTCTTTCGACAACGGTTTCTCTTGAATGAATAAACCGATTTTGATGGTTGAGGTGGCATTCGACGCGGCTTAGAAAACAATAGAAGTTATCCGCAAAAAACATTTTTGAAAAAATTTTATTTTTGGAATATCTGCGAACGCACCGTACCTATCAAGCTCAATTTTTCATAACTTGTAGATATTAACAACACTGAAAAAAATCATCGCCAGCTGTTAGCGATTATTTTTTTCAGTGAAGCTGCGTCGAATGATATTTACATACGTACGTACGTACGTACATACAAATATAAATACACTTGGACATCATCTTGAAATTAGTCAGAATAGTTTTCTAGAACGTCAAAACGTCAAGATCTGTTAGAAATTCGATTTTCGAAAATCGGACCGGAACCAATAACTTCCTGAATTTTTGGAAATTTTCAATTTTCTTAACGGGAAGTTAAAATATATATATATATATACATATATTTTCTTGCAGTGTTTTTTCTTTTAGTCATAACTTTTTTTTTTTTAACTAAAAATTCAAGTTGAGGATTTATAGAGTAAACAACAAGATTGCATCTCAAGTTCCCGCGAAAATGTCGTCATTACCATATCCTCGTCATATGTTTTGGCAAACTGCAAGTGTTGATGTTATCAATAATAGATTTTCGTTACTTTATTGACGATGTTAAATACATAATTTCGCCAAATTAGTAACAAATATTTGGAATAAAATATAATTATTTATTAACAATCAAAAATATTGATAAAAGGTTACAATGTACACAAAAATATACAATAAAAGTATATATAGATACATGCATATGGTTTTTTTTTTATTTAACATTTTTTTCTATTGGTTGCACAGTTTGTTAAAACTCTGAAACATTAGTGACAATTAAAAAGTTACTAGTACAATGTAATGGTTGGAATGATCTATATTGTAAACACGATAATTGGAAAAAAAATAAAATAAAACACGAGATTTAAATTAAAGCTATTAAAAATAATAGGTTTAATTGAAGGAACTTACACTGAAAAAAAGATTTATTTGAGCCAAAGATATCGTATATTTGGATATGGCCAAATAAATATTTAAGTGTGAGAAAGATATAATATAATTGAGTAGTTTAATTGCGTGAAATAAGTGATTTATTTGTGGTAAAGAAATGATCCAATTGCTACAAAGAAATAAGGGGTTTAAATATGTGTATAGTGTCGCCAAATTTAAGGTTATTTGTCACAAATTTAATATCTTTACCACAAATATATCAATTACTTACCACAAATAAATGATATATTTCCGTCAAATTATACAATTATTTGAATCAACTGTTATATTTTGTTGTATTAAATATATTTATTTGTCATTAAGAAATATTTAAAAAAAATGCCACAAAGAAATTGATTCATTTGGTACAAATGTCTTTTTTTCAGTGTATTAATCATTCAAAACAAAAAAAATGAACTTTAAAATAAACGATATTAATGAAAACAAATTAATCGATAAAAAGTATTAGCATCTAATTAAATAAAACAAAGATTTAAGCGCGAACCATTTTTTTAATTTCATCAAACATTAAATATATAGGTAATGAAATATTGGAAAATTAAATACCTTCGGGAAAATATGATGCGTAATAAAAAAAAAAAGTTACATACAATTTAAAAAAAAGATTTTTTTTAATATTATTGGTAATAAAGGACAGAAAATTTATGAATTTAATCGAAATTTTACGGGTGTTGCCTGTATCTAATGTGTTAGACAAGTGGAATTGTATAAGCGATATTATAATAAAAACAATTTGGTGAATGATATTAACAAACTAAATAATGTGATTTTATTAACTACAGAAAATAATGACTGGCCGGGATAATGACTCATTCACCGAATATGCCGACAAGTACTAGTCAGGTCACTCCGAATGACACTGATCTGTTAAGTGACCGAAACTTCACGTACTGCTAAACAATTCAAAATATTTTATAGACCAAAACATTAAAATTGATGAATATTTCATGAATCTCATAAAAATCATAGATTGAAATCATATATAAAATCAATAATATTTTTTGTCGTAATGGTTATTTCATTGATTATTCTATTACTAAAAAGTATTTCAATTCGATAATAAATTAGAAACAGGAATTGATTATTAGTTTTCACCTAAAAATATGTTAGGACAACTATAAGAAACACATTTCAAGAAATGAGTATGCAGAAAAATTTGGAACACCCTATTTTCTAAATTAACGATTCATATATAGAATGTATAAACAGTTTTTGAACAAGAGAACACGGAAATTTCAAGATGTTGACCTTTAAAGGGTATCATAAAAAATTTGCACACTATTCGTACGTTCCAGTACGACAGACTGCGATTTAACTTAACTCTATTGTTTTTTTAGTTTGTATATGCCGAATGCTCTTTTTTCTATTTATGACATTATTCTCTAAGGTCAAAAGCATAATCTAGTTATCATTACAACTGAAAAGTCTTGACAATTTCTGTTAAAATAAAAAAACTATATAATATAGGAAAAATAACCATTTTTTTTTTTTTTAATAGAAATGCTTTGCACTTGAGGTATATTATTTAAATAGTAAGTATATTATCTGACTAAGTAGGAAGTGCTATCGACAACGAGTGAATTGGCACGAAAGATGTTAAGTGAGTGATGCCAACACACACGAGTGTCAAAAACCCTTCCTAATTCAGTTAAATACAATAGTTTTTGCATCGAATGGTCAAGAAAGTACGTCTTTTGTTGCTGAATTGGCTATACGCGGTGTGTCATTGAGTATATAAGCGATAAGTATACTTACTCTGACGATATTTTTTTTTCCATGTTAATTAAGTAGTTAAAAATGTTCAATGATCATTTGTTTCTCATTAATCAAAATTATACCGAGTAACACGGAATGGTGTGAAAAAAGTAGATTACATCGTATTAAAAATTCACGTATGGATAATTTACACCGATGATTTTTTACACCGTTATTTCACATTACACGACCATGTAAAGTTCTCGGGGGACATTTTTACACCAAAATTTTTTTACAGTGTAGAATTCTTAGTCAGGTTCATACAATGTATTATATAATGATTAAATACAGTAAGTTCAGTTTTACAGTCTACGACTTTTTGTTGACCTGACTTGAATTAGCTGTTCATTGGGTCTTTCTATTGGATCGATTAGTGACTAATAGATAGAATATCTATATATATATATATATATATATATATATATATATATATATATATATATATATATATATATGTAAAAAGTGAATTTTTTTCTCAAATTAGTGGTATACTTTAAGCTGTAGAAATGGTGACTATCCATTGATTCGCAGTAAATTTCACTAATTCATTTTTAGAGTTTTCTTTGTAGTGTCATTTTGTAACCAATCAAATACGTGCTCTCTTACCATGAATATCAAAACTTTATTTAATACACGGTTAGAATTATATGGTATTTGCTATCATCAGATTAGTAAAATGAAATTTATCTAACGATATCTTCGTACGATAGATTGACAAAATAATACCCAGATAATAATCCCTATTATTAAATACTCATCGTGTAAAATATATTATCTCGTGGTTTCGTTCATTTACTCATTAGTGTAAACAATAGTTTATCAATACTTTTTTTTTGTTTTTTAGATAATGAAATTAGTTGAATGAAATAGGTTAAATAAATAACTAATTGTTTACAATTCCTTCTCAATTGACTTTTCTAAATAAAAGCTAATATTTGATATAATTATCTCATAATGCTATAATACTAATATCAACATTTATTTGACGATCAACATAAGCTTTTAGTTTGATAGTAAATAAAAATCATGACAAAAAGAACAAATCATTAAAGAAGTCAAAGCGATAATGAAAATAGACAGAGAAAATAAGTGAAAGAACTAGGGAATACTAACACCTCCTTTGTGAATTGAATTTTACTTGATTCTTTTTTTTTTCTACGCTTTTGTCACCGGTAATAGAATGCAAATCTCAATTCTATATCATTCCTTCTACTCGGTCTATACTTTTATCACAGGCAAAGGTGTCTGCTTAAACCAGAAAAGAATCCATATAAATTGATAGATCCGGCAGTTGGTACATTACATATGTAGAGAAAATGGTCCGGTTATGTGTGTGCGTGTGTGTGTCAAAGAGTGAGTCTTGTCGGTATGATGTCGAAACGGAAAAAGGCCAATCGTTCCTTTCAACGCCACGCGATTTTTCCCTCTTCACGTCGTAACTCCGCATTTCAACCCTAGACAACTTTTCTTTTTTTTTTTTTTTTTGTTGACTTTTTTATCTGTGTTTGTATGTTCTTCTCGTATTTGTCTATCTTTATCATTCTTATATACCATCGCCTCATTTTTATTTTTTTTACTTCATCGAATATTGATCTAAAATAAACGTGACATTTTTTTTGAATCAGTTTGCCCTAGATTTGAAGCCATAAGCACGTCTCCTCATGTCCATTTGTAATTAAATAGTCATCCATTATTTTTACGATGAGTCGATTAAAAAAAAAAAAAATTTCTGTTTACTTCTCGTCGCTGGCCTAAATAATTTTAGACATGATGTTTATCTTTGTTAGTTGTAATAGATACATAAATCTGTCATTAAAGTCAATAAATAATTGCCTTCTCATCACAGATCTATTGAACAATTTATTACTTTTTTTTAGTTCTTTACTGTTAGCCTATAATAGGAAAAAAGTGTATTCACAAAATTGTAATCGACATGAATGATGTAAAATCAATGAGAGCATAGATTTATTTCTTTCTCGTTATTATCAGTCAGTTAAATTTATTTATGGTTTGGAAGAAAAAAATAAAGTTAAAAAGATTTATTTTCTATCCATGATCGAGAGAAGTCTAAAAGACAAAACGTTACGTTCAATTGAGGTGTCTCGGGTTCGTGCTCCTACAACCTCGGATAAATCGGAAGATTTAACTCTCATTCTTTTTATACTGCATCCGTGTATCCTGAAACCCGCTAACTCTGTCTATAGAAACTGAGGACACTGGTCAGTCCAATCCATCGTTTGCCCTTCTCACCCTCAATAGACGAGATGGTTGGATAGAAAAACGATCCCGCGCTTGTTGGATGAATAAAAAAGTAAAAAAATAGTAAAAATAGAAAAAAAACTGAATAAAAAGATAGGACACGAACCCATCTCCATTTATTCTTCTCTATTTTTTTTCTGTATCTAAGGCTTTGTTCCCTTTTTTAAGGTATTTTTGTCTTCTTTTCTACATTTTGTACGGTTGTTGTTATTTGTCAAAGAAAAGCTTTGAAACTAGTTTCGTTTTCAAACAAAAAGATCATGTAAAAGCCATACATTTTTATAAATATTTTAAATTCAAGGTTAAAAACTTTTATTATCTCGATTGAGCGTACAAAAGAATTTTTTTTTTTTAAATATGGTATTCTATACAGAAATCAAACAATGTTTTATTTGTACTGACTAAAATGGAATATCGATTACACTCCAGTATCGTACTTACAACTATTCGCTTTACCATTACAGTCAAAAAGTTATTCTACGTACTTAAGTATTCACATCTACTACTGCTTTTAGTGTATCAATAATTTAAATCATAATTTCGTATTACATATATTTTACTTAAAATTCAGTAAATCTATACATTGAATAATTTAATGACATAAGTACCTCTTAAATAACTTGTTCTAATTAAATGTTAAATTATGTTTGTTTGAATGATAAATCCTCAATTCGTATTTTGAACCTGCATGATTAACGTCAATATTGATCATTTCATTTTATCAAATAATAGTCATGATAATGAATTATTAGTACTTTATTAATTATCACCAATTGACGATTGTATAAATCCTCGTTTTTAATCAAAATCTGAAATCCGCTCAACATTTTTGTAAATTATATAGAAGAGCTAAAAAAAAGTAAGAAAAGTCATTTTTCCAACTTAAAGAAAAGAAAATTTACATAATAATAAACCTGAAGATCGGAGCGTTGTTCACGCAACGAAAAAAAAAAAAAATTCGGAAAGTAAAAAATCTACTGGATAACTAGATTTCTGAAATGTTTCGCATATAGATGCTGGTATGTCAGCCAAAAATTTCAGGCTACCCTCAACTACCCCTGAAGTCCCCTTAAGTAGTCAAATTACGGAAATTTTTTTCATTGTCGTTGCGCGAAAAACTTTCCGATCTTTAGGTACATGAATGATGTGCAAATATTTTTTATCAGAATACACATTATTTATTTTGCTAATATACATGGTTTTTAATTTTAATTTTGGAAAGAATTGGTTCTCTCTTACATTTTTTGTTTGAGTTAAACGGTTTTCGTGCGATAACTTTTATAACTTAAAAATTTGAAAAAAAAAAAAAAAAAATGTAAATCAAACATCAACAATGTGTATTACGACGGTTGTCAACAAGAAATACCACAATGTCATCTTATAAAAAAAAAATCGGGGTTTGAAGTTTTCTACTGAGACTGACGTTATATATATCATAAAGTCTTAATACATATATATTTATTAGAAGTATTGTATAAATGCGGCCGGATCTTTCAGTATAGAAAATATAACATATAAGCGTTCAAATAAACTCATTAGTGTACAGTTTCATTTCATAATACACGCTGATAATTAGTTGTACAAATTTGTTAACTTTATTGATGAAAGCAGAGCTTACATATCAAAGCACTACATTTGATGCATTAAAATCTTGTTAATTTTAAATGAATAGTTCTGATATAAATTTATAATACAACATATATTCCTCAATTAACTATCATCAAACTGATGAAAATCGTACTGTTGTAAATAAAATAGATAATTATATAGTTATGTGACTTGTTTTATTTTCAAATTCCCAAAATGTTAACTGTAATTAAATTTAATCAATCCATTCAATTTTACGGCTTATTGAGAAAATTAGAGTGATAGAATCAAAATTACAACTAGTGGTTTAATCGTCAAATCATTATTGATTGAACATTATCAATTACTTGTGGTGTTTCAAATTTATCATAAGTAGTTTATTTCCATTAACACAACCAAATGGTACAATTTATTTATTGTCGTAAGATGGGTGGTGACGTCTTAAAAGTCCTATTAGAGTACTAACTTTGAGTAATTGATATTAGTTATTCTTCGGAAATTCGATCACTCTTGAAATATTATTACAACTCCAAAGCACGTAAGTAGATGCATAGAGATGAGTTAGTAACTATCTAGCTTCGGTAGTTACCGAGTTAATGCATCCAAGTCACTACATTGTTTTGACACCGGTCGTATTAATAGAAAGATATTCTAAGGAAACCTTAGTGATGAATCCGTTAGTATACTCGGGATGAAATTATCGCCTTTTATAGTACTTTACACATATAACAAGTCTTGATGGTTTACTTGAGAATAATACCATTTTGAATAAGGTTCTCCGTCACATTGTGCATGTTGATAGTCTGAAGCTTTGAAATTAAATAGTAATTGAAGGAAAATTTAGATGAAAACATAAATAAAAGGCATCAATAGTAATAGATAAGTTCCCGGAAATTAGAAAAGTTTAAAAATTCAAACGTGCACAACTTTCTTGCTCATTCAAAAAGTGATCAATAGATATAAGGAGCACTCCTATACGCAAAAAAGTGTTTGAAAAAATAAAAAAAATAAAATACAATCGAGTCGCTTTATGAACCTGGCTACAAGGATGTAGGGGAATATAATTTTAAGAATTCCTGTACCCCCACTTCTGCTTAGCAGTCGAACGCCGTAACTCATACTTTTCCTACTTTATTAGTGTGTGAGTGCGTGTACATGATTATTTTCAAGTTGACGGACAAATCATAACGTGTGGACTCTTATCGCGACTCAACTGTTAAATAATAATAATGATATAAAAAAAAGTGACAGCTAAATTTTTTCATAAATTGTCAGTTTTAAGTTTTCATTAATTATAATTAAACCAAAAGAATTTTAATAGTAATTTCTGAAAGGGTTCTGCTATACACTGAAAAAAAAATATTGCTGTAATAAAATTACCGTTAGGTTATAGTAACCATCTCAAGTTTGGAAAATCGTAGATTATTAATATAGCAATACTTTATTTGTGTAAAAACTAGATTGCTATTTTACCCATACAATGTTTTGTTAAATCAACTATTTATATAGATGGTTGCTCCGGCAATACATATTGCTATATTAACACTACGTATTGATATATTTACAATCCGGATTGCTATAATAACCATTTGGATTGTTATAATAGCGATCTATAGGAATCGTTAAAACAGCAATACCAAGTATGAGGAATATAACCAAAGAATATGGTTAAATTGACAATACTTTTATTTAAAATTGAAGATAGTTAATGCAGCAATCTAGTATTGCCAAGTTAACGATATATTTTGTTATGAAAACTATCTATCATTAGCAATATTTCAGATGGTTATGATAACCACATTTTTTTTAGTGTATATAAGAATTCAAGTTTAATAAAAAAAAAAAAAAAAAAATACGTCAATCGGTTGTGTATTTATTAAGTTATTGTGTTTAAAAACATCCGTACATATTGACGGATATCACAGGTTTTTTTTTTACTTTTTTTTTTTAATAATTATTTCTAAAAATGTGACTTGAAATTGTGTTCGTTTTATTTATTAATAAATTATCTCAAATGTTACAAATTTTGTTCTACTTTATCGTATTTTAATAATCGTTAACAGAACACATCTCATCGCTTCGCAGTTGAGTTGTGCAAAATTAAAAATTTGAATTTTTTAAAACTGAAATAACCTAGAAAACGTATTGAGTTAATGATTTAAAAAAAATAAACCGGAAAAGTTTTAATTGGAAACGTTTCGTTGACTATGAATGGTTGAACTATATTGAGTGTAGGGTCTATTAAATTAAATAAAATAGTTGAATACATAAACCATCAGAACTGGTGTTGGATTTGAAAACATATGATCGAAAATCTACTAACAAGTTTGGTAAATCGTCCGATGTTCCCATGTGCATGAACGCTCACGCAAAGCCAGGTCAGCCTCCGTAGGAAACTTGCATGTTATCCTGACACAAGCGGCATGTGTGCACAATCTATTGGCGTCTACACAATGGCACTCTAATCTATTTGGTCTATCTATCTCACTTACTCTCGTGTAATACACTCATGGACACTGTCCTTGTCATCTCATCTGCGCGCTTGGCATCCCATCAAATACGCGTAGAGAGAGGTGTCCAAAGGACACCGCGATCGAATTATAGAGCCAGGGCTGCTTGTTGGAAACCTGATAATCCTATTTCCTATAACGGCCAGATATGACACATATTCATAAGATAACTTGGGATATAATATACTTGTTTACTTTATTACAACTAATTAGTTTAAAAATAACAGTCCTTAATTAATAACATTGTTATTTTTAATTAACAACATTAATAAATATCAGCTATCACTAAATTTCAGAAAATTTCTTTTCATAATTAAAAATAAACTAAAGTTTTTAATTATTAATTTTTTGGTAGTAATAACAAATAATTAAACACTTGACTTATCAATAATTTAATTTCTGTACTACTATAAATGATAGGAGTTAAAAATTTCGAAAATTTCAAAATAACTTTATTGACTACATTTTTAACGAAAATGTGGCAATGCGGTCATTTGAAAATTTTTAGTAAAGCGAATTTTTTAATTTTTTAAACAATTGTTATCTTTATAATGTAATTAAGAGTTTGAAAAAAGTGAATATGAGGAAAAATGGGCTACTATTGAAATTCGTTGATTCCCCGGGTCAAATGAAAACTTAATTTCGACTTGGTTTACCATGTCGAAATTTAGAGCCGTTTTTCACAAGACAAACTCAACTTTTTTTTTACGAAGATATGAAGTACATTGAGTTTTCGCCTTGATTTAGGCTTAACTGGCTTACTTTTAGTCACGATTTAAGACAAAAAAATCTAAATCAAGTCGAAATTGACCTGGTTAAACTTATTTGGCATAAATTATAAAACGAAAAAGTCAAAACTAAGGTGAAACACGAAAAACACATTTTACATTAAAATATACAGCTTGCTTTTGACTTGATCACGTAAGTCATAAGTAAGGTGAATAACTATCGTGCTCGAAGTGAAAACGAATAAGTTCAAAAAAGCTCTAAAAGTTTAAAATAATTAAATTTAAGTCGAAAAGTCGAGATCTTATCAGAAAATCGTCGGCAAATCGATAACTTCAAAAGAAAATAAGGCGAAGCAAATCTGAACCAAGTTTTTATTTTTGATCCGGGTCGTTATTTTAATAGTTGATTTCAATTAGCTTAAATTAAAGACAAAGAATTCAAACCAGTGACTTATTTTTTAAGAAATTTAATTTTTCCAGTTCTCAATTAAATAATTCAGATAATTTTTTTGTTCACTACTTTCAAACAAAAAAATTTTTTTTCGGCTTTGAATAGTGTCTCCTTTAGCTCCGGATTTTCCTGAAATTTTCTTTTCAATGTATAACAAGTAAAATTTTTTCTACATCATACGGTTGTTCTATAGTATTTTGAATGAAAAATTTTGACAACTTATAATTATACAAAAGGCAAAAAAAAATTATACATAGTTCATTTATACGTAATTCAAAACAGTATTAAGTCGATAATTATCACAAAACACTTGTATTGTGGATATCAATTCACATTTTACATTTTTATATTAAATTATACTTATAAGTATAGTGTATTGTATACAATATTTCACAATATACATGAAATATAACCTAAATTTTTTATTTTTTATCAAAGTATTGATATTGATCATGGATATTAAATTGAATGTATCGAATAAAACGCGACACTTGTTTTATTTTGAACGTCTTTTTTTTTATTTATTCAATATTTATATCCAAATTTTATGCTATTATATTATTTTATAACCGCTTTTATTACTGTTCAGCATATCCATTATAATATACTTTTTGTTTTTTTGACAAATCACAATTGCAATTTTATCCAGATGTGAAACAACAAATTGTTAAGCTTTTTTATTATTTGTTAACATTATTTATAATTCACTCTATTTCATTCAATATGTTACAATAACAACTTTACAAATATTTTTAATTTACAATCCAATACTGCGACAATCTAAATGAATATCGCAATACACGACAGATCAATACTGTACATATATGTTGACCAGGTGGGAACGATTGCGTGAGAAAAAGAAAAATTATTTATTTTTCATTATCTTTGTCTGTTTCTAAAAATTCTTGCTTTCGTGTCATATTTATTCATTATATATTTTTTACAGTTTTACAACACAGGAGATACTGGAGCAAGACGAGGTAGCCCCGGGGAGTGATTAATTTTTGCGGTTTTCAACACCTAATAGGAAATCTTTTTTTTTTATTTTTGAAAAAATTTTTTTTATTTCAAAATTATTTTCGGAAAATCTGGAATTAAAAAAAAAAATTATTAAAATATTTTCTTTTATTTTCTTAAATTATTTAGCTGCCACATTTTATCCGAAGTACTTAAAATTATTTCTAGATTAATAATTGTTTTTTTCACCAAATTTAAAAAATGCTCCGTTCTGCCTCAGATACTTCGAATAAGTAATCCGTCTTGCCCCAATTTCCTCTCCCCGGGGAGAATTATGTAATAAATTTTACTCGTTAATTGTGAGTACAACTGGGCCCGGATGAATAATGACTCTTACGTTTCTAAATAGTGTTCAATTATGGAGTAAAAACACCCAATTTTGAGTAATTTTTAAATTAAAGAAAAGTAAAAAATTAAACAGAAAAAAACTTGCTTTTATTCTTAGCGTATTCGATTTGTTTTTGGCCCAGGTTTACTCTAAATTGTAGGGTAAACTTTTATCAAAAAATTATCTCCATGTACTTTATCATCAACCAAAACTATCTCTGTTTTATAAAGTAACGAAAGAAATAACAAAAAACCGGTATACATATTTCAATTGGGTTATGATTGAAGGTATGATACATAGAAAAAAGAAGATTTCTTGGCGCAAAAAATTTTCACTCACCCCAAGAAAATGTTTACTTACCCCCAAGAACCTGCGTTATAAATTGAAAAAAAAAAAATTTCTTGGAGCGAAAACAAATTTCTTATGCCAATAAATTTTTTCTAGTCCTAATAAATTGTTTGTTTTTAATTCATAATGCAAAACTTTTTTTTCTGTGTAGATTACATTAAATATTTTTTTCTTATCAATCAAAATTTTGTTAAATTATTTAAAATAGGATTATTGGGTTACTATAGTTAATAGCTACGAAATAAATTAAAAATTTAATTGCTTCGTGTTTAATAATTAAACATAACAATTATTGAATATTCAAAATACTCCGTGTGCAATCACACATTCGTCATTACATTTCACTAATTATTTGATTACTCACACATACAGACTTTTAGCTCACAGATTTATCGTGAGTATTTTCCATCAGCCAATATCCAATGAACAGAACCTTTTGAATCAAGTACAAAGTACTTGAACAAGTCCAATTAAAAATGTACTCGAGCAGTGAACACTTTTTTTCTTTATATATATATATATATATATATATTTTTTTTTTGTCACTGCTAAATTTAATTAAAAAAATAATGATATCAATATAAAAAGTATTTTCTCTTTCAATATCAGCTAATTAATAATATGACGACCAGAATCTCTATGAAAATCACTTGACTTTTCAGAATGTAATTTACTACAAGCTCGATTACTTTCGTCGACTTTACTCTAATACCAAAGTAAAGTAGAACGCAGAAAATTGTTCAAGAAGTTTCACAATCAGGGTACTGTGGAGTGTAGCACGAGATGAAGTAAAATTCGATACTAACTCCCACGTACCCAACATTGTGTGATTAAAATGCGCTAAATTTTTCCGCAAAAAAATTACTTTGTTTTTTAGTTAATTAAAAACATAAAAACTGCACAATTATTTTCAATATTTGCAATTTGAAACATAAAGTAAAATAAAAATATTACACCTTTTTACCGTAAAAAATTTACATTATTTTTTTATTAACCTATTATATAGTAATTGACGAATTTAGATAAATCAATTTTTCTGTCATTTTTGGTCCTAATATAGTCTTTTACAAATAACTTAATACATGTTTTATAAAAATTTGATTTTTTTCATGGAGATAATAATGTTTTTAAAGCTAGTAAGTGCATTTAGTGCGGCTAAAAAATAGGGAGTTATCGGTTCAGTGAATGAACATGACCAGTAGATGAAAATTATTCAATTTTCACTCACATCATTTAGGTTTTAGCCACGATTACATTAATAAAATACTCCATTGCTGCTTGATTGACTACTTTTCGAACTTCAATTATTGTTTTGTTGAATCCTTCTACACGGAGAGAAATTTCAAGTAAATATGCCTACGCAGCATAGTAATAATTACATTACTCTATAGTTTGTGTAAGCAGTCACATAAGAGCGGCAGGACACAAACTATAGAGTAATGTAAATATTACTATGCTGCATAGGTAGATTCACTTAACATTACTCTCTGTGTATATTAAAGAATTGAAAAATACGATCGCAATACTGATTGTGTGATAATAATTATTTACCTAAAGTTCGGAAGGTTTACACACAACAAGAATGAAAAATGAAAAAACCAAAAATAAAAAATCTTCTGAATGGTCGGATATTTTGTTTGTTCTGTACATTTAAGTGATAAAAAATATATAAAAAAAAAAAACGGGTCGACCCCGAATTCCGGAACAACCTCTCAAGCCACGTTTTAGCGGTCGTTTACAGAGAATGATTGCGGAAAAATAGATCTGAATCTGGTGGACAGCTGGGTTTCTTATATGTTGTATGCGGAAATACAGATTGATTTTATAGTATCAATTTTTTTAATTTCATCGATTATAATAATAAATACGCTCGTCAAATTATCACTTCTATTCTTAGTACGGCTGTATATTAATCCATATAAATAAAAACGAGTAGGGTCATTTTATTTTAATTTTAAGTTTATTAATATTGCACTGTACACGGAGAGAAATTTATGGTAACAATTACAATATATTATAAAAATGGTTCCCATAATGCATGGTAACCGGTTTTTTTGAAATGTTGATTATAGGAACGGCACCCATATATATTGTAGTTATCATTACTATAATATTATAGTAATCGTTACCATAATATTATGGTAACCGATACTATAACATCATGGTCTCCATTACCATAATATTATGGTAATCATTACCATAATTCTTTCACATGTGATATGGGAACTGTTACCATAATGATGGGAATTGTTCCTATACTTATGGGAACTTTTCCCAGAAAGTATGGGCCTATATCCCCTAATTCCAAGTAATCATTACCATAACGGTATGGGATGATATTTCATAAACGTACTAGAAACGATTACCATAAATTTCTCTCTGTGTAAAAAACGTGGCGTAAATTCGGAGTAAATGAAAAGCAGATGACTGACTATTTTTTTAATCCCTCAGAGTGAAATTCACTCCGAAGGGAAGTTGAATTTAATATTAAAATTTCGTTTCAGAGTGAAATTCACTCGTAAAAGGAGTTTATTGTAATATTAAAACTCCGAATCGGAGTGAATTCGGATTTAAATACAATCTGTAATCACTTTGAACTCACTCCCAATTTTTTACAGTGTGTAAAATCAACTTTTGCTTTGCTCAATATCGGTATCCCTTTAAGAAGTAAACTTTAGTATTCATGGTATCGTAATTCTAGTATTGCTATGAGAGCAAAAATATTTCAGGATCAAAAATACTTAATGTATTTTTAGTATGGCATATGATTATTTTTAATATAGTGGATCAAAATTAGGCGTTTTTTTCCCTTATGGAAGAAACCAATTATTTTCAACCCGCCAAAACGCGTTGTTCTAAAATTGACTAGTTCTTCGGCTAAACCGACATTGAAACCGTAGTTTCAATGCAGGTGATATGAAAATAAAATTTTATTTACATTTCATAGCTTAGTTTCTCAGTGTATTTATCATAAAATTAAATATATTGTACAATGTACATATAACTTTTGTGAATAAAAGTTTATAATCCTTAGATAAATACCAGTGTCTATTGGTTGTCTATCGGTAAAGTAGTGAAAAAGATCAGCTTTTAATATATGACTTTTAAATAATTTTTATCATAAAAAAGTCGTTTCTATAAATCTCGTGAAAAATAATATTTTTATTCAAAGTAAATAAAATAATTAATGCAATGAAGTTTAATTGATAAAAAAATATTTCATATTTTTAAATTGTTCTATATAAATCAGCTTTTATTAATGCTACTCAAACAATTACGTTTATCATACGAAAATTCATGAATTTAAAATCACTCATTATCTTCTGTCTTATAGAATTATTTTAAGATGCTTTTAATAGTCACGAATTTTGCATATTTTCTCTTTACGTCTTTTCCTTTGGAATTAAAAATTTTCGTAATTTTAAAATATTATTTTGTTTGTTAAAAATAAAAAAAAAAAAAATACAAATTAACTCGAAACACTATTGATCGTATAAAATTTGAAACTATTTACACAACGTCGATAAATTGGGTGGATAGTACGAGCTCCCAAAAGGAGTACGAATATAGAGAATTTACTCTCATCCGACAGTTTGACGACAGTGTAGACATGCGGTAAATGTTGTCTACGTCTCTTGGCTATTTACCTGGTTCGTGTTTGCACCAATACATAGAGACTTCAATATCAGTACAACTGAAACCGTTACCCGGAAAATGCACACAACTACGAAACGTGCGTGCGAGTTACCTCTCCAAGTGGTTGCACACGTGCTTTACTCTCGTACAGTTGGCGAAGTGAATTATGCGGTTCGTCCCTACGTCTACCACCACCTCGTAAATTTACATTGTCTTCGACTAAAGCGCTAGAGCTTACGAAAGTACCAGGGGAGAAGATGAAAGGGGTTAAAGTCATCTTTCAGTGAATAGAGGAAAGCATTTACAACTTTGTTTGGGTATGAGGTGTATAAGTCACGAGCATCGAATCCTCTGTCACCAAATAATGTCAACAATTTGACCGCAAAATCTTTGATTAACGAATCTTGTATAATTATGAATACATCCGTATTATTATTTTAATGATTCCTTTTTTAATTAAATGATTAGTATCAATATCGCTAACAAACTGTAAAAAGTCGGGAGTGATTGCGGATTTTATTTAAATCCGAATTCCCTTCGTCATTCTGAAGCCCGGAGTTTTAAAAACGATCACTCCGAATACGAAGTAAATGGGGAGTTTGTATTTTTAGCGGAGTGATTCCGGAGTGGTCTGGATTTTATTTCAATCCGCATTCACTCTGATTCAGAGTTTTAATATTAAAATTAACTCGCCTTCAGAGTAAATTTAACTCCGAGGGAAGCAAATAAATAAACAGTCATCCGTTCCGCATTTACTCCGCAAATATTTTACAATGTTATAAATATAAAATATACACTGTAAAAAACTTGCGGAATGAATGTGGAGCGGATCACTGTTTTTTTATTTAATACTCTTGGAGTGAAATTCACTCCGAAGGAAAGTTTATTTTAATATTAAAACTCCGGATCGGAGTGAATGCGGATTTAAATAAAATCCTTACTCACTCCGAATTCAGTTCCTGTTTTTTACACTCCTTTACTTATTAACGGGAATTAATTCATAATATATAAAAGACGAGAGGGAAAAACAGACCACCCCAAAAATTTGGTAACAAATATTTTTTTCTCTCTAAACCTGAAATAGTGAATTATAACTAATTCACAGTGTATATTCACTATTTGTCACAGCTAAAAGTCGACTACTTGGAATTAGTACATATACACTCATTTACCCGTGAAATAATGCACTTATGAAAGTAGTGCAATTCACTGTAGTTATTAGTAGTAAATAGTTCTAATGATAATTACTTATTAAAAAGTAATGTTTTAAATCTACTGTGTAAAAAGTAAAATTTTACTATTTATACATAAAATTCACTTTTTTTAGTGAATTAGTTGATCACTGGGAAAAACAGTGAAAACTTAACTATTTCAAGTTTAGAGAGTTTACAAAATTGGTCTGATTTGTCATCTATGATTCTTATCATCATTTTTGCACAATTTTGAGTGTCCCAAAATTTTTTTTTTGAAATTTATTGTTTTTACGAATTTTGTTCTAGCAAACATATTTGAATAAGTGTAAATATGATTTTTGCGTGAGTGAATCATCTGGGACCGAGTAAGTGATAGCGCAACACTTTTCATTGCTCCGCAATTGAGTTGTGCAAAAATAAATAAATTATATATATTTCTAGATTTGTTCATAATGAACTTCAATGTCAAGTAAGTTATATAAAATTGACAAAGAAAAATAAATTATGCGTTAATATTAACATTTATATATTCACAAACAATAAATAGTATAAAGATAGAAACATTTTGTGATGAATAATTTTGAAATCAAATGAGTATAAAATAGAATTAAATTAAATGTTGATAGAGATTACTTTCATTTCTATTTACTCTTAGAAGCCAACCCTGTGGAAAATTCCTCCTTTATATAAATGCGACCTACATCACTCGTTACGCATGAAAAGAAATTACTTCTTTGATCATGTTTAGTTAAAAAGAAGAGAAGAAAAAAGGAAGTAATGAAACAAAAAATTAAATCATGCAAATTAATAGTTATAATTTTTTTTTTTATTATTTTTTATCGAAGATAAAATTGAAATAAATTTATTCCTTCGAACCTTTCTCATCTTTTCTCGTTATGAAAATTACGACATTTGAATCAAGAGACGTTTCAGTTGGCAGGAACTTTGAAATTCTAGATGCAGATATACGATAGTAAAGGCAGAAGGATTCTATTCCTATTGATTTTCACTAGTTTCGTCTTACCGACTACAGCATTCTCAATGATCTTCACTATGCTCCTGTGAACTCCTGAATTACTCGATTCATCTATCCGTCCCTTGAGTCGAATTGCGGACTTCCTCAAATCAAATTAACGAGCAGTTTCCCCTCTCTTTTGATCAACCAAGAAAGTTAGATCCTTGAGGAAGTAGATTTAGTTTTCATCTATCATATGTACTTGAAATAAAAAAAAATCAATCTACTACTACTTTTAATCCGCTTTGCAAAATTGAGAACTCTTGACTTTAATTGATATAGCAATTTAACAAATTTTTTTTTATTTCATATATTTTATCGATGGACATTTTTTTCATTCAGAATATGAGTTCTATTTGATAATTATGTCAGCAATTAAATTGATAATTATATTTAATGAAAATTTTTTAAATAATTATCAGTTTTATTTAATTGAATATAAATTTTTATTTTCAAGTAAAAATGAGTTTTATTTAATTGAATATAAATTTCTATTTTCAAGTAAAAATGAGTTGAGTTGACAATTCAAGTCTGTCTGTGTTAATTGTTGATTTGTTTGCTATGCAGATGTTGGTTAAATAGTAGATTGTACGCCTAGACAGCAAAAGTAATAAAATTTAACATGTGCATGTAATTACAAACATACGAGCTGAAACATCTCATACCAGCTTCCTTATATATGCATCCTATTATCCATCACATCTGTAACATAAAGTTTGAATTTTTACTGTCCCCAATTGCCACAAAAGATCAAGAAAATTATTTTTTTTTTTTTTTTGACTACTTGGGTTTTTTACCCGTGCGGAAAAATATACATGGGACATATATGTCGTATATATTTTTTCGTACGGATAGAGGAAGATTGCATGTGCGTCATTCAGTCATATATCCCCATTTAAGAGAGGTGTTACTTTTTTCATTTCAAACAGAGCGAAATTACAAGTTTTTCACGTGGGCGTACTGAAAAAATAGTGTATTGCGCACCTCGGATGAAAAATAAAATATTTCAACCGTCGAGTCGCAGACGAGGGTAGAAAACATGGGAATTAAAATCCTTCCATTCTCCCTACATCTACATTTTATTTTTCCACCATATATACAATGGAAATATTCGAATTTCTGTCATTGTTTGAGAAAAAGTACTCTCTAAAAATGAATCAGTTAAATTCACTTCAAATTAGTGAATAATCACTGGAAACCAGCTATAAGTATACCACTGGTTGAATTAGAGGTATAATTATAGCTGTAGAAATAGTGACTATCCACTGATTTTCGAGAATTTCACTAATTAATTTTTAGAGAGTAGAGAAGCCTGCAAATCTTTCATTTGTAATTTTTATTCTATAACAGAACAGTTCAACTTTTTTCCGCAAAACAAGACAGGAATTTGAACTGTGCGCAAATGCTATGAAAAATTTTTTTATATTTGAAATAAACCGTATTATCCAAAAGAAAAAAAAATTTGGTCAGGTGAAATGTTTCAGAAGAATTAACTCTGATTAAAAGTAAGAAACCGACATACGAGCAGTCTTGTAAAATGTTTCATTACTGATCCATTAACCACAAAAAAGTCATAGCTTTTTATTTTTTAAGTAAGATATTTATTTTTTGTTTACCTATGAATCTCATGGTCATTCAAAATTAATCTGAAAATTGTTTTTTTTATGCAGTATAGAATCATTTTTCAAAATAACTTTTAAATTTTCATTCATAGAATAAATAACGAAATTAAAATTTAACTTTTATATAAGATGGCTTTTTTTTCCTAGTATTTTTTTTTTATTATTAATATTTTTTCTTTGTGACTATCTAGCGGATTTAACAGAGATATTCATCACAAACGAGACGAATAATTCAGTCAGTAGATCCACCGCGCCATAAGTTCTCACGAGAGTTTACTCAACGAAGTGTTTTTTAGTCATAATACAAAAACACTCATCACAATAACGAGTCATTGTATTAAAAGAAATTTTGCAATATAATTTTTTAACTTCCCGCAAAGAAAATAGCAAATTTTCAAAAATTCGGGAAGTTATTGGTTTCGGTCCGATTTTCGAAAATCGAATTTCTAAGAGATCTTAACGTTTTGAGGTCGTAGGAAGCTATTCTGACTAATTTCAAAATGATGTCCGAGTGTATGTATGTATGTATGTAACCGCTTTCGATCGTTAAGGTCATTCGACGCAGCTTGTTAAATACTATAAGCTGTGAAAATTTGAGCTTAATCGGTAGAGTGCATTCGGAGATATTTCAAAATCAAAAATTTTTCAAAAGTGTTTTTTTTGGATAACTTTTAATTTGCTCGATGGATTGATTCCAAAATCTAATCAACTCTAAAACTTTATAAGCCGCTTCGAATGCCACCTCAACCATCAAAATCGGTTCATTCGCTCAAGAAAAACCGTTAACGAAAGAATTAAAAAAAAAATTTTTTTTTAGTTTTTTTGAAATTTCTTAAAGACGACTTGATTAATCAATTTGAAAATTTGATCAGCTCTAGAACTCAATAAAACGCGTCGATTGCCACTTCAACCGTTGCAATCGGTCAATTTGTTCGAGAGATATCGTTGGAGAAAAAATAGTAAAAAACGTTATTTTTCGAAAACAAAGGCATACAAAAGTATTTTCGAGCTCTAGAGCTCGAAAATGTATTCAGAACAATGTCTCGGAATCAAGGAGCTCGAAAACAGCGAGAAGTTTTGGGGCTGGCCCGCAGGGTCAACTGACAGACCGATTTTTTTTTTGTAATAATTTAGTACTCATTGATTTCAGTTAAGTCTACTGAATTATTGACAATTAATTAAATATCTCGACTAATTAGTGGTAATTAGTATTTTGTACTATGCACCAATGGGTTTTTAATTTTGTTTTCCGTCCAGATATAAATATTAAATTAATAATCAAGTACAGAAAATTGTTAACTTAATAACTTAATAACTGTTAATGAATTAATTTTAAAACAAATTTTATATTTAAGTAGCTAATTAAAAGCTTGGTTTTGTTTTGTCATTAAAAATATAATTAATTAAAAGCTACAAATTACAAACCGTAATTAATTATAAGCATGCTTGTATAGAGTAATAAAATACCTACAATAATTGTTCTTCTGTGTCACGGAACATATTTCTTAGATCTGTATTTTACTCTAAGTACAGTTAATGAACGCATTAATTATCTAGATACTTTTAAATTACGGGCTCATTTTAATTTTTGAGGATACATAATATATTTAATTTAATATAATTTTTTAAGAAAACTTGGAAAAAAATACATATATATATATAAATAACTACAAAAATTTTATTTGATAAAAAAATTAATTAGTATTCAGAAGTATGTAATGTAATACATGCTCATAATAAACATCAATGAATGCCTAACATCGGCCTCATAAACTTTTTTTTTAAACACTGATCATTTTTTATTGGTCGGATACAATCCCGATGATAAAAGATTTTATATAACTGTATACAGTTATATATGAATTATATACAATTGGATAGAGGTGATGCATAGTTATATAAAATTTTTGTATAATTATATAGAATTCGTATATAATTATATATAATCTATACGAATACAGTGTGTAATTATATACAAATGTATATATTTATATACAATTATATAGAACGGTATATAATTATATATAATCTATACGAAAACATTATGTGATTATATACAAATTATATACAAATAAGATATAATTATGTACGATTGTATACAAATGGATCGGGCCATTTTTTCTATCCAATTTATATATAATTTTATACAATTGTATAAAATCTTTTTTCATCGGGGTGTTTAAATTTTCTGAACACACTAATCCATTCCTTCTACTTAGAAATTTGACAAAAATGGAAGTAATTTATCCCTACTCTGTAACCCAAGATCAAAATGTTCAAGATAGATTACCGTTGAATTCACCTTTACTTAACCTTTAAATGCATAATTTTTTATTTCCATTTGACAAAAAATTACGTACATTGTAAAAATTTTTTGGTTTGAAAATGGTCCCCGAGGACTTCGCACGGTCTATTCGGTGTGAATTGACGTGAAATTTTTTTGGTATGAAATATCAAGCCGTGTAGTTTTATCACGGTATGAGTGTATTTTTTCACACCGTTCGGTGTTATGATTAGTTCAAATCCTGTCCGTTAATACAATCGGTAGTTAAAAATTTTTAAATAATATATAGGTTGTAAGACTATACTATAGTATATCATTATTATTAATGATGTGGGTTACTATAAAATAAATATTAAATATACCTAGTGTCGAAGTAATCGAGAGTTGTAAATAAATAACTTATACATTTACAACGTTAGTAATTAACAAATAAATACTTCGCAATAGTCCTAAATGAATCTATTCATTTGGCTCAAATAAATTGTTCTCTCAGTGTATTGTAATTTTACTTGGTAAAAAAATTAATTTCTGTTACAAAAATATTTAATAATACTTTTAAAAACATATTATTAATATAACACACTGAGAAAAAATTTCTCTTCGGACAATTAAATTGGTTTAGTTAAATTCTGTGAAACTAATATTTAATTGGGACAACTAAATTTTATTACGTCAATATAATCTATTTTCTCATTTTTAACAAATGATTTAATAGACTCTATTTGGTTGACGTTAGTATTTCTCTTGCTACGATAATAAAATCATTTGGTAAAGTTGAGAAAATATTTATTTGATAGACAACTAAATTATTTTGTAGTGCCAACAAACTCAAAAATTAAAGCAAAATATCATTATGTTAACTCTAATAAATATTACTTAGACACAAATAAATATATTCATTTAGAATAAATATATATATTTTTTTGATCTTAATAAATATATATTAAAACCTAATGATTATTGATTTAAAAAGTTATGGTGCTAGGCAGCAGTAGCGGGAGTAGTTCGGTGCTCGCCACTAGATCGCGCCCACCAGTTGTAGTGTCCCTGGTAAGAAACTTATTTCAGAGTTATTATATTCAAAACTTGAAGCATTGATGGGACATGTAACTTGCTGATTTTTTAATAGTAATATAGAGGTATCCTGTATTACACTATGACATTAATGTTTAATATTAATGTTTTCCTGAACAATTTTTGTCACAGTACATAAAAAAAGTACATGTCAAGGAAATAAATTCATTTTCCAAATATGCATTTATTTAATTGTTAATCAATATTTTGTCATTTTAAAATAATATTTAATTATTCTTAATAGCTCATTCTCTAAGGCTCACTAATATATTTCATTATGCCTACTTTATAAGCTCTACAGGTAATCAATTTGATTTTATGCTTGCTACTTAACGCGCAATTATCTTTACTAAATATTTTTCAGTCTCTAATAATTTATTTTTTTGGTGGATTATAAAATATTTAGTTCAAACAACCAAATATATGATTGGCAATGGGCAATCAAATTATTTTGTTGTCATAACTAAAATTTAGTTGTCAGAAGAAAATTTTTTTTTCAGTGCAATTAAAATTAATAAAAGTTGAATTGATCAAAATATACTAGTGATTATTAATGAAATTTTCCAATTGAAACATACGGAAAAAAAAAGTAAAAAATTCCCTCGAGGTCAGAGGTATGAGATCATTAAAATAATTGAATATAACAATAAATTAATTACTGGCTATCTCTTTTAATTAAAATTTCTATTTATACTTTTTAATTATCAATCTTCTGTTTATTGTAATTCATATTTTTGCCGATACTTAAATTGAAACGATAAAAAAATTTTTATCAATTAATTTTGCTTTGTTGATTTTAATTATTTCATTTGAACTGAAAAGTATATAAATTATTCATTGACTTATTTCTATTTATACATAATTAAAATGTAATTTTATGTTTTTTTTTCTGACGAAAAATTACGGAACCGAAAAATTATAAAATAAACAACTGCATGATGCATCGATGCAATATAAACATTAAACGCCTAAATAAACATGCGTATGTACAGTTGTGATAACAGTATATTTCTTCATATATAAATTGCAAAATAAATACTAATGTAAAGTCAACAACAATTTATCGAAAATAGACCTTATAACAAAACTAAATATGTATATCCAAAATGAATAAAATACATTTTAAAATATTTACTTGAAAAGATCAAATTTATTAGCACATTCTAGAAAATTTTAAATTTCCAAAATGAAGGAAATTATTGATTTTAGTCCAATTTTGAAAAGTCAAATTTTCAACAAAAGTCTAAATAATTTTAAGTTATTCACAAAATAGTTTTTTTGAATATTTTCAAATACTTGATTAATCGTTTTAAAAAAGGTTAATCACAATTAATGAATTTTTTCGCGAAATATCGTCAAAAAAAAATTTCAGCAATACCATTTTCTTTTAATTTTTTTTTTTTTTTGCGATTTTCGACTGTATTGCGTTTTCTACAGTATTTACACTTTACATATTTAAATTACATAGTCGGAAAAATAATTCATTCATTGAACTTATCGGATCACATATCTCATTTATTCATTGAAATGATTCACTTATTTATTATTGGAGTTCGAGGACAAGTGCGTTATCCACTTTACCATAAGCGCTAGTTCATTTTCACTTAATTTCTGTTAATAATTCGCAAAGTACATTGTAAAAAATTTTGAGTCTTTGGTTTGGTGCGAATAATTTAGTGTTCAAATTTTCAATCCTACCGGTGTGAAAGCTGCACAACGCACGGTGTTATATTTTGGACAGTATAAATGAGAACGTAATAACTACATCACCAATGGAGAAAATGTATAAGTTCTTTCTTTGAAACTCACGATTACTTCAACACTAAGTATTCAATTTTCATTTTAAAATAATTTACACCAATAATAATGATAATAATAATAATATAATAGCACTGAAATCTATATATTATTTGATAATTTTCAACTACAAATAATATTATTGAACAAAATTTAAGGCAATAACACCGAACGGTGTAGAAGAAAACTCTCATATCGCGTTAAAAGTAGACGCATTGATAATTGACACTGAGAAAATTTAACACCGTCAATTCACTCCAAACGGACCGTGTTAAGTCCTCGGGGACCATTTTCTCATTTTTGTTCTATAATTTGTAACACGATTGTTTGATCATATTTAAAATTAATTGAACTCTATTAGCTCTGATCTCATTTATTTATCACATTTACGACGCCTTTGTTTTCTTGCTCTGAACTCTGCTCTAAAACAATTTAATATATATGAATAAATATGTACTCCAAGCAAACAACCGAACACACCGTATATTTTCGTAAACTTTCGATTGTTCTCTGAATTGGTTCATTTGATCAACAATAATCTGGAGAATTAATTTTTGAATCACTTCTTTGTTACGTAATTCCGGTTTTTAAATTTCCGCATCAGAGAAAACACGAAGAACTCAGACATTTATATAATTATATATATTTTCGGGCTCATTAAGCTTGAAAATAGTGGAAAGTTTTGGGGTCGACCTTTAGAACCAACCGTATTTTAGATGCTTTTTTTTTTTTTTTTTTTCAATATTTATTATTATGAAAATTAAACGCGATTGTGAAATAAATAAATTAAAATTATTATTATATATTTTAAGTACTAAATAATAAAAATAAATTTAAATTTATACTTTTATATAATATAAGTTAAGTAAACATGTAAGTTCCACATTATCTTTCTTTAGTAGCACGTATAAAAGTAGTTTTTACTTTATGAGGTCATGAAACGAATAAAACATTTCTTCTTTTGTAGAAATAAGACATACAATGCACTTATAAAAAAGTTAAATAATTATTAACTTTGAAATGTTCTAGTAATACATACAATATCTTTTTATATAATTCTTTTAAATTCTGTTAATTATAAATGTTAATTTTTAATACAACGATAGCATTAATTTATTATATTTTAATATTATTCATTTTATCAGATAATTATATATCATTTTATTTATACATATTTATCAAACTTTATTTACCAATAAGACAACAAATATATTCATTACATTATTTTCTCTCAATACAGTATTGCGAACAAATATAGCATTGATAAATACAAAAAAAAAAAAACACTCCCGGCGATAAATTGTAATTTTGACAATTTAGTACAAAAGCATGTTTGGTAATGTATATAAAATAAATAATTCCTTCATATTGTGCATCGCTATTAAAAAATAAATATCAGCATCGATAAATGTAACAATTATTTAATTAGTATTTATTTATTTAAGTCTATTGCTTTACTAGGTCTTTTACTTTACATGCGAAAAAAAGCTTTCGAATATAATTCAATAATAATTTTGAAAGGTCACTGAAAAAAATTGAAAATATTATACAGGGTAGAAGTATCATTTGTGGCCACTGCTCCATGCTTGGATATTCAATACTTTATTTTAATTTATGAAAAAAGTATAAAAAAAAACTTGCATTGTAATAGTGTGATAAAAATATCTTTGAACACATTTTAATTTTTGGAGTGTCCGAAACTGGTTCTAAAGGGGCTACAAACGGTACTTCTACCCTATACTAGATCTAAGCGGGGTTTTTAGATTTTAATCAAGTGCTACTGTAAGGTTTTTTTTCAAAAGCATATATTTGAAGATTTTGAATAATTAGCATGGAAAAAAAAATTTGCAACCAAGTATCACAGTTATAGAGGAAGGGCGGGCAAAACGGACCACCCTGAAAATTTTGTAAAAAATTTTTACTCTAGGCGTCATTTATAACGTAATATAATTTTTCTACAATTTTTGGTATTCCATTGCAAATCACTTTTTCACTTAATTTTAATTTTTTTTAAATTGAAAAAAAAAATATATATATATATATTTTTTTTTTGGAGTTGGTCCGATTTACCCACCCAGAAAAAAAGAATTTTTTCAAGTCAAATCGAAATTTAGTCTGATTACTTCAAATAGAAGTCAAAAAACAAAAAAGTTCAGTGAATTTGAGTGCACGAAAATCCATTATTTTTTTAGCGGTCTCGTTTCATTCGCCCTTCCCTTACACATTCACATGTAATATAAAAGTCGTGATGTTTATACTGAACAGCATAAAAACTTTAATAATGCATTTCAAATTAGACATACATTATTATCGTTCATTTAATTTTGTTTCAAAAATTATATAGATTAATATAATTATACTGCATTGAAAATATCGTTCTCTTTGTCATCTAATGCTTACTTTGTTAAACAATGTAATCATATTAGTTCAATTAATTGTTTAATTACTCAAACTTTTATAAATTATACAAATAAATTTATTAAAATTAAGGTATAGTTTTTCGTGTAAATGCTTTTTCAGTAAAAATAGAATTTTTTCAGCCGTAACCAAGCATAAAATTAATATGGATCTATATATCTCTTACAATTACTTCTGGATTGTAGATTGTTTTGTCCATTGAAAATCAGATAAAAAAGTAGAGTAGAATTAGTTGGTATAGTGCAAAGAAGGAAACATTGAGTTTAATTGTCCCGACTGACGATAACACTGTAACAGAGCTATGCGTCTAGCATACATAATCGGGTAAATATCTAGATGTTACGATAGAGCTTAAATCAAAATTAATCGCTTAATTACTATTCGACACGAAAAGCACAATTACTGTATATACATATCTACATATTTAAATTAACTTTTCCCCAATTTTATTTATTATTATTGTTAATACTATTAAAATTAAATATTGCAGTAAATAATTACCAAAATTAATGATAACAATAATATATTTATGATAATAAATAATAGTTAAACTTTTTAATTGAATATCTTTCAACATATTTTAAGTTAATTTTACTCATAAAATATTTTCAAGCTTGTTGGAAACTTGTAATTTCAATGATTAACTTAGTACTTACTAAATTTATCTTTGATTGAAAATATACACGGAAAAAAAGATTTATTTAAGCCAACTAAGATTTATTTGAGCCAAAGATATCGTATATTTGGATATAACCAAATAAATATTTAATTGTGAGAAAGATATAATATATTTGAGTAGTTTAATTGCGCTAAATAAGTGATTTATTTGTGGTAAAGAAATGATCCAATTGCTACAAATAAATAAGGGCTTCAAATATATGTATAGTATAGCCAAATTTTAGGTTATTTGTCACAAATTTAATATCTTTACCACAAATACATCAATTACTTACCACAAATAAATGATATATTTCTGTCAAATTATAAAATTATTTGAATCAACTGTCATACTTAGTTGTACCAAATATATTTATTTGTCATGAAGAAATATTTGAAAAAAAGCCACATATAAATTGATTTATTTGGGATAAATATTTCTTTTTTTCAGTGTACAAAAGATACAATTGTCTACAATTGAAAATCTTACAATTAAAAAAAAAAAAAAAAAAAAAAAAGGAGTCAATAAAAACCTTTTTTTGTTTTATGAAATAAAAGTAATTGACATTTACATTGAGAAATAAGATAAATTTGAAAAATTTGAAAATAAATCCTGTAAAACAAGCAAGTAATAAGATAAAAAATTAATTCTAAATTTGATCTTGTAAAACTTTTATTGATAATAATGTTCCAATAAATTAATTTTATGTAACCCATTCCGAAGGAAAATTGGAAGTATCAATATTGAATACCTGTTACTTTGAAATAAACACAAAATTTATGTTAAAAAGTCAATCGATAGTCGAGGAAGAGTTATTAAAAAAATAAAATTGAAAATTTCAACTATTACTATATAAAATTTACCATTTACTCAAAGCTAGAATTTATATTATACTAATAAAAATATTAAGTTATAACTCCAAATTATTTCATGTAATATTAAAATTATTCTATGCAACTCATGCCGAAGAATACGCCGCTAACAGGCTAAAGTCAGCCTCATAAAATTTTATATTAAAATACAATCCTTTCTGATTGGTCAAACGAGTGGTTTAATATATATTTTTTATATTAAACCACTGAATTTTAGTGAAATGGGCTGAGTATATCCCTATTCAATAATTCAAGCCAATAAATAATCTATCACTTTTCTCTCTTATGACATCACTTTGAATTTAGCTCTCTTATTAACATGACCAAAATTTTTAAACTGTACATACGCATTTAATTAATCAGCATACGCATGTGTAGATCAAAGCAGCGTCAGCTGAATTTTATAACCTTACATATCTCTATTAATTGATACGACATAACTCCAAAGATGATTTTTTTTTCATTGACTTAAGTTTTTTTAAGTAAACAGTATTAAACGAAGTATCTAATTTTATAAAGTATAAATCTTTTTTAATAATAATAAAGTTAATTGTTTTTATAACTCTGACTGCATGACGATGAGTTTACACATTTAACGGCATTTTTTTTTTTCGTGTATTCAATACATAAACTATTGTATACATCTATAGTGACATCGAGTATAATACCGATTCCACATGATGTATAAGATACTATTATAAGATTGTCGTACATGTTTATGAATATAATGATTTTTAAGATAATTCTAAGTGATACAAATACATTATGTAACTACTCAATAATATGAACTGCGCATATGTGTCTAATCCAATTTGGTAATGGATTAACAGAAATCATCAAACAGAGACTAAATATAGATCACTTTGAAGCAACACATGAAGATGATCTTAGTCGGAATATAATGGACATTCTGCATCACTATGTATGTCCACTATGTGACGACGTGTGAGGAATGCAATACCTAATAGTCATTTAGATCTACACACGGTTGATTAAATGAATTCTGGACAAAATTAGAGTGTAGAAGCATTAACTGGTTAAAAAAAAAACCTTTGACGATTGGTCTCGCAGATTCCGCGGTTATGAAAAAGAAAAGATAAAACTTTTTATGCATATACTTAATCAACGTTATCAGTGTAATTAATAAAATTAATGTAATTTTAGTTATTGTATATCATTATAAGTGGAACATATTTAGTATTGTTCTGACAAAAAGGAATATCTTATGATAAAATGTGGTTTTAAGGGGGTATAAGTGTGCAATATAGTTTCATAAATTGTACGGAGAAAAATTATCATAAAATTTACAGTGCTAGTTCACTAAAGCTAGAAGAATCAACTAACATCAGTGGAACTTTATAGTGCTTTTTTATAAAACGTAAAATCTTACAGTATGATCTAGACATATATATATATATATAACCACACATATATGTATACATACACACGGACAAAAGTAAATAAAATTTTATAAGTGTGAAAAGGGCTATATGAGGCTCAAAATTTCGCCCTCACTTCACCCTGACTTTGGTATTTTGTCCAATACACGGAGAAAAAAATATCGTGATTGGAACAAGCTAATGGATAGTGATTTGTATATCGTGAAGGGAGCAATCCGTATAGCTACTGTCGCAATCCATTCTAGTCCCATTCACAATTCGAATTGCTGTCAGCACTATCCGTATCAATACTCGCACTAACCTCCAAATAGCTAAACGAATATCCCGACAGGCAGTTTACTATATCGTGTTGTTCACGATACTTTTTTCTCCGTGTAACTTCTGCATTGAGGATCAAATGAGGAGCAAACTTTGTATGTAATTTCATCCCCAATTGGCCGTGTACAACCTTATCAAAGTTGGTTATTTGAGATCGAGATGAGGGCAAATATTTCGACTCGAGATATTTTATAGAAAACACTGTAAAAGGTCGGCTGGCGCTAGTTATTCCAGCTTTGCAAGGTGGCACAATTTTTAATCCTATTATATTTTTGAAAATAATTATTTTATGAATAGAGCATACAATTATCATGTGTTATGCATGTTCTTAATAATTGAATTTAGATTAATAACTCGGATAATTCATTAAAAGTTATTTAATTGGCGGAGAATATTAGCTTAATAAAATATTTGCAGATATCTACGTCATGGTTAACATTTGTAAGCTCTGAAAAGTTTAAAAGGTTAAATTATAGAAACTTATTATCCCTCGATTAAAACTATCATTGAAATATTCAATGAAATTTTCATCAGAAAATACAATTAATATTATAAAAAGCGCTGTCTCATTTTGCCAGAACTTTTCATAGTCACAACTTTTCTAATTGGTTACATTTTAAATTAAAACCTAAAAATTTCCTAAATGTAATGCAAATTTTCACGTGATAACGGTCAATTTAGAATTTTTTCTTGAATTTACGAACACAATATAACATTTTTTTTTTTTTTCATCTTATACAGTTTTCATAATAATTTGAAAAATTATAAAAATATAGTCAAAGTATCCAACAACAATCACTAAATTTCCTTTATAACCTAACTGTTAAAAAAAAGTTGACTTAAGCTCTTAAAAGACTTAAAACAAAATGCGAAAACTTGGAAACTTATCTAAACGTATCGTCAGTAAATTGACAAAGTAAAGATAAAAGCATATTCACCAAAGCCAGTTATTTTCTCATTATAATAGTAATAAAAGCCCTCGCAATATATAATGAGAAAAAAAATTGATCTACATAAAATAAATGTAATTTTTTCGACAAAATAGTTTAAAAAGATACACAGAGGAAAAATTATGGTAACCATTCCTAGCACGTTTATGAAATATCTCATACTGTTACAGCAATAATTACTTGAAATTGTGGAATATGCACCCATAATTTCTGGAATTGTTTCCATAATAATGAGATCAGATTCGATTCCGTGAGAAATGAATTATATATGCCCATATATGGTCATATCTGATTTATTTTCCACAAGATTATTATTAAGTTGTTATGTCGTATGGTTTTTGAATTATGGTAATGATTACCATACTCACGGGGGTAGTTCCTATAAGCCAATAGGAAGAACTCTTATATCCAGAGTGAAATAGTTTCTAAGTGCATATGAGAATAAACTCTATATTCCATAGGAAACATACCAATAATATATTATAGTAACATTCCCATAATATATAGTAAACGCTACAAATAATAGTTACTATACTATTGTAGTAACCATTCACTGAAAAAAAAATATTGGTGTGAGAGCAATACCATTAGGTTACAGTAACCATCTAAGGCTTAAAAAAACGTAAATTGTTGATGTAGCAATACTTTGTTTGCGTAAAGTTTAGATTACTATATTACCCATAAAATGTTTTGTTAAATCAACTATCTATATAGATGGTTGCTATGGCAATATGTATTGCAATATTAACAATACGTATTGGGATATTCACAACCCAGATTACTAAATTAACAGTTTGGATTACTATAATAGCAATCTATAGGAGTTGTTAAAACAGCAAATTACCAAATCTGGAGACTATAACCAAATAGTATAGTTAAACTAACAATACTTTTATTTAAAATTGACAGTAGTTACAGCAATCCAGTATTGTGAACTTAACGATATACTTTGTTATGACGACTATCTACCATTAGCAATATTTCAGGTGGTTACGATAACTGGATTTTTTTTTCAGTGTTCTCATAATATTAGGAATTTCTAAATGTTATGTTACACGAAGAGAATTTTTGAGTAAAAATTACCCATAAAGTTTGATACTAAGGACATCTAGCCAGTAACTAAATATTTACTATGCTATTAGTAGAAATTGCACTTCATTTACATGCTATCGAGTAGTATATTTTACAATGTACATGGGAAAAATTCAGATATTTACCACATGTCCTCACAGTATCATACTTTTTGGATAATTTTTACTAAAAAATTATCTACGTGTAATTATTACTATAAAATTATGGAAACCGTTCCCATCACATTAAGGATATTTAACATACAATATGGGGATAGTCCCCATAATCTCAGGAACTATTACCCTAATTCTACAGGAACTATTTCAACATCGTATAGAAATGAAACTCATGTAGATAAGAATGATTATTACCATAATTTGTATGAGTGTTCCTATAACTGATATTAAAAAAAAAATCTGTTCCCGTACGATATAGGAATGATTCTCATGAAATATCGTAATTGATACCGTGAATTTAATTCCATATACAACCAGATATTGTCAATAAGAATAATATTAATACTTAATACAACGTAATAGTTGCAATAGAGTAATAATGATCCATTCAATTAGTCGAATAGATGATATATACCTTAGTAAGATTCCTATTAATTAATTCAGAACAAGACGGTTTACCTTTCCTCTCTATATAGTCTAAGTGGGATGAGACACAGGATTAGAGATGCTCTCTGTAATCGTGACATTAGGTACACCGTCAAGCCTTGCCACAGCTGTTGTTCATGCTGATCACGAAGCTTGAGGAGATCGATGGGTATGGTATAAGGAGCAACGTTTGATACAAGTCCATTGGTGACAAAGAAAGAAGAATACCGAGCTCTGAGAGTGTGAGAGAGTGAATGAAAGAGACAGAGAAATCGGAAAAGGAAGAGGGAGAACAAGTGAGAGGGAGAAGGCAGAATAGGAGAGAGAGAGAGACAGGGGGGTGGAGATCTCTAGCTAGAAATCCGGGTTAATTGAACGGTGTGAAGCTATCAGAGTTGTGAAGCGTGATCGACTAGATTACAGGCTACGAGGGAAATGCGGTAACGTGACAGGTAACAACGTGACTCCCATGAGGACTTCTCAAATATTACATTTAGTTCTACAGTCGACAAGAGACAAACTCAATTCCTGATAGAACAGATCTTAGATCCGACTAGTCTTATGCTACGGGTGCATGGATCTTGTACCTACTAATGCTACAAATTCCGATTCTGTAATCAGCTATATGCTTATTTGCAATAGTTATGTGTAACAGTTTGAATTATGCTACGTAAACTGATTGAGTGAGCTCTTTAATGTGCAAACATGAACATTATTTCGAGTTATGCAGAGAAATGTCATCCTTCATCATACTTGAGTATCTCCAGTCATCTGTTTATATAGAACTATATTGAGTAGTATATTAACTACACTATGTTTGGTGTAAGTTAATAATCTAAAATATTCAAATATATCATAGCATACATCAGCTAGAGTTAATTTTCTACTAATTACAAAATTTTAAATAAAAAATAAATCTGACGGTGAAAAAAAATATAAAAATTTTAACGAATTCTTTGATTATAAATATCTGTAGCACTCTAGTTAACTTTAATTTATTTGTAATTAAATTCTATGTCGACTACAGCTTTATAAAGTTTCATTAACTATGTTGATAACGAAGTAGATTTTATTTGTATTTTTATACTGAAAATATATTCCAGTCGCTTACATTTTACGATAAAAAAAAATTGTGCGTCAATAGTTCAATATGTACTTGAATATTGTATCAATACATAAACAGTAAAAATACGCTTTTTGTAAATTCAGCTTTCAATATTTTTCGAGATTTATCATCTATAAATTTTTTTATGGTTGAATAAATTCATGTGATTTTAATTTAAAAATTTTTTTAAATATTAAAAGTTACTGAAATATTTATATTTTATTACAAGTGAAGCTTTTATATATATAAAGTTCATTTTTACCATTTTTTATGGCTTTATAAAACGAGTGATATAATTTAAGCATTTAATTGTTTATAATTTTTACATATCTTTTTCCATGGTAATTATTCATAATTCACGTCAGTCGTATTATTAAATAATTTCCAATAATTAAAAATAAATTTTAATGTTAAATAAATATTAGATAAATTTAGTTAATTAATAAAAAAAAAAAAAAAAAAAATGAACACAGAGAAAAAGGATTTCTTGGTGCGAGAAATTTTTACTTGTCGCAAAAATATTTGTATTTGCTTCAAGAAATTTTCCGTACTATGAATTGAAAACCAAAAATTTCTTGAAGCGAGAAAAAATTTTTTAAACCAAGAAATTTTTTCTCGTCCTAAGAAAGTTTTTGTTTTCAATTTATAATACAAAAAATTTCTTAGCGCAAGAAATTATTTTTTTCTGTGTATAGGAAATAAAAATCATTTAAATTTTAGTCCTACAAAAAAAAAAATTATAACGTAAATAAACTTGTGATATTTAAGGATAAGATAAATTACCCTTGTATCGTCTATCGTAATTTATTTTTTTTTTATTCCCTTGTTTTAGTTTATTTCCTCTCAATTCAGTTCCTCTAGTAACTACAACAACAACTACTACAGCAGTATGTATCTCATTCAATCTTCTCTCTCATCGTTTACACCCACGTCTTTTCTTATTCCCTGTATCCACAAATGTCGCGCTTGACTTCTCATAAATCAGCAAGAGACGCTGGCAGTTTTTCGCCACGAAATTGCCAGGAGTTCACTCTCGTTTGCTCGCGTCAAGTCACAACGACAACTGCAAAGCAGGACTGCATGAAAAAACGCTCCGTTGCTTTCATGCATATTGTTCAAGGGAATGGAAATTCAAAGAAGCATAGAATCTAAAAAAAAAAAAAAAAAAAAAAAAAAAAAAAATAGTAAAATACGAAATGAAAAAGTCAATGGAAAAGTCATCTGTGTGTGGGTACTATTTTTTTTTTTTTTTTTTTTTTTTTCATTTATCTCTGGATCGCTTGCAAGCAGTCGAGACTACCAAGCCAACTATTGAATGAAGAAGGGTCGGAGAGCAATCGAGCGTGCCACTTGATCCTTTTTTTATATTTTGCACCTTGGCAAACGTGTCTGAATTGTTATTTTGATTTTACCTTACAATCGTTGCAATTGCTAGGATATTACTCGATTTTTAGGTTAAACAAATTTTATATTACTTGTTTATGTTACATATAAAGATAACGTTGTTTGCTATAGCAACACAATAAAATATATTTTATGTACAATCGATAATATCGATAATTACCAGTTATAAATTTAATGAAAAATTATTCCTGCGCTGTAAAAAATTTTAGGACTTGGTGTACTGTAAATGACTCGGTGTAAAAATTTTGGTGTGAAAATTACACCAAATATCGTGTTAAATTTAAGGGACGTGAACTATAAATCGAACAATTCGATTCGAGATTTGCCTCGAACCCGCATGAAAATATCATATATGGTAAACATATATTAAAAAATATATGTTACAGATATAAATATATATGGGACAATACATGAAATCTTATATTGAACTATATATAGATTTTGGCCGATTTTTCTATATATTTTTTCTCTTATATGATTTCATATATTTCCGTATAACTTCAATATATTATTTATATATTTGAAAACTTATTATTTTAATATATTTAAAAATAAATGTTATTTTTGTATGGAAAAAAATAAGAATACATTTATAAATCATCATTATATGGCACGATATATGTACCATGTATTCAGCTTTATAAATTTTTGTATAATTTTCGATATATAAAACCATATAAGTCTCCCCATATATATCAGAATAAATAAAATCTATTCTTTTCTGTTTTCCTCTCTCTGTTATAAGATTCAAACATTGTGTTCAGAATATATATAAATATATATATATGTGTGCTAGCTTACAAATTTACATATATAATTATCAATATATGTAATACCTATATGTGCTAGCTTATAAGTTTACATATATGACTATAAATATATATAATACATGTATTAACTTATAAACTTACGTATATAATTAATTATATTAAGACTTACTATATTATATATAAGAAAATATACATCGTTTTTGGCTACTTATATGGTCCCATATTGATTGTATATTTTTCCATATATATTTATCATATATGGTATTTTCATGCGGGAAGGCTCGAACTATTTGAAAGATCCGAATAGTTCAAACTATTCGAAGGTTTCGAACTGTTTTAAATCTTATGTTCCATGAGTTTATGATTATGAATCAAAAATGAATGAAAAATTTTTCATGATTTGAATTTCACAATCTAAAAATAATTAAGAGTCTTTAAGTACCCAGTCATTAATTGGAACTCAGTCAATGTTTGGTACTGTTACCTTACTTATTTTTTAGTATTCCTGTTTTCGTTAAATTATTCACTCATCTTTTTTATGGTGACCGTCATTAAACTTTAGCTCAAAATCAAAACATTTAAGTTGAGTAAACTTGAACTCGAACTGGTCGATACTTGCCTAATGTATACAATGAAAGCTGTGAAAATTTTGTAAAACAAATTAGAATTTTGAAATAAATGTAAATTTTTAATTAGTTCATAGTTTGTATAGTGGTAATTATACACAAGTTCTTCTACTTATTTTCTGCGTTAAGAAATGAGAAAATTTAAATATTGGCTTATTTTTAATATTCAATTTTACACCAAATTGATAAAAAAAAAAAAAATGAATAAATTCACCAAAATAATTTATTTGTATTAATTTTTTTTGTAATATTTATTTTGAAATAATTTTCGACGATTTCCAAAAGACAAAAAAAAAATCTTTTTAATAACCGACAAATTGATGACGCTAACTCAAATATTTATTATTTTTTGTCGCAATATTTTTTTTATTTATCCAATGAGAAAAACAAATAAAAAAAAAAGCAATAAAAAATATTGATTGTTAAATTTATTATAGCCAAAGATTAAAAAGAACACACTTTAACATAATTATCGACAAATTGCATTTGTAAAACTTTTAAAATCTAATTTTTTTTAAATTAAAATAATTAATAAATCATAATAATTTTTTAACAAATTCAAATTGAATATTTATTAAAAAATTTTATATTGCTTTTTATTGCAACATTTTTTTTTTCTTTTTTTGCTCTTTTTATATTTTCCGGTATTGTCACGCCATCTGGTGATTTGTTGCTTTATAAAGATGTGAATCGTACAGTAGAAATGTGGAAAATCGAAGTGGACGGTTTTCAGTTACGAACCACTATCTAGAAAGTAGAAGTAACAAAAAATCACAAGCTGAAGCGCAGCTGTCTTTTTTTCAATTACTTAAAAATACTTTTTTTTTTTTCTTTGTTTTTTTAACCTCAGTATACCTAAAATAAATAACAATAATAAATTAAAATTGTTAAATAAATTTACAGTAAATTTCTGATGAATAGAAAAGTAAAATTACAACATCTTTGGCTTACTTCCAATTTTAAGTAGAAAAAGTAAATCTACAATCAGACTTTGCCATGAATACTATCTTTGAAAGTTTCAATTGTGAATAATAAATTATTACTCACTTTAATTACCCCAAACAAAAAAAATGATCCATTTACAAATAAGACATTTCATATACGATAAATTATTTATTATAATAGAAAAAATCTGAAAAACGGTTGACCCTGTGGACCCCAAAACTACAAAACTTCCCGCTGTTTTCGCTTAGAGAACTCGAAAACGTTATTATTGGTAAACTTTTAGGCTCTTCGAGATCAAAATCGGTTCAACCGAAAATGTACATTTCGATGAGAAAAAGTAATTTTATCTGGCGATATCTTTGGAACAAATTGGCCGATTCGCATGTGATTAGCAATCGAAAAATCTTGTTGGGACTTACACTCAGAAAATTAAGTTATTGTGTTTATTATGCTAAATTTTTAATTCCAATCATCTAGAATGATTGGAACGTTTTTCGAGCAAACATAGTTAGTGTTACAATTTTTTTTAATAGAATTAATAATTTTTGGATGATAACTTCTGCAATAAATTTCGTAACAGTTACTATCAGGATCGTAACAGTTACCATCAGGATGATAACAGTTACTATCAGGATGACAATATTTACTTCTGCAATAAATTTCGAAACAGTTACTATCAGGATGGTAACAATTATAATTTCTGATGGTAACTGTTACCATCTGGTTTATAAATATAACTATTTAGAATAATAATAATAATTAATTCTAGTTACCATACACGATTGTAACAACTATCATAAATATGGTGAATATCACAATCTAGATGATTTATGCAATCATCTCGATAATATTTACTACTATTTGATTAATGGTAGTATTTAATACTATCGGATTGATGGTAGAAATTTTTACCATAACTAGATAGTAACTCCTATTATTTAATTTTTTGAGTGTAGATTTGATAAAACTTAGAAATAAATCGGTCAAGTAATTTACGAGTTATGCAACAAAACCCTAAAAAAAATTTTTTTTTTAATTTTTATTTTTTGTATATCTTGTAAACTACTCGACCGAACGACTTCAAAATATAATCAGTGCCAAGTCTTGGTGAGCCCTTTTGATTGCCGCTAAATCACACGCGGACGGACATACAGATGTTCATCTGAAAATGATCAGAATCACTTTCTAGGATCTCAAAACGTTGAGGTCTGATGAAAACTCGATTTTCGAAATTCGGACTGAAATTCATAGCTTCCTTTTTTTTGAAAATTTTCATAGCAGACAATTATAAATTGTGTCAAAAGTACTCTCAAAAATGATTATTGGCTTTATTTGCATTTTTTTTTTTATTGAGTTTAATTTTATTTGTTTTAGTTTAATCCTTTCATTTATAAAACTAGTAAAGAATTTTTATTGTATGTTATCATAATAATGCACGCTCTGTATTGTTGTGTGTCCGTACAGATGAAAAAAAAAAAAGAAAAGTATTTGTCCCTCACTATAGCCTCTCACGCTTTGTTTATAAAAAATTTAATCTCGTGCAAAAAAATAAGTGAAATTTTCTCTGGTGCGATTTAATAGAATTTATTGATATTAAATATGTCGAGAAAGATATTACGTATATTACTAATATAAGTAATCTAAATGTAAATTATTCTTTTATACTTTGAAATTCTGAGGATTCAATAAGCTATGTATTGTTCAAATGTAAATAAAGAGGAGAACATACGGGCCTAAATATTATTCATATAAAAATTATAACATATAAAGTAGTCTATTCAAAGTCATTTGCAATAGATTTCTTGCGACGAAAATTCACTTTCGGAATGATTTAGTGATAAGTCTAAAAATGAAATTATCCAATTTTTTAAAATTCAGTAGAAAGTTTCATTTTGATAAAACATTTTATTTTAGGTGTGATAAATATTTATATTTTTATTTATCAGACAAATTTCTCCTGTAAAAAATGTTATTTCAAAAAATGTCATATTGAACCTCCAAATTCGAGACAATTCTGAACTTTGAGTTGATTTTTTTTAAACTTCAAAAAAATTCGAGAGTAAAAAAATTTTTAATAATTAAAAATTAAAAAAATACGTTCCGAAAAAATACTTAATTGAAAATTGTTCTTTAGTCTTGAATATTTTCAGTTCCAAAAATAATCAACTCAGAATTGTCTCAAATTTGAAAGTTTACGGTTATGAACTTTTTTGAAACATTTTTGACAAACACAATTATTTTTTGTTTAATAATAGTTAGTTACGGTTCGTAAAAAATAATGGAACAAGTTGATGAGCCCGGAAAATTTGGCTAACTTAATACTTTTAAAAAAAAAAAAAAAATTCTTACAATTGTGGAAAATTTTATTTCAGTCAGCTTTTTTCAGTTAATCCAATAATTCAAATAGCAAATATTTAAAAAAAAAAAAAAATTCTGAAAATTTTCAAATGGCCGCACTCGTTGAGATGATCAACTATAGTTTCGTTCTTTTTTACAAATCGTACCAAAGCATTTCTAAACAAAAAAAAAAAATTTGTTTTCCCTCTTAAAAATGGTGCCTTATTTTTACTTCGCATATCTTAAAAAATAAGGCGTCTTATTTTACTACTAGTTTTCCTGTATGTAAAAAAATTTCCATATCTAAAAATATTATTGCTCAATGTAGTGGCATACTTGCGAGATTACATTTTATTTCTTTTGAAAAATACGATTCACTAATTTTTTTTTTTTTATAGATACCTTGTCTATAAAAAAGAATCTTTCACTCTAGTAAATTCTATATTAAACGATTTATTAAATCGTTTTGACCACATATATTCTAGAAAAATGACTCAGTGATTTTTAAATAGAACAAATCTATATTGAATGACTGGGCTAGTGGGCAAAAGAATTCTCGACCAGTAAATGTGCACACTTTTTTATCGTTTCATAAGGAACAAAATAAAAAAAAATTACAATGCATGTTTTGAATGATATGTCAATCAAATAGTAATGAGATATTTCTTTTAAAAAATTATAATTATTTTTTTTTTTAAATTGCATAGGGAAGGGGGGGGGGGCAAAAGGGGGTACCTATGGAAATACTAAGTTTTCGATGACTAAAATACGTCGAATCTTTTTGTTTTTAATGACATTCAAGGTAAATAGACAAAATTTTTAGCTGCCGTTATAAAATAAAATTTTTATTTTTGGCGGGCAAAATAGGGTACCCTTAAAAAAAGTTGAAAAAAAAAAATTCTGAAAATTTCATTAAATTAAATTTTTTTTTATGTAAAATACATAAAGAAAAATTACATTTTACAACATTGGTGGATACGAAGACAGAAAACAATTTTTTTGTGGGGCAGAGGCCCCCCTCCAAAAAATGATAATTTTTTTTTTTTTTTTTTAATTGAATTGTTATCAATTAAAAAATAAAATGTTATTTCCAAATATTTTTAGTGGCCCAACTTGCCCCAACTATAGAACATCAGTCGAAAAATGAATTAACATATTAATTTTTTTTTTATTTAACGATAGAAATATGAAAGAATCATTTTTCAGAACTTTCGGCTGGTCCATTTTGCCCCAGGTTTTATGGGTAGGGCTAAAAATGCGGAAATATTTAAAATTTTTTTTAATTTGACGGTAAAAATTTGATAGAATCATTTTTTCGATTTTTCGGCTGGTCCATTTTGCCCCAGGTGTCATGCGAAGGGCTTAAAATGCGCAAATACATCGGATATACAGTAATTAGACGAAAAAAAAAAAAATTTTTTTTTCACCAAATTTTGGGGGAACCCCGTTTTGCCTACCCTACCCCCTTTTGCCCCCCTCTCCCCTACTATAAATTCAAATAATTTTTATATTTACTGAATCAGACTCTAGGTAAAAAAAAAAAAATGTTCATTTTATGGAAACAATTATTAAAGAAAAAAAAATTGTTTATTTTTTCGTGGTTACATTCTGGCTTAATATAAAAAATTTTATTTCAATGATGACAACTTTATACTAATGATAGAACAGTACCGAACCATTAAATATAGGTAGAAGTCGTAAAAACAGGTAAAGTTGACACTATTATTCCATTAGGGCGTCCATTTCAACTCTCTTTTAAGTTTTGAAGCGTAATTAAAAAATGTAATGACTAACAATATTACAAATAATAAAAATGAAAACATAATAAGATATAGGTCTTCTTTATCACCCAGTTCATCGTAAAATAATACATAGGAGCAGGACGGGCAAAACAGGACCGCTAAGGAAATAATGGATTTTTGTGCATTTAAATACTGTAAATCTTCTTTTTTTGACTTACATTTGAAGTAATTTAAACGATTTTCAATTGCTATAGGAAATAATTTGTTTCCCGGGCGGGCGAAACGGACCACCTCCAAAGATAAGTAAAAACATAAAAGTGTCTGTATTTAATTTAAGTGTAGAAAAATATTTGCAATACTGTCAGTAAATAAAGATTCCGAAAAAATCAAAATTATTGAAGATAAATGGTATATATATAGAATTTAAATATAGCGAAAAAAACACTCGTGTTAAAAAAAGGTTGAAAGAGCGTTAATTATTCAAAACGTGACACAACAACGAACTTTTTTTTTAACGTTTTTTAAACTACTGAAAATTCGAAAAGAAAAGTTAATGAGTGTATTAATGCTATGAAAATATGCTAGAACAAAAAAAAAAAGCTCAGATATAGCTCGAAATCAGGTATTTATAAATGCACACAGAGAAATTATTCTCGTTTGAAATGCTATGGTGTAATAGTAAAGCCGGATCATGTTGGCCACCTGTGGGAAATAAACATAAACACATGCAAAAATTACTATAACCACAGTAAAATTTATAATGGTTACAGTAATTTGTGATATAATCGGTGTAAATTTTGCTACAGCCATAGTCATTTTTCCATGTGTTTATTTCAATTTCGGCAGGTGGCCAACATGGTCCGGCTTTTCTATGACACCCTTACATTTCAGACAAGAATAATTTCTTCGTGTATTTTGCACTGAAAAAAAATTTGAAATTTACAACTTTTAATGGAGAGTCAAAAAAAGTTTACAACAGTATTATAAATTTTGAAATCCAAATTAGTCACGGCTTGTATTTGTAGTCATGGCCAATAATGCATTGAGTCCACTGAATAATTCCTAAAAAAAAATTTTTGGGAAACTCAAAATTGTACAAAATAGCAAATCAGTGCAGAAGTTGAATGAAAATTCAATATAGAAAAGTCATTGATATTTCATATTATTTTTAAATTGTCAATCTATAAAATATCAATATCTTTCTTTTTAAATTTGTACCTATAAATATACCTTATTTTTCTTCTTATTCACTTATTTATTGACACTTTATAAATAAGAAACCATTTAAAAAATTGTTACGCTTAAATGGTCCATAGAGGGGACGTCTATCTTATTTATTTTAGTATTCAAATATTTCTAGAATGAAAAGGAAAAAAAATTCAAAGTAAAATTGCCATAATAAAAATATGATATTTAATTTTATTTTCATATAAAATATAATTAATTTTAAATTCAATAATAAATAATATTTTTTATGCCCGTAAAAAGTTTCTGCTAATGTGTTTTTTCGAATGGTCATACTTGAAACTTCAATTGCAAAGAAAAACGCGTTCTCAGTCTGCATTATGGTTGATCTGTATGACGATTAATGGTAAAAATACTAGACACATCTTTTACTGTATCTATTTGTCAAGAAAAAAAAACTATATATATATATATTTTTTTTTGTATCTTTTTCTTTTAGTACAATCATAAATTCACTAACTCGTGCGTCCTATCCACCCACTTTAAGGATTTCTTTTAGATTTATTCCGCAATTTTTAGCTATAACAACGGGAGTGGCCGCCTATGGATAAGCCGACAGTTATAAATTGTATGATAGTAAGAGACAAAAAAAATATAAAGTTATTTTCTCATATACAAATGCCTATCCTGCACTATGTTGAGTAATTTTATTTAAATAATTACTTGGGATTTAAAACAATTCGCAGTAAAAAATATTGTGGATCAGTGTTAAAACTGGTCCGTGTTAAATTTTTTTTCTGATTATTTTCTGTTAAATCAACACATTTTATTGAGTCACTTTAAAATTTTAAATCGATCTACTACACGGAAAAAAAGTAAGAAAAAATTACTATGTGGAACGTAACCCGAAACCACTAATGGGATCCAATCGCTTTTACTTTCGACAAAAGTAAAAAATTACTATTCCATAAATAAAATATGTTATCATAAACTAAAAATTACTACGTGTTTGTATCTTTTGCTTAAAGAACAGTATAATTTTTTACTTATGCAAAAGTAAAAGCCATCGGATCCATTAATGGTTCGGGGTTACTTTCCAAGTCGTCATTATAACTAAATTTTGAGATCCATTTTTTTCCGTGTATTTAACACTTCAAAAGTATTACTTAGTACAAAAATCGAAATTATCAACATTTATTACGTGTTGTTTCAAAATTTACTGTTAATAACCTCAGAATAATGCATAAATTATATTTACTGAATATCCATTGTAGAAAAGAAAATCTTAGAAAATCCAAAAGCGCACATCTCAATCGCTCATTTTATTTTTAATCATTACTTTTATTTTATTGTTTTTTCATTATGAGTTTTTATTAAACTTTTAAATTATTAATTTGATTTTTTTATTTCTTATTTTTAGTTTTATTTTTTTTTCCATTATAACTTTTTTTCAAATATCCCGCCTTTTTATCTTAAATGTCGCTCTTTGTTTCGATTCAACTATTACGCTAGTGATGCTGCCAGTAGTTGATGAAGAGAAAAAATGAAAAAAATACTAACAATAGTAAAAATAAAAATAGCAGCTAAATTTTTCGTGAATAATCAGTCTTACGTTTTTAATTAATTACAATTAAACTAAAAGGATTTAGATAGTGATTCTCATAAGGGTTCTTGTGATAAAAAATATAAAGATAATAAAAAAGCTCAAGAAAAAAAGCTCAAGAAGCTCAAAAACAATATTGAGAATACATTTTTGAGCTCTTCGTGTAGAGGTAATTTAACGTGAGTGAATGAGTCGAATGTAATAGATCGATCATAAAGCAGCCTCGGCGCTTTCGCGCTTCAAGTGTGCAATAAAATGTAAAAGTTAACATTTTTTTGGGTCGCCAATGACATTCAAAAAGTGTTGAATTTACTTCTCGTATTACCCGAAATTTCTGTTGAAATTTTAGCACAAATAGCCTGATGTGATAAAAAATAACACAAATATTGTATGGGCCGTTTTTAACACACATATTATGTTGATTTTAACACATTATTTTTTACTGTTTTATAACTGCATAGTTGAATTGTTCGTTCAACTAAGACATAAAAATAATATTTCGACAAATGAATTCAAAAAATGTATAAAATTTTAATAGTATGTATTAGATACGTATATTAAACAAATTTTACTTTTATAAATAAAAATTTTATGAATACTTTTTTATTTATATTATTTATTATTTACATCGCATAAGTAAGAAGAGGATTGTGAAATATTTCATTAAATAGTTTGGATTTTTATAAAATACCCTTTGGAATTCGCTTCTAAAAGATTCTTAGATATATATATATATATATTTCTATATATAAATATGAAAGCACCTTATCTTATTTTTGATACATTCTCCTGTCTATTATTGTATCTGGAAGGCATCATATCTTGTTCCATAAGGATAAAGCATTTTTCAACGATATATGAGAAAAAATTGAGACAAAATAAAAGTTTACAACATGTCTTTTCTCATCATTCTCGAATGCATGTCTCAATAATCGATAAAATATTAAAAGACAATTCTTAACTCATATCTTGTCTTATATATATATACCTATAATAAATTAATAGTCTAAAATATATCAGTTTCAATCTTTAAAGAATATAGAAAAGCATAAATAAAAAATAAGGAAAAGTAATATAAGCGGATAATGAGTGTCAGAAAGCGGATTTAAAATGCTGAAGAAAATATATAAAAAATATAGTTATATAACGTATAGCATTTATATTATAAGAAATATGTTAGATTTATAAAAATGTACTGTTACTTTTTAATGGAAAAATAAGCTCTGGAAATCCGCTATATATTTTTCTCATTCACTTATTTTACAAAGGAAAAAAATTATTTTAAATATTATAAATATAATTCAAAAATAAATTATAAAAATATTCATTTCTACTAACAATTGAAAATAATATTTTATCAAAATTTAAATATTGAGAAGGAAGTAAGACGGTCTCTTATTCCATGATGGCCCCCTCCGTGAGCTTTGAAATTTTTTTTTTTTTTCACTTTCATGATTATTAAGCCTCACGCTATAAAAAATCGGGAGTGAATTCGGAGTGATTACGAATTTTATTCAGATCCTAATTCACTCCGTCTCTCAGAATTCCGGATTGAAAAAAAACACCCATATACGAAGTAAATCGGGAGTTTATTTTTCCAGCGGAGTAATTGCGGAATGATCTGGATGTTACTAATTTAAATCCGCATTCACTCCGATTTGGAGTTTTAATACTAAAATAAACTCCCTTTAGGAATAAATTTCACTCTGAACCGAAGTTTCAACATTAAAATAAACTCCCCTTCGGAGTGAATTTTACTCCTAAAGGGAGTTCATTTTAGTACTAAAACTCCAAATCAGAGTGAATGCGGATTTAAATAAATTCACAGCTATCCGCTCCGCATTCACTCTGAATTTAATCCACGTTCACTCCGCAAATATTTTACACTGCATAGTTCAGCGTAAATTCACTGATGAATGCAAAATGAACCATGAGAAAAATTAAAAAAATTTTTTATTAATTTTTAAAATTCAATTTTTGCATATTTATTTTATTGGAAACTCAAAAATTTTCTCATCTTTGAGAAAAACAAAGAAAATTTTAAAAATTTTTATTTTTCTTCTCAGGTTGTCCAATTTACCCTAATGCACTTTTATTTATTGCTTTGAGAAATTCAGTTCTAACAAAATATGAAAATCCCAAAATATCAATGAAAAAATTTTTTGTTTCAGTTTTTTCAAAACCTATCAAATAAATAATAGAAAAATTATTTTTTGAATCAACAGAGATAAAAAAAACCCGTTAATCATTAAGGTAAATCATGATAGGCGCCGTCTTGCCTCCTTCTCTTCTCAATTTATCAACTTAATAAGCTAACTTATGATAACTATACCGGGTTATGGCAACTCACTTACTTTTTGAAAGCCTAGTACTTTTAAAATATTACTAGCAGAATTAGGATATGAAGGATCAAAATTTTTGTACTCTCTTCAATGTCGTACTTGTTGGTCACAATAGGTCTAATAGCGAAGGGCTAAAAGCATTTTCAAGTTAACCGCAGATTTACGGTTGCCCTGTGAAAAATAAAAATATTTTTATATTTTTAAAGAATTAATCATTTTTTTCAGTTTTTCTTTATCTTTTACTTGAAATTAGAATAAAAGTAAGAAAAAATAAAATAAAATATTACTTTCGTTGTAACCTTGACTTAACCATAAATTTTTAGCCACAAACTCCTAAATAATCCTTATCTATCTACAACGGATTAGAGCTATCCTGTACATTTTTTTTTTACTTTTTTTAAATGATCAATTTTAACGATTATTTTTTTTTTAAGCGACATTCAAAAAGTTTCAAAAAATAAAAAAAAATCTTTATTTGTTTTCATTAATCTATTTCAAATAGAAAACATTAATCACAGAATCGTGAGTTTGAATGCTCATAACTTTTTTTTTTTTTTTTTTTTTTTTCAAATTATAGTTTTTTCCGAGGAAAAAAATTTATATTCTTCATAAATTATTCAATCTTTCATTTATTTTCGGAAATTTCATTTCCGTTATTTCTTTTTAATGATTCGAAAATGCATGATCACCCTAATATAAGGATAATAAATCAAAAAAGTATGGAATTGATTGAATTTTTATATCCGTATAGTTTAAAAGGGGGTCAATTTTTTTTTCTTTATCACTCTCAAGTGAATGGAAATTTTGTTGACATTTTTCTCTTAAACAAATGATAATTTTTTAAAAATAAGAACCTAGATTTATAGATTATAAAGTAATTCATCAATCTTCGTTCTTTATTCTGCATTTATTGTTTGTTTTGAGAGAAAAGCTTGGAAAAAATACCTACAGACCCGACATAAGAACCATTCAATATGTAATTTGATTGTGTGTTTAAATTGATTTTAAATTGAAACTGAATAATTCGTCAATTTGAATATTTAAAAATGATAAATTAATTTACTCTGAAAATTCATTGACGAATAAGGTTATTTTCCCTTATCTTCATGTAATGGTCGAAAATATCATCATTCGTCACAATAATCAGATCATCGTTATTTATAATATATTTTTTAAAATTAATTTCATAAAAAATATCCCATATTTAACTAAACAATTTATGATTTTGAGAAATATGTCAATCGACTCATTATTCGAGCGGCAACTTTTTGAATCGTATAAATATAGGGGTGAGTGGGGCAAAATGGGCTTACATTTATATTTCATATAAGCCTTTTTTTTCTTAAGAGGCCATTCATAAAATACGTTCGCACTTGGAGGGGAGGGGGTGGTCGCTAACGACAAGAGGATCGGGGGAGGTTTTCTTAAATTTTAGTTATTCATTGCAAATCAATTTGAGTACTATTAATTGTCATGTACGGGGGAGGGGGTTTATCATTTTTGACGCAATATTGATAGGGGAAGGGGGGTAGCAGAAAATGTGACATAGAGTGACGAAAAAGAGGAGGGGTGGTCTAAAAAGGTAAAATTTTGCATGACGTATTTCATGAACGGCTCCTAAGAGGCCCATTTTGCCTCACTTTTCCCTATAGTTTTCGGGAAATCTCGTTCACTTTCGAAATTTTTTGGGCTGGCTCCGAACAGCCGACACTCAGAAAATTAAGTAATTGTGTTTATTATGCTAAATTTTTAATTCCAATCATCTAAAACGATTAATAATAATTAATTCTAGTTAACATACAAGATTGTAACAATTATAATAAATGTGGTGAATATTACAATCTAGATGATTTATACAATCATCTAGATAATATTTACTACTATCTGATTAATGGTAGTATTTAATACTATCGGATTGATGGTAGAAATTTTTACCATAACTAGATAGTAACTCCTATTGTTTAATTTTCTGAGTGTAAAGCAAGCAACCGAGCACGCCATTATTCGGTTCGAATTTCATTTCGGCTTGAATTTTTGACAAAATCTGAGATTATTCACATGAATGTTCCATTTCTTCAAACTTACGAATGATTTGAATTTTCAAATTTACGATTTATTCGCGGACGACTTTTCTATAAATCACCGAATATGTAAGCTCCCGTTTGAATGCATTGTAGTCACTCTTTACACACTTTACGATATATTAATTTTTGTCATAAAAGCACATAAAATTAACACCTCAAAGTATGTAAAAAAATAAGTACAAAGCTTTTAAACTGAGCTAATACACTTAGAAATTTACAAAGATAAATTTCATGTTTTAATTCAATTTTTAACCTAAATAAAAAATACATTTTTAATACTTTACACCCCCGGAAGTATTAACTCTTAGATACAATCAGCTACATTATAACTTACGAGAAATAAAATTTTATAATCTTACATAATAAAATTTCTTAGAAACAAAATAAAAAGATAATTATAAAATTAGAATTGCTTAACTACTTCTTGAATGAAAAGATCTGTTCTCTGTAACTTGAACTTTGTTTTCAAAAGTTAAAGTCTTTCATCGTAAATTATCTTGTGATTAAAATAATCTCTGTAAATTTCATTAAATCATAAAATAAAATCAAGTAAAAAGTAATATTGAGTGAAATTAGTAATTTAAACTTATCTTAAATAATTCCATTCTTAATTTACAATTACTGATGTCTATCAAATAGAGCCTGGGAAAATATGATAAATTATGATTAAGATAAACTTATAGTTACACATTTAAAATATGAGAATAATCAATTAATTTATTTATAATTTTTTGTTACAGATTGGCCCTCTGAAAAATTATTACCTTCTAACTCACAAAAATGTACACAAACGGTCCCTGGACACCAGCGAGCATCATCATAAACTTTTGCGAGACGAGCCTCAAGTAAGTTGATTTCGATACAACTAAACAAAGTTTTGACCAACTTAGTGTTGGACCAGGAGACGTCATTGACCCGAAGTATACATGCCCTGAGTTTAATTAGATTGCACACCCAACAGGGCGTCCAAACTCTCATCGATCCCACCCAAGAGTTAAACTTCTCTCTACAATGCAACTTAAATTCATCTCGTCGGCATAACTGAAGATTGGATCGCCAACGATCGATCACTGGTGATCCTAACTCTAAACATTGAATCCTAAAAAAAACTCTCGAACTTGTTTGTTGTTTGTTCAAGGTTTTCTGACCGTTCTATCGGTCAACCAGATCAAACCTTTACAAAATGACGCAGTCTGATCTTTATCTACATTTCAGTTCGTCACTTTATTTAACCCCTTGCTCTCCACGTACTCTGTATACTTTCAAATTTATCTTTATATTTTTTTTTATTCAAAAAGCTTTTATCGTTTAACGTTAAATAATTCCCGACTTTGATGTTTTCTTTATAATTCGATAAAAAACTATTTTTTTATTTTACTTTCAAAAAGTTTTTTTAATTAGTTTATCTGTAATTTTTTTTTCATGACAAATTTAGAATGTAAAATTTCAATTTATGTTTTTGTTTACTTTATGAAAAATTATATTTTTACTTATACGATTTTTCATGTTAATTACTTTCCCGTTTTTTGTATAATCGCTTCATGAATCATGGATAATAAATTTTTCATTATAAATTTATAATCAGAGGTCAAACGAATAAACTTGATATTTTAACCAAAAATTGATTGTGCGAAGGTAAAAATAAAAATAAAAAAAATAATAAACGACTACAATCTAGAGCAATATTTAGTGCACACGTCCGAGTGTCAAGCCGAAATGTGGGTGATATAATACAGAAAAATCCGTTCAGGAAGTTGCATCGCTTTACCACTAGAGATAGGCAAGACTATCGTAAATTAAGCCACTTTAAAATATTCGTTTAAACTCAACGAACGGATTTATAAAGATGCACATCAAATTTTTTATATTATTAATCCAAAAGATAAATTTGGTCATTATTATAGGGGCGTGCGAATAGTTCGAACTTACGAATTATTCGTATCGAATCGAATCGAACTATTCGATTCGAACTTGGAATCAAACAATTCCAAAATTTACGAATAATTCCAAAATTTTCTTTTGAACGACTTAAAATTGTAAAAGTTTTTCGAATAATTCAAATTTTTGCCAGAGATAAATAGAGCTTCGACACAAATCTACAAAAAAATTATTTTTGATTATTTGAAAAACTAAACTCTCTATTGAATAAAAATTGAATATTTAAAAAATAATCAGAATTTTCTTGTGCTTAAATCGATTCATGAACCTTTAATTCATTTTTTAAATATTACACGATTCGCACACCCCTACATTATTATTATTTTTTTTTGTAACTAATGAAATAAAATACTAAAAAATTCACACTAATATTATACATTGTAAAAAAAGCCGTGTAAGTCCTTGCTATACTGATGTTACGGTTAAGGGTGTTAAATTTAACACCGAAAACGGTGCTACAACGACACGGGTAGTGGTGTTAAAAAAAATGTAATTTTATTTTTTAAGTATCAGAAGACAAATTTTTTATTGTTTCAAAAATTAATAATATAACAGATTTACCAATTTATGAAGAAATCCAAAAAATATTTGTCCACAATCACATGTTGACTTTATTGCATAAACTATGGGAAACAGATTTTTATGATTCAAGTCTCTTTGCAAACTAAATCAGCGAGAAAAATAAAATAAAATTATTAAATATTAATTTATCATCTTTAAATCAGTTATTACCTCATGAAAAACATCAGAGTTGTAATAAATATAATTATAATATTGTTCTAAAATATTTAATTTGATAAGTAATCAAATATTTCAGCGATTGATTCAGTTTAATAAAAATGACATTTCTTATTTTATAGGTAATAAAATTTTTTTTTATGTCAATTAACGATAATTTCGTTATTTTAACAGAATAGTATTATTATTTTCTGTTTTGTAGATTTTAAAACACGTTTACTCACACTATTATCCTTCGATCGGAGTTAAGTTTTTCCGTATGTACACCGTTTTAACACTAGTTGAATAACATCGCTAACCGGCGTGAGTTCATTTTAACATCACTTTTTTACAGTGTAGTGATGTAAAATAAAATAAAATATATTTAAATTTTAAATGTGAAATATAATTTAAATTACCGGATGCACATAAATAGAGCAACATACCGTAAAAGACTTTTAAATGTATATTAATTTCACTATGCGTCGTCTAGGAGAAATAAATATACGAAAATGTTCACAACTTAGTGAGTAGAGATACTTTTAGTCCAGCCGTAGTTAATGTATATAGTGAATGAGAATTACACAGCTTCGTAAATTTGAAGCTGGTTTCACGAGATTGAACAATAATTTATATTCATCCACCTACGGTATCCACTTCTCACGAAACCAACTTTGCGCACATGTTTCAACTCAGTTGATAACTAAACTTGATAAATTATTGCCACAAAGTGGACTCAGGAATGGAGAAGATAAAAGGCTACAAAATCGTGTATATTTTTTGTTATTGTTATTATTATTTTTAACAACATACAACTTAAATTTATGACTAAATTTTGTTTCATCAACTCAGAATCATAATATATTATTATGTTTTTCCGAACCTCAAGCGTGAATGTGCTGTGTCCTTTATTACCAAAATTATTTTTTCAACTAATTTATTCACGTTAAATCATTTTTACACTTTTTTAATTTCACTGAAATGGTTTTAATTGTATACTAGTAGAAAGATAATTTATTATTGAATAATTTCGACCCGGTATTAAGTCGATTCATCTTTCCATTGATTTAAAATGAATTATTTTGATCCAAAAAACCAGTGCTGTCAGTTGTGCTGTACACTGTAAAAAGAGCGGTGTTAAAAATGGACTCATTTTAATTCCGCCCGGTGTTAAAATGAAATCACACCGGTGTAGGAGACGTAATTCGGCGGTGTCAAAATACCGGTGTGAAAGCGTCGTAATACTGGTGTAAAAGCGGGGTAAACTGCGTCCGCTTGGAGTATTAACTTTAAAAATTATAAAACTCAAAAAATGTCAGTTCTTTATGAAAATTAATAAAAAATATCATTTATTAACAAGTATAGTGATCGAGTAAGTAAAAATATTCACAAAGTAAAATATTTTAACATCGGTAAAGAATATCTACACCGCGGTGGTGTTATTTTAACACCGGTCTAGAATATTTACACCGGCAGCGGCGTTATTTTAACACGGAGGAATTTTTTTTAATACCGGTACAAAATATTTACACCGGTGGCGGCGTTATTTTCACACCGCTTTCGGTGTTGAAATTTAACACCACCGATTTTAACACCTATACCGCTGGGACTTACCCCGGTGATTTTTTACAGTGTATGAATCTTTGGAAACACGATAACTCTCGAAAAATATAATAAATTGGCCTAATGTTGTTTTTAGTAGGTTTTTGTATATTTTGTCGCAAGATCCCTATTGAAAATCACTATCTAAATAAAAAACTTAAAACCGGTAATTCATGAAAAATTTAGCTGCGATTTTTTATTTTCATTGTTATCATTTTTCTTTTTTTTTCCTCCATCAACTACGGACAGCAGCACTAGTCTGACAGTAGGATTAAAAAGTAAAAAGTGACATCTAAGAAAAAAAGGCGGGATATTTAAAAAAAAATTTTTATAGTAAAAATTAGACGGAAAAAAAAGCTAAAAAAATGAAACTAAAAATAAAAAATTAAATTAATAAGTTAAAAGTTGAATAATAATTAATAATGTAAAAAAATGATTAAAATAATAATATAATCAAAGTAATACATTGTCAAAAATTTTCGGAGTAAAAGCGGATTAAATCCGGAGTAAATGCAGAGCGGATGACTGTTTTTTAATTTAATCCACTCCGAAGGGAAGTTTATTTCATCATTAAAACTCTGAATCGGAGTGAATGCGGATTTGAATAAAATCCAGATCACTCCAAAATCACTCCGCTGAAAAAACAAGCTTTCTATATTTACTGTGTATTCGGAGTGATTTTTTTTGAACTCCTGAACTCCGAGCGAAGTGAATTCGAACTGAAATAAAATCCGTAATTCACTCCCAATTTTGTACAGTGCAATAAAATAAAATATTAACAATTATCATGAGCGATTGAGGTGTGCACTTTTGGATTTTCCAACATTTTTTTTTATTATTCCAGGTACAATGGTTTCAACAACAATATGAGAAACGTAGAAAAAAACGTGACTACCAAATTCCATCTTCTTTTAGCTTCAGTGATTATCCGAGCTTCTTTGACGATTTTACAGCAACGAGACAACGTCAGTCTTTCCATCATCAACGTAATCGAGGTGCACCTCTGCAAAATTTATTCACGGATCCGCTTTTTAAAGAGCAATGGTATCTGGTAAGTAACGAGAAATTCGGTACATTAATTTAATGTAATTTAATTATTCGGGCATCAAATTATTTTTATTTAATATTTTTTTGATAACAAAAAAAAAAAATATTTGAAACAAAAAATTTACCTTTCAATAAGAATTTGATATTAAAATGGAAAAATGAGCACAGAAAAAAAATCTGTACTTAAATCAAAGTTCTATTTATCAAGAAATTATGCAGAAAAAAAAGGATTTGTTCGCGCAAAAAATTTTTACTCGCCCCAAGAAAATTTTCGCATTATGAATTGAAAACAAAATTTTCTTGCTACAAGAAAATTTTTTTTAGTACAGTTGTTTTAAAATGAATTAATTTTTTATTTTGACATAAACATCTAAATTTTTTGTCCGTAAATATTTTTTTTGCTCTTGAAATAAATTAAATATACTAATTAACTTTAATAAAACATGAAAAATGTGTTATTGACAGAATGGAGGAGCGAAAGATGGTTTCGACATGAATCTCGGGCCAGCTTGGCAAAAAGGTTATACAGGCAAAGGAGTGGTCGTCTCAATTCTAGATGATGGAATCCAAACAAATCATCCCGACCTTGCACTCAACTACGATCACGAAGCTAGCACAGACATCAATGACAATGACGACGACCCAATGCCTCGTGACAACGGTGATAATAAACATGGAACTCGGTGTGCTGGCGAAGTGGCTGCTGTAGCCTTTAACCAATATTGTGGTGTAGGAGTTGCTTACAATGCCAGCATTGGAGGTAATTTCTCACGTCACTCAAACGTCTAAGTATTCTAACAGATTTCATCTCAATCAAATCACTTTAATGACATTGTTTGTTATTATTATGTATCAGTACTTATTACCCAAGATATTTGACAGTGTATAGTTTGCTTGCAGCACTTTTATGATGGAAGCCATAATTGACATCCTCCTGCTAAATCTTCATTAGTTCAATTTTTTTTTTTTCTTATTAAATAGATCATTCATTTTCGAAATCCTACAAATTCAGATTCAATAAAACGCAAATTATTTCAATTTTAACAAGTTTTAAATACAAATAAATATCTAGTATTCGATTAGGGAAGAGGGGGGTACCCCTAAAATTTTATAACAAATTTTTTTCTAAAATTCTTAAATCACTTTTGTAAATGTAATTGAGCATTATTTTAAAAATTTTTTTACTGTTTTCGAAAAATTTTGTTTTTATACAAAAATAGTATGAAATCAATTTAATTTTTTGTCTTATTAATTTACAATAAAAGAACTTCCAGTGTCAAATTACTTTAGATGTATTTCAATAATCAAATTCAAAATATTAAAAATTTTTTTTTCTTCTTTTGCACTCAATAATTATGTAAAATGTAATTTTTCTTTATGTAAATTACTTACAAGAAAATTTAATTTAATCAACTGCATTTAATATCCAGAAATTTTTTTTTTTTACCTTTTTTAGGGGGTACCCTATTTTGCCTGGAATGAAAATTTTTATGTAATAGCAGCTGAAATTTTTTCTATTAACCTTAAATATCATTAAAAACAAAAAAATTTATCGTATATATATATTTGAGTACTCGAAAACTTTGTATTTCCGTAAGTACTTCGTTTTGCGCCCTCCCCCCCCTCCCCTATATCATTGAAATAAGATACCAATGAAACCAAGTACCAGATTAGTTACTCAATTACAAGTTGTATTAATTTATGTATAAAACCCCATAAGTCCATCGTCTTTCAATTAGTATTTCAAATATTGTAAATTAAAAAACTTTGTTTTTATGTTGGAATCCCTTTAAATATTCTTGATATTACAATTTATATGTATAGTTTACTATAGATTTAAGATTAATTACATCAGAAAAATGTTTTTGTCTCTTCTGAAAAGTAAATTGCATTGAACTTATGGCTTTCTTTTTTTTTTCACTGAAAGATTCAAATTTCATAGAGAAACTTTAAATTTATAATTTTCTGAGATCATATAATTTTACATTCAGAGCAAATAAAATAAAGAAAAAAAAAACTTATTAGTATCAAGAGATCGAAATACGAAACCTATTTAATTGATTAAACGAATTCGGTAAATATAAATGAATTATCTTGAATATTTTATTCAGTGAGGATTAAGATTAAGTTCCGTATTAATCAAACATTTTCTAAAATAGAAGTAATTCCGGTGAAATGTTAACCGATTGGAACCCGACCAAATCAATTGAATTTAAATCTAATAGATTATACACGATTATTAATAAAAATAAATTATCGATTTTAGTCTTTCATTTTTTAAAAACGTTTTTTAATAAAATACAAAAATTTGTTTGTAATTAAATCACTTATTATATAAAAATAATAAATAATTATTTATAAAATATTAAAGATAACAAAATAAAAATATAAATTTCTTTTTTTAATACAATATATATATAGAGTCAATAATACTAATACTTTTCGACATTACTCGATAATAGAAAAACCTATATATAAAAAAATTTTCTAAAAGTTATGACATGAGAATCTCTACAATATTAAAATTTCACAAAAAATGATTTTTCGGCGCAATAAATTTTTTCTCACCTCATGAAAATTATTGTTTTCAATTCATAATTCAAAAAATTTATTAGAGTAAGTAAAATTTTTCTTGGGGAAAGTAAACATATTTTGCGTCATAAAATCCTTTTTTTCTCTGTAGTGTAGTCGAACATGAATTGTATTTGTTTATTATTAATATCAAACTTGTTGAAAATCAAGTGTACAATGTATTGAATAACCAGCAAATGAAATTAATATTCATCACACAACATTTGTATCAATTCTCGATTATATTTCTCGACATCAATAGCATCATCATCTAATATATTCTACACTATCGGCTATTCGTACGCTATTGCCAAATGAATCTATACAACTCACAAATCGAATCATGTAAATAAAGTAACTGCATGAATATATTCACGAAAATCAATATTACCAGATAACTAAAATAAATACGAAAATCGATAAATTTAAATGAAACTTTATATTAAGCTTTTTATTTACAGGAGTACGAATGCTTGACGGTCCGGTAAATGATGCTGTTGAAGCAAGAGCTTTAGGTCTTAATCCCGATCACATTGATATATATTCAGCGTCCTGGGGTCCTGAAGATGACGGTAAGACCGTTGATGGACCCGGTCCATTAGCAAGGAGAGCTTTCATCTACGGAGTAACTAGTGTAAGTAAATTTTAAATAATTTAAAAATTTATTCAGAGGATTTTTGTAAATTTAAAAATTCCAATACTTTTTTTTATGAATAATTAATTGAGACAAAAATATAGACAATAAAATATTTTTTTAAATAAATTTCCAAAAAACAAAAAATATTTAGAGTTCATTTTTTTTTAACTGACAGACTAACAGATACGAAACTAAAAATGTTTTTCCTTCTGGTTGTTTACACAAAAAAAAAATATTAAAAAAAAGTTTCCAATGTCAAACTTATAAACAAATAAAACGCATTTACACAATTCTTTGATATTTTTTGTTTTTATTTATTTCAAATTGATGCAACAAACATATTGATACAGAAAACAATTAGAATAAATATATTTTTCCGTTATTTAGTTTTCATCTGTTTTAATTGTTTTCAAATGCAAATTGGAACGATCTGTATGATGGAAAAATAGTAGTTTATGTATCGAGTGCGATTGTGTATAAGACGCGAGTTGTAGCGATTGATTACCAAGCCAGAGGCGAGGTTATAAACACATATACGTAATTGTACTAGTTATATACATTAGTTTTTGTAAGAAATACTCTAAAAGTACGACAATGAGTGTTTAAAGACGGTAGGTAATAGAGAGCGCTTACAAATATATGATGGAAAATTTTGTCACAAGATAACTCAATGAGTAACTTTGATATTTTTTGCACGCTAGCAATAGTACATGCAACTAAAAAATATTTTATGTAACTCATGCCGAAGAATACGCCGCTAACTAGCTAAAATCAGCCTCATAAAATTTTATATTAAAATACAATCCTTTCTGATTGGTCAAACGAGTGGTTTAATATATATTTTTTATATTAAACCACTGAATTTGAGTGAAATGGGCGGAGTATATCCCTACTCGATAATTCAAGCCAATAACTAATCCATCACCTTTCTCTCTTATGACGTCGCTTTAAATTTAGCTTCCTTGTTAACATGACCAAAAATTCAGACTGCACATGCGCACTTAATTAATCAGCATACGCATGCGTAGATCAAGGCAACGTCACCTGAATTTTATAACCTTACACTCAGAAAATTAAGTAATTAATCATCTAGAATGGTTAGAACGTTTTACAATGCAAAAATAGTTAGTGTTATAATTTTTTCTATTAGGATTAATAATTATTGGATGATAACTTCTGCAATAAATTTCGTAACAGCTACTATCAGGATGGTAACAGTTACCATCAGGATGATAATAGTTACTAACAGGATAGTAATATTTACTATCAAGATGATAATATTTACTTCTGCAATAAATTTTGTAACAGCTACTATCAGGATGGTAACAATTATAATTTCTGAAGGTAACTTTTACCATCTGGATTATAAATATAACTATTTAGAACAATAATAATAATTAACTCTAGTTAACATACAGGATTACATATAACAATTATTATAAATGTGGTGAATATTACAATCTAAATGATTGTATAAACCATCTAGATAATATTCACTACTATCGGATTAATGGTAGAAAATTTACTATAACTAGATAGTAGTTTCTATTATTTAATTTTCTGAGGGTACATATGTCTTTTAATTGATACGATACAACACCAAAGATGACTTTTTTTTCATTGAGGTTTTTTAAGTGAATACAGTCGAGTCGCGTTATGAGTCCGTTCGTTATGAGTTCGTCGACTTGAATTTCTATTGAAAACATCCCCCTCTATGACTATGAAAATAATTATGTGCACACTCATACGCTTGTAAAGAAGGGGAAGTGTGAGTTACGGCGTTTGACTGCTGATCAGAAGTGGGGGTACAGGAATTCTTAGAATTACATTCCCCTACGCTCCTGTTAACGGGTTTATAACGCGGCTCGGGTGCATGACGCTGACTTCAGATATTTAACGACGTTTTTCTTCGCACATTCATGTCATAAACTATAGTATAAAGTCCTCCCAGAAAGTAAGTCGCCGTCGGGAATCGTCGGAAATTTTCGGTTTGTAATGTAACGTGTAATAACGGCGTAAGATTAGACTTGTTTTCTAATAGTGGGGGTAAAAACCGATGGCGACTCACTCTCTGGGAGGACTTTACATCTAGTATAATACTGATTCCACATGATGTATAATATACTATTTTGCACAGCTGACGTCATAATTTGAACGATTAAGTCTCTTTATTATCTGCTGTGTTATATTTAATATTTTTAGCTGCGACTCCCGTGTAAAATTATTAAATGAATTCAAATGAAAATTTAATTTTTTACAATCATCTTATGAATTATTTTAATTAATGAAAGTCATTAACAAGGAATTAGTAACATGAATTTATATTTAATATATTAAATAAACGTAATTTATTTTCCCATTAATGTTTAAATAATATTTTGTTAATAATTATAGTGCATAAAATAAAATAATTATATATATAAATTCATTAAATTAAATTCATAGAATATTATTAAATATTAATATACATTAATTCAATTAACTTGAATACAGTATTGATAGCAGCAGTAACATTTTATTGGCATCAATATATTCTCATATGATATAAATTTCTATTTATACCAGTATAGAAAATATTTTATTGTACACATTTAATCAAACGTTATTCACGAGGACATATATTGACATTTTCTAGGGCCGTAAAGGTAAAGGCTCAATCTTTGTCTGGGCGTCGGGTAATGGTGGCCGTCATACAGACTCATGTAACTGCGACGGTTATACAAACAGTATTTTCACATTGTCAATATCAAGTGCAACACAAGGGGGATATAAACCATGGTATCTAGAAGAGTGCAGTTCAACATTGGCTTCAACATATTCGTCTGGTACTCCTGGTAATGATAAAAGCGTTGCAACTGTCGATATGGATGGTAAATTACGACCCGATCACATTTGTACTGTTGAACATACTGGCACATCAGCATCAGCACCTCTTGCCGCTGGTATTTCTGCATTAGCACTTGAAGCTAATCCGAGTTTAACGTGGCGAGATATGCAATATTTAGTTGTATTAACATCGAGATCTGGACCACTTGAAAAAGAACCGGGTTGGATACTCAATGGAGTGAAACGTAAAGTTTCACATAAGTTCGGTTACGGGTTAATGGATGCGGGTGGAATGGTCAATCTTGCTGAACAATGGACAAATGTGCCGCCTCAGCATATTTGCAAATCTCAAGAGATCAATGAGGAAAGACCTATAGATTCATCCTTCGGCTATACTCTCAGTGTTTACATGGACGTAAGTGGCTGCGCTGGGACTATTAATGAGGTCCGTTTTCTTGAGCATGTTCAATGCAAGGTGAGCGATTTTTATAACATCTAAAAATATATATATAGATATATGAGAAGTGTGCGAATAATTCAAACTTACGAATTATTCGTATCCAATAAAATTGAACTTTGAATCGAAATTTTCTAATCATTTGAAAATTTACGAATAATTCAAAAATTTTATTTTGAACGACTTAAAATTATGATACTTTTCCAATAATTCAATTTTTTGTCATAAGTAAATTTAATTCAAACCCGAATTTACGACTAATTTATAATTACTTTTGATTATTTTAAAAAACTGAGCTCTCCATGAAATAAAAATCTGTTCATCGGTTGACCCTGCGGGCCAGCCCCAATACTTCCCGCTGTTTTCGAGCTCTTCAAGCCCGAAAATACTTACGTATGCCATTGTTTTCGAAAAAAAAAACATTTTTAACCATTGTTTTCTTCAACGATATCTCTCGAACGAATTAACCAATTGAGACGGTTGAAGCGGCAATCGACGCGTTTTATTGAGTTCTAAAACGGATCAGATTTTGAAATTGATTCATCTAATCATTTTTGAGAAATTTCGAAAAAACAAAAAAAAAGTTTTTTGTAGTTGTTTCGACAACCGTTTCTCTTGAACGAATAAACCGATTTCGATGGTTGAGGTGGCATTCGACGCGGATTAGAGCACATTAGAAGTTATCCACAAACAACATTTTTGAAAAAATTTTATTTTTGAAATATATCCGAAAGCACCGTAACAATCAAACTCAATTTTTCTCGGCTTGTAGGAATTAACAAGCCGCGCCGAATGCCACCTCGGAGATCAAAATCGGTTCATCCGTTCAAAAGTTACAGAATATTTACATACATACGAACGCACGTACGTACACACATACATACACTCGGACATCATCTTGATATAAGTCAGAATAACTCTCTAGAACGTCGATACGTCAAGAATTGTTAGATATTCGGTGTTCGAAAATCGGACTGAAACCAATAACTTCCCTTTTATTTTAAAAATTTTCAATTTTCTTAGCGGGAAGTTAAAAATTGAATATTTGAAAGCCGATCAGAATACTCTCGATTCGAATCGAGTAATTCGAAAAGTTACAAATAATTCGAATATTGACGAACACTTTGAGAAAATTGACGATTAATTCCAAAATTGACGAGATATTCAAATATTTTTTAATTATTCGATTCGATTCGAACACGATTCGCATAACCTTAATATATATATATATATATATATATATATATATATATATATATATATATATATATATATATTTTTCTATATCACTTTCTTTTTTATTTAACTTTATTCGTGAGTTATTTTTTTTTATTATACTCTTGTGTCCAAGACTAAGAGATGATGAACGGAAGAAAAAAATATTGTAAAGGTAATACCTACCATAAAAACTACGGACGGATGTAATAAAAATGAATAAGGTAGAAAAATATGGCTTTAGGACATTTTATTTTTATTGCTTTTTTTTTATTTTTATAAATCTATTTTATTGAAATATTGTTTTCACTCAATAATTAAAATATCATTTCATTAATTTTGTTGAAATTCTAATTCTATTAACGTTCAGTTAAGATAAATTCAATTGTAGTATTGTAACGTGCATTCGCGAGATATTATTTAAATTAAATGTTTTTTCTTTTTTGTTAAATTGTATGTAGCATAAAAGAAATAAAAATGAATTAAGCAATTTTCTAGTTAAACAATTAGGTCAGAGTATTCAATGGAATTTAACAGAGAGATGGTATGGGGAATAAGTTTTACGAAAAATAATAAAAATAAAAAACAGTTAATTACTTGTAGCGTTTAAAACTTTTGAAAAGTTTATTGGATATTTTATTCAACTTATATTTTTTAACAATGTGACGTAATTTTTAAATTTTATAAATATTAAGAAATATTTTATTTAGTGAAAAAAGAGTAAATTTTTGCGTCAGTAATTTAGAAGTAAATTAACTGTCATAGAATTGGAATTTGAATATTCATTTTTTGGGAAGGCACCAGTGCCCTACATTATTTTTGCTGAATGTATCAAATGTCTACAATATTTTTTCGTACATTATAAATGCTTACTGCCCAATTTCTTACTGTTCAGTTGCCTACTAAAATTTATTTTCTGCGGTTCTATTGCCTACATAAATATAAAATATATAATTTAATTGCGTACAAAAATTCTTGCACTGTTTTATTGACTACTCAAAAATATTTCATGATGTTAAATTGATTACGATTTAACTGTGTACCCAAATTAAAGAAATACCTAATTAATGTAGACAAGCTTCTGATTTATTTGCTGAGAAAATCAAGTCCTTGTTGAGGAGAAATGATCAACGTTCAAGACCGATCACTTGAGAAAAACAACACAGCTGATCTGTAAAATATTAGAACCACGGTAATCTTCACGATAGTATAACTTGCCCGGTCCATCATAAAATACTGCGTTGAATCTCATAGTCGATGTAAAAAATGACTTGACCAGGCCACTAATTTCTAATAGAAAACTCTGAATTTCCCCGTTGCTATTGTGAAGACTACAGTAGTTCTGATATTTTTCAGATCAGCTGTGTGTTTTTTTTTCAAGTGATTGGTCTTGAACGTTGATCATTTCTCTTCACCAAGTACTTAATTTTCTCAGCAAATAAATCAGAAGCTTGTCTACATTAATTAGGTATTTCTTTGATTTGGGTACACAGTTAAATCGTAATCAATTTAACATCATGAAATATTTTTAAGTAGGCAATAGAACAGTGCAATAATTTTTGTATGCAATTAAATTACATATTTTATATTTATGTAAGCAATAGAACCGTAGAAAATAAATTTTAGTAGGCAACTGAACAGTAAGAAATTGGGCAGTAAGCATTTTTAATGTACGGAAAAATATTGTAAAGTTTCGATATATTCAGCAAAAACAATGTAGGTAATTGATGTCTTTCCGTTATTTTAACAACCATCAAAATTTTTGTAGACAGAAAAAAATTATAAAAGACTTGAATTTATCAATGTTTAATTTCTCACATATTTTTATCTAGATTTTCAATTAATTTTGAATTTAACAAAATTTTAAAATGAATTCATTTAAATTCTCAGTAAATTGAAAAAATTTATTCAAATAAGTTATTATTTTATAATCTGAAATAAACTATTGATTCAAATTTCTACATTCAGACCAATGCCACCATTTTTTCGAAGTCCGTTAGAAATAATCAGTTATCTAGATTTACATAATCACTCGTCATTATTCTGTTCTCAAAAAAAAAAAACATGTTACACATAAATGATTAACTCAAATTTTATTACCTTGACTTTAATAACAACATTTTGTACATATTACACAGATTACTTGCATATATATACATTTTTTTTAAATTTTACACATTTGTTTTCTAACATGCACCGGTAACTACCCTATATTTACTCAGTCCATATACTTCAGTAAAATTACCAATGTACGTTATCGTTAAATCACTAAATTTTTCTTCGAACGTTTTTCTCCATTTAACTCTACAAAAAAAAAAAAATGCATTCTTACCGAAATTTTTTTATGCTGTTACATAATTAATAATTTGAGGAAAAATAAAAACATATCTTTTCTTATTTCTATATGAACTTCATTTATCAGCTCTAATCCTATAGAAGTATAGAATTAAATTTTATAATTCAAATTTGAAATCATAAAACGTTAAAAATTATCGTTGCAATCGCTTCATTATTTACCATAAATTTAAAGTAATAAACGTATCATTCATATGCATTTTTTTTTTTAAAGTTTCTATAAAAAATAGAAACTTTATTAGAGAATATAAACCTAGAAACTCATGATAAATATATGATACATGTATATATATGTATATATATATATATATGAAAAAATTTTTAGATGGCTTTTACTGTCTCGTAAATAATGAATTACTGACGTCGATCGTGCAAATGCAACTGTTTTATGGTATTTTAACGATAGTAATATTTAAAAGAGGAAAAAAAAAAAATTTTTTTTTTAAGTACAAAATGGCTTATTCACGTAAATAAAAAAAAATTTATTTAAAGTAAAATCAATACTTTACATTAAAATGTCACCTTTTGATTGACAATATTACGATATGTGAAAACATTAATCTACAATAGAACTGTCATTGATTGTGTATACTATAACAAATATATATATATATATAATATATATCAATGCCGTAAAAGGTCACGTTATTTTATTCAACAAATTGGCCACTTTCAATGCCGTTATCTATTTTCAATCTCTATTGTGTAACGTATTTTAAAAAAAAAAAAATCTGAAAAATGGTTGACCCTCTGGACCAACCCCAAAACTTCCCGCTGTTTTCGAGCTTAGAGAGCTTGAAAACGTTATTATTGGTAAACTTTTGAGCTCTTCGAGGTCAAAAAACGATTAGACTGAAAAAAAATACATTTCGTTGAAAAAAAGTAATTTTTGTCCGACGATATTTTAAGGAAAAACCGACCGATTTGCACGTACTGTGCAGCAATCGAAAGAGCCTGTTGGGACTTAAAAAACTTGAAAAGAAAATTTTTTTTCAATTTTTATTTTCCGTATAACTCGTAAACGACTCCACCGATCAAATTCAAAATTTATTGAGATCTAAGTATTGATGAGCCTTTTCGATTGCCGCCAATTACCTTCAAATCGGTTTATTACACACACACACACACGCGCGCGACCGGATGTCCATTCGAAAATAGTCAGAATAACTTCCTAGGACCTCGAAAAGTCAAGATCTGATGAAAACTCGATTTTTGAAAATCCAACCGAAACCAATAACTTTCCTTTTTTCTTAAATTTTCATAGCGGGAAGTTAAAAAAAATAATAATAAAAATAAAATAATTATAAAATATTAAAGCATCAGTAAGAATTATTAAAAAATATAAAGATAAATTTTTTCATCAATTTTTTTTTATTACTCTCGTAGGTATCATTAAGATTTTTCCCTCGGGGAAACCTTCGCCTGTTGCTGACCTCACCAATGGGCACTACCTCAACATTACTTTTCGAACGACCAAGAGACGTACTCAGTTCCAATTTTGATGATTGGCCATTCCTGAGTGTACATTTCTGGGGTGAAAAAGCTGACGGTCGTTGGACATTGCAGATCATCAATGCTGGTACAAGACGAGTCAATTCACCTGGTAAATGACAATCCAATAATCTACTTACCTATAAGTATACTTACCTCCTTATCTACTTAAATTTATTATTTTATAACCAAACATTATTTTTATATAATATATTTATGTTGGATTTCAAATTGACGTATATCAATTTAAATTAATCCCTGTAATTATTGATGCGCTGCAATTAAATACTTAATAAATCTGCTAGCTATTAATGGCCGTTCGATAGCTGTAATTATATAAATAAAATATTCATCATTGCCATTTAAATATATAAATTTAAAAAGGATTCGGTAAATTTAACATTTGAATACACCTATAATTTTACCTTTTATTAGCCGAAGCCATTGTAAATTTTATAATAAATGAACATTTAGCATTCTACGGATTAATAAGATTAACTTTTAATTAAATTATCAGTACACAACCGCCCGTTAAAATTATTAAACTGATTAAATATTTAATGATCCATTTTACATCTCATCACTAATTAATTTAAAATTAATTAGTTAATATAATAACTCATAATAAAATATTTATATTCTTAATATGACGCTTATCCTTAAATAAAAATATATCATAAATATTCATTTTTCGTGCACAGTCGAGTTCCCGTCATAAGCCTGTCCGCAATGAGCTTCTTCCCCCTATCGGCAGTTCCCTGATTAAATATTCCGATTGAATCTGATGGAAAAATTTTGATCGGATTCAATGGAGAATTTTCGATTGACCGACTCGGTTTCAATCGGATAATGAAAAATATTTTTTTCTGTTTGAATCTGATTGAAATTCGATCAGCTAATCGGAACTTCTTAAGTGCATTCCGATTAACTGATTAAATCCAATAGAAATCGGATTGAGTTTCAATCGGATTCAACCGGAGTTTTTAATCAGGGTTACGGGGTCCAAACTCATCCCCTACTTGACCACTCTTTTAAGTTTTGTATCAGACAAAATATTAAGCAGCGTAAAAAGATAAGTATTTATTTTATCAGTATAAGCACTAGAAGAATTGCGATGGTAGCGTTTGTAGCAAAGCGTCAATATAACGTTTGAAATCATATAAAATAAAATTATAACAAGTAGTCGAGATCAAAACCAAATGCACGGTAACGGCAAGACTGATATTCAAATGAAAATTTCCCATACGTTTCATAGACCACCAGCTTTTAGGGCCAGTTTTAAACATTCAAAGAATTATTATTATTCATTTATTTAATTGACCATAAAGTCGAAACTTCTTGCGGCCGTCCACAATGATACAGTGATTACAAAGGATAGTATACAGATTTAAAATATAATATAATATAATTAACTTAAAATTTTTAACATACTGACAATATGACACTCAATTATCAATACAGAGTCACAATATAAACATTAACTTTATCCTAAGATGCATTTAAACTGAGAAAATACTCGTATCAAGAGCTACGGAATTCATTTAGTGTAGGTTTAGACGTACAATAATCGGGCAATTGATTCCAAGTTTTTATCGCTGATACTAAAAAAGATTTTTCATACTTCACAATTAAATAAAATAATTTATAAAAGATGCAATGACATAACTAATTTTTAAAATGTGTTCAAAGATACTTTTATCCTACTATTACAATGCAAATTTTATTTTATACTTGTTCATTAATTAAAATAAAGTTTTAAATGTCCGAAAATGGAGTAGTGGCCACAAATCGCACTTTCACCCTATTACCTATGTAACAATTTTAAGTTCTACAGAACCATACACTCAGAAATCGGATAATAAATTCTTAGTGAATATAGATTTTATTTAAATCAGAATTCACTTCACCCCTCGGAAGTCCGGAATTTAAAAAAAAATCACTCCGCGTATGGAGCAAATCGGAAGTTTTTTTTTTTCAGAGGAATAATTTCGAAGTGATGTGAATTTTATTTAAATCTGCATTGGGAAATTAAAAATAATTTTTTTAAAAGTGGGGGTAGCGTTTTGAAGTTCGCCGCCAGATGGCTCTATTTAATGCTTTCTCGCAGTGACTCGTCATACACTACGTTTTGTATATATAAAAGTTTTAAACGTCGGTAAAACGTACTTGCTTCGGCAGTACATATACTAAAATTGGAACGATACAGAGAAGATTAGCATGGCCCCTGCGCAAGGATGACACGCAAAATCGTGAAGCGTTCCACATTTTTTTATAAATAAATAATTTGAATTTTTTATTTATTTTTATTAAAATGTCTCTTTAATTTATACTTTTAATACATACTTTACTATTTTATTTTTTTCAATGATTAAATCAAAAAATATTTATATTTTTTTTTTTTAAACAAAAAAATTCCTTGCAAACATAAATAATATTTTTTAATGTACATAATATATGATACTAAAGTTAGGCGACGTCTTATAATTTTAAAATTTTTTTAAATACTACAAATTATAAAAAAAAAAATATTTAAAAAAATTGCACCGATAGTTATTTTAATTTTCTAAATGTGCATATTTTTAGTTTATTTTTTGTCATTGACTTGTTGAAAAAAAAAAATCATAATGATCACAATTATATCAATAAAAAAAAAAAGTATTTATTAATAATTTTCTTAAAATCAGTAAAAAAAAAATAAATTCAATAATGACAATGATTATTTATTTATAATTACTTATTTATGAATCACTTATCAGATAATAATAATGACGAATAATTAAAACCTCTTGCTTAAAAAAAAAAAATTTTAATTATTATTCATCAGCTTAATCAATTATTTAATTGCATATCAATTGTCCAGAGTTTTAATGTTAAAATAAACTTCCCTTCGGATTGAATTTAAATAAATAAAAAATTATCCGCTCCGCATTTACTTTGAATTCACCCAGATTTAATCCGCGTTTACTGTAATAAATTTATACGTGATAGTATTAATATTTTACTCATTATTGAAATAATTAAAAGTAGTTATTATAAATCTACAAAAAATATTAAACTGCTTTGCAATGAATATATAACAGTACTAATTATTAATCATACAACTTTATATTGATTTTATTTATTAATTATTACTAATAAGTTATACTTTTTGTAACTTTATATTTTTTTTTTGCACAACTCAATTACGAAGGAATGAGGTGTGTTGCGTTACTAATTCCAAAAGGACATATTTTTATACGCTCTTTTAGTTTTAAAAATTTTTTTTTAATTTTCTGCTTTAAAATAAGTCTACAATATGATTAGCAATTAAAAAAAAAATTATGTCTTTTTAGTTTCAAACTTAGTAATCAAAGCCGAAATGTCAAAAAAGTTTATATAAATATTCCACCTAAAAATTCGTACACTGAAAAAAAAATTAATTTTTGTAAAAACAATATTCCCTTAGGTAGCAAATTAATAAAAATTATTGCATTATTAATTCCATATTTAAGTTGAAGAATAATTTTCTTGATCGAAGAAAATCGCAATTTATTTACAGCATTCCAAAAAAAATAAGATCAGCATATCTCGAGCTGAGTTCGGATTTATTCGATTGAGAAACTGATTTTAAATAAAATCTTCAAATTTTTGCATTTAAAATACATGAAATTAAAAATTTTCAATAACATATTTTTCTGTAAAAAGAATAATCAATTAAAAGTTATTTTTTCTCTCAGTGTACCATTTAAAAGACAATTTATTAATGACTAAAACGAACACAATTCCAAGTCGCTTTTTTTAAAAATAATGATTGAAAAAAAAAAAAACCTGAGATATCCGTCCGTATGTACAGATGTTGGTAAAAAATACACAATCAATTGATCTATTTTATTTTTTATTAAACTTGAATTCTTATGAATATCTATAATTATAATTAATAAAAGCTTAAAACTGGCAATTCATTGAAAAATTTAGCTGCCATTTTTTTACCATTATTATTTTGTATTAAATACTTTTTTGCATATAGGAGCGTTCCTTATATCTATTGATTACTTAAATTTTAAATGAGCAAATGAGTTTTGCACGTTTGAATTTTCTAACTTTGTTTTTTACATAAGCGAAAAATGCCTGAAAATATTGATTATTTTTTTTAAACACAAGTTATTTGTCACATTCAAGCCATAAATTTAAGTCAAAAAGTAAACTCCAATATAGTAATTTCCATTTATCTTTTTTGTTTCAGGAATACTGAAGAAATGGCAATTGATATTCTACGGCACGGCCACCAATCCCATTAGATTACGAACTCGTCAATTTAATCCGGTACATCATCAGTCGTATTATTCTTCATACAATCCCTCTGAATTATCCTTCCCGCACGATCGCTCATTGGGGGGATCTGATCAACACAACGAGTTCGATTTTCGTCAATCTGTCTTTCAGAATTATCCAGGTGCTTACGCGGGTGCTGCCTCCAATATCCAAGCATCAGTAGCATCTTTAGACGGTTCATCAGCATCAATTCTCACCAACCGATTACCTGGTGATGTCTCCGACGATATATCAAGATCACTACAGGGCTCCCTAGATCCATCTAAGCGAGTTCTACACGACTGCGATCCACAGTGTGATCATCAAGGATGTTATGGAACAGGTCCAACAGAGTGTATTGCCTGTAAAACCTATCGACTTGATAAGTGGGTTCATTGTGTCTATTTCTACTTATGTTTAAATTTATCACATACTTTTATTACAACTTATTACAACTAACATACTTCTTTTATTTCTTTTTTTTATTTATTCATCATTCAGTATGTGCGTAAGTCGTTGTCCGCCAAGAAGTTTTCCAAATCAAGGTGGCGTCTGCTGGCCCTGTCATGAATCATGTGAAACATGCGCTGGCGCTGGCCAAGACTCTTGTCTATCATGTGCTCCAGCTCATTTAAGAGTTACCGATCTTGCAGTTTGTCTTCAACAATGTCCCGAGGGTTATTACGAAAGTATGTAAACACTTTTTGTTTCAGTTAATATTTAAACTAGTAATCTGATGCAGATAAATTTTAGATAATTGATGTCAATTGATTAAAAAATTGATAACCGGTAGTTTTTTAAATTCAATGGCAATTATTGCGATAAATTTATATTGTCCAGAAATTTGTTTCATAAAAAATTTTGACCGATATGTGGCATTTAAATAGAAGCAAAAAAAAAGTTCTACTGTTTTTTAAATGAAATTTTTTTTCAATGAGCATATTAACAAGTACTTTTATATTTGATATTGTCCAAAAAATTATTTTATAAAAAATTGATAGAAAAATTTTTTATTTCAATTGACGATGAATTTCTGGTCATCTGACAGCATAAAAATTACGGTCATTTTTCATCAATAATTAAAATTTTATATATTTACCCTGTAAAAAAATTACGAATTTAAAAACTCGGCATCAGAGTGAATGCGGATTAAAATAACATTCCCATCCGCCGAAAAAAACTGCTATTTACTCGGTCGCGTAGTGACTTTTTTTACAACTCCAATAACGGAGTAAATTCCAATTGAAATAAAATCCATATTCACTCCGAATGTTCTAAATATTGTCCGTATCATATAAATAAAAAAAAAAATTATTTTACAGATAGTGAAAATTCTACATGCGTACCATGTGAAGCCAACTGCGCAAGTTGTCAAGATCGTCCTGACCACTGTACAACGTGCGATCATCATCTCGTAATGTACGACAATAAATGTTACGCCGCATGTCCACTTTACACATACGAAACCCAAGATTACAATTGTGCGCCATGTCATCAAAACTGCGAAACATGTAATGGCACTGGAGAAAATCAGTGCATCAGTTGTAAGCCAGGATTCTTTTCATTAAACGGCATGTGTCAAAGCTCATGTCCAGCGGGTTATAGCGCTGATAAAAAAAGACGGGAATGTATGCCCTGTTCACTTGGATGTGCCACCTGCATTACATCAAGCTGCACTAGTTGCATTGAGGGATGGAGTATCAGTAAAAAAGGCATATGTGTACCCGATAGCCGCAGTAAGTGTGAGGTTGCTCAATACTATGAAGTAGATAATTGCAAGCCGTGTCATTCGAGTTGTGAAACGTGTGCTGGACCTAGTGAAGATTTTTGTACATCCTGTGCAAGTCCATTGTTACTTCAAAGCCGGCGTTGTGTTGCACAGTGTGACGATGGTTATTATTCATTAGCCCAGCCATCTCGGCCAATTTGTTCGCCGTGTCTTCACACCTGCAAAACTTGTGTATCACGACTTAATTGCACAGCGTGTCAAGAGGGATTGCAATTACAAAGCGGGGAATGTAGATCATCGTGTGCGCAAGGATACTACAGCGACCGCGGTCAGTGCGCCAAGTGTTATCTCTCGTGTAAAACATGCTCAGGTCCACGTAGAGACCAGTGTGTTAGTTGCCCACAAGGTTGGCAACTGGCTGCCGGTGAGTGCCATCCAGAATGCCCGGAGGGGTTCTTTAAATCAAATTTTGGCTGTCAAAAATGCCATCATTATTGCCGTACTTGCAAAGGTGAAGGCCCTCTTGAGTGCACTTCCTGTCCAGCTCATTCAATGTTAGAGGGTGGGTTATGTATGGCTTGTCTTGGCGCACAGTATTACGATCCTTTGACACAATTATGTAAAAATTGTCATGGTGATTGTCGACGTTGTACGGGTCCGGGTAAATTTAGTTGTGCTGCTTGTACTTTACCGTTGCACTTTGATAAACTTAATAATCAGTGTGTGCCATGTTGTCCGACGACCAAGAAAAAGTCTGACACCGATGAATGTTGTGTTTGTGATCCAGAAACTGGTGGCTGCAGGAACAGTTCACCTGCTGGTAAAAGACGTGTACCTGGTAGTGAAATTTCTGGTGATACGATACCACAATTCGATACTGGATTTGAAAGTCTCAATAGTGATACGAAAGATCATAATCCTAATTATGCCGTTACTGCAGCGACTATGATGGCCGTTGCAATTTGTGTTGCCTCGGTTGCCTTATTTGTAGCCATTTTTGTCGCCTTACAGGTAATAATTAATTATTATCGTTATTACACTCATTATTTTTTTATACTTCTTATAATTTAAATTTATTTTTAAATTAATTATCCTACACTTAATAGACAATTAACAATTTTCGGATTTTTTTTAACAAATCAATTATAAAAAAAAAAAAAAAAAAATGAAAATATACACAAATAGAAAATTTAAAAAAACTATAAGTGAAATTTTTTTAAATAATGTTTTTTTATAACATCGTTTTGAAAAAAATATAAAAATTATTAGACGTCGGCTGACTTCAGTATCATTAGTTTTTACCATGAAATTATATATAAAAATGAAGCAACAGACTTTTAAATTTTTAAATAAACGATCTAAATTTAAAAATAATTTTTAAAAAAATCTCAAAAGTATTTTTCAAAATTTTTCTATGTATTTTCAAATAATTTTTTACAATACTACCCAATTAATTTATAAAAACTAAAATTGTCAAACGTCCGCCTTTTTATGATACTGAAATCAGTCGACGTTTAATTTTTTGATTTTTGAAAAACGAGAAATTTTTTTTTTTAATTGCACCTGTAGTTTTGTTAATTTTCTACATGTGCGTATTTTTAGTTTTTTTTTCTTTTCAAATTAAATATTGAAAAAAAAAAATCCAAAAATTGTCAATTGTCGGCTAACTTCCGGTTCATCGCTATTTTTAGTATCATAAAATTATCTGAGTGTATATATAATATTTTAATTAGAAAATTATAAAATTTTTTTTTTTTTTTATATTTTCTCAGGCTGTTTCAAGAAAACGTGAGTCAACAAATGGATATACAAAACTGGCGATGAGAGTTGAACCATCAGATGAAATAGAAGTTGATGATATGACCGAGCTTATGACCTAGATCTAATTAATGAAGAAATAATTAAACATAATGAAACTTTCCAAACCTTGGAAATAAATAAATTAAATAAAAACTCATCAAGTGACATATGTGCTTTCTCCTCATCGTGTAATAGTGAAAAAAAACACAAATAATTACACCGTAAAACGTTAAATTAATTTTTATCAAACAATGATAAAATGCTAGCTACTTTTTTTTTTTTTTAAGTGAGGAGAATAAATGATAATTAAAATTGTCTGCATGTATGTAATGTAAGAGAGTTACTGTTTAATGATCGAATATTAAGAAACGAATGGGTTTGTGTTTATAGTGTAAACAAAATATTAAACCAATGATTATATGAAGAAAAAAAAAGAAACGAAATGAACAAAATAATGTGATTCACTTAGAGGCAATTATTGTTGAGTGTAATTGACATTTGTAACTCGCACAAGAGTGATTGAGGGATATCGTAAAGTGCCTGATTAGTGATACCCACACCATTCTTCAAACTTACTCGACTATTCTTTTATATTTTTTATTTCCTCTTTCGTAAAGATATAAAAAAAAAAGAAAATTATTTTATGACTCGCGGAATTTATTTTAAAAATATTTTTCTCATTTTATTATTTAAATAAATAACGCGCAAATTAAATTTGATTGTGCAGAAGTCAACTGTTTCTTCATTCAACAAACATCGAAAAATTCAAACTAAAAAGTTAAAAGAAAAAAATGATAATAACAAGTATCAGGCATTTATTAAACAAGGCTATATATACATATACATATATACCCGGGTAAAAAAAATTCGTTCCAAAAAGATTACGATAAATTTCGATATGTGGAACTTTGAGTGTAACTTTTTTGGATTTTTATAATTTTGATAGTAAAAAAAAAAAGTTGAATAGGATTTTATATAAGCAAATTTTGGGTAAAAAATGAACGTTTTTATAACATATTTTCACTAAATTTTGCCCGTTTCGAAAAAGTTTAAAAATCTCTAATTTGAAAGCTTTCATGAACGATTTTTTATTCTTATGGGGCTATTGGTTTTTAATGGAAATTTTTTCGGAACGAGGGTAAAATGTAAAAATACGTTTTAAAAAATTTTTTTTTTGACTCAAAATTTGCTTTTATAAATTCCGACACAAACTTATTTTTTTACTATCGAAATTACAAAAAAAGTTCCACTGAAAATTCTAATCTGTATCAAGTTTAGAAATTTCACACGTCGAATTTTTTTGAAATCTTTTTGAAACTTATTTTTTTTTACACGGGTATATATTAGCCAAAATTTTCGCCTCTGTAATCTAATTATTATTATTAATTATTAAGAATCTTGTACATTTGTATAAAAAAAATAACAAAAAACAACAAGACAAAAAATAAAAAAAAAAAAGTATAAAATAATTTAATATAAAAGGTACCGTAAAAAAAAATAAAAAATGAATGTATGAGAAAATTTTATACAACGATCAAATAATCAGATTAATAAATAAAAAAAAACAATAATAATAATAATAATAATAGAATCTGATTATTTGTTCAATAAAATTAAATTATACATTCCTAAACATTTTCATATCTTTTAGAGATAACACATTTACATTTTGTAAACATTTGTTCTTTAAATATTTTATTTTGTCATTAATATATAACATTTTTTTTTTATATATATATATTATACATAAATTATATATTCAAATAACAACTTGTTCCGTTTTTTTTATTTTATTAATTAAATAATTTTATTATTTAGAAGACTAGAATAAAGAGAAAATATGCGATCGTTGATATCGTTGATTTAAAATAAATAAATAAAATTAATTGGAACTCTTTGATGGTGCGCTGTGTCATCGCACCAGCTATGTGAATATTGGATTTTGCCTTGTGATTTGATATAACACCATACTTTTATGATATACGATTAATACTATATAAATAAATGAACTTTTTTTAATTAATTTTCTTTGACATGTAAATTACCATAAAAAAAGAAAAAAAATACAATTTATTTTATTTGGAATGATAAAGAAAATAAATAATTATAATTAAATAGATTATTGCGTGGCAAGGGATGAAACAATACGATTTCAGACGAGGGTGAAATTTACTATGTGCGTCTGTGAGGGCTGACCATCGGAAGTCTGAAATCGTGTTCTATCTCGTGCCACGTGTGATATTTTTCATATTATCTGCATTGGTACCGGGAGTTTTAATCTCTGGATTCTGTCGAAACAGACCAATTTCTTATAGTGCGGCAAAAAAATTTGTATTTTAAATATGAAAATTCCAGTAATTTAACAAGAAAAATTACTAACTTTTTTTTTATGAAAACTCAAATCATTTTTTGAATTTACCAAACACAATTGTCAGTTTGGTTGGTTATTAGAATGACATAAATATTTGGAGGTTCACAATAAACGAATGCGATCCTAATGGGGGTGAAATCAAGTCAGAAACTAAGGGAATGTTCAGAAAAACACTGGAGATTGATAAATATAAAACCAGGTGATTAATAAATGGAGTCACGTGGTTTAATTAACAATAGAGGAACGAAAGAATACCTGATTCTGTTACATTTACCTCCGCTGAGTTTATAAACGCATTATTACCCGGAACCTGAGTGTCAATGTAGGGAATTTTAACATTGCAAACAATAAATTTTATAATGCGTGTCATTAATTTTTAATATTTGTTACGATTTTTAAAGTTCAAATATTAATTTTTAAATGCTTTATGTCATTTAATAATTTTTCCTACATACACAATCAATTTTTCACCATATCTGCACCGACAGTTCAAATTCCTGCCCTGTCTAGAGTAAAGGAAATCGTTCTTTTCTTTTAAGAGAAAATAAATGATAAAAATTAGCGCATGCACTATTCTTCCTATAAACAGATGCAAAATTTTAAACTTTACGGTACAGATTTGGTGAAAAATTTTATACACACCACGGAGGAAGACAAGACGTCCCAATCCACGTATTTGCCATAGGCAATTCTACACATGGGAATGTCCTACTTTCCACCCTTGGTGTGTAATATACTAATTAATATTTATTCTATAATTATTTACTACCATTATATTACTTGTCGGTTCTCAATTTATATAGTTCATTTTTTTCCATGTAGTCGAATCATTTCTCTGGTTCAACCAGATAATATTTGCGAACGTACACTACCGCTCAATAGTATTTGGCCATTCAGAAAAAAGTATCTTGTAAAAGTTTCAATAAATGAAACGACTTCATAGTGATTTTAATTATTTATTAGCAAATAATTAGAGAGAATAACAATACGTATTTTGCGGTGAGATACAAACAATGAAACCTGATAAAACCGTTTTAATAAATGTATCGTTTGTAATATAATGAAAAATGCAGGTGGCAAAATACTTTTCAGCAGTAGTGTAGAAGTTGCATCTTTATCTTTCAGAGTGGATTTCTGAACACACTTTAATTTACTGGGCAGGAAATTATGAGTTTTTTTTCACTAGGAAAGACCGATCAGTTTCTACCCCTAAATCGCATGGGTCTGAAGTTGGCGCGTTTCGACTGACAATACAGATATTGAAACTCAAATTTTAAATGGAGGGAATATGAAAAATATTTAACATTATTCACGACATTGTAACCTTAATAATTCATTTTTTTTGTTAATCAATTCCTGATAGACTTCATTCCAAGGACCAGCAATTATATTCATTATTTTTTCTCCCCGATCAATGAGATCCTGACTATTTTTTAAAGTATCCCTGCAAAAAAAAAAAAAAAGAAAATAAATAAATAAAAAAATGAAAAATTAATGAATTAAAATTTTTATAATTTTATAATAGTAATAGTATGAAAATTAAATTATTAATTATTATTATTAATATTATTATTATAAATAAAAAAAATAATTACTTGTAAATTGAAGATTTAAAATTGCCATTATTATGTTGCAAATATTGTATACTGACATCTGTGATCTTGTTAATTTCATTAGCGACTTCAATACTTTCATTTCCAAATTTTATTTCAACGACAGTGAGACTTTTTTCAAGATATGGCATCGAGTCTAACCAATTACCCATCATTATATTAACTTTTGCTAAAGTATCAAGTGTTATTGCTATGTCATCATGATATTTATATAACCATTTTTGTCGAATATTTAAACAACGTTTTAAATAATCAATTGCATCTTTATTTTTTCCTATCTGTAAATAATCCTGGGCTGATGCAAACAAATCATTTGCTGTTTTTAATTCTGTCTGTACTTTAATGTCTATTTTACTAGACACATTGCAGTCTAAGCAACGAGATAAATGGGTTGTAGATTTTTCCAATGGTCCATTACATTTTGGACATTGAACAGCATCAAAACGATCCTATACATTATTCAATTAATATATATTATATATACTATTTATTATTTTAAATTTAAGTATAGTAATTATTATTTCAAGTTTTTATTCAAATTAGAGGCGTGCAAACAATTCGAAATTACGGATTATTCGTTTTAAATCGAATAATTCAAAATATTCTTATTATTTATTAATTATCGAATTATTCAAAAAATTAAAACTATTCATAAATTTTAAAATTATTCAAAAATTATTATAATCAAAATTTTCTTGATTTATCACGGGTTAGATTAAAATTTTTTGCTCAAATAATGCAAAACTTACAAATAACCCAAGTAGCACACTTGGCTCTGACATCTATAAGATGTCAGTTTTTCGACATATCGATAAGGCACCGAAAAGTTGACAAAGTAATCAGAAATTTATGTCACCGAAAAATATATCTGCTTAAAAGACTTGACACAAGTGACGACAAAAAGTAGGGGAGAGTGGGGTCAATTGAACCAGTAAGTTTAAAAAATCGAAAAAAATAGAAAAATGAGTCGTCCTCTTGGAATTATATTTTAATACACTAAGCCTTAGTCTGACCAAAATTTGGAACCAATATAATGATTTAATTTAAAAAAATTCAAGTTTTTGTGTTTTTAGGCATCTGAACTTTTTTTTCAGCTCTTGAAAAATTGTTTAATAATTTTTAAATTTTCAAATGTAATCTTAAAACTTTTTTTTGTAATACCTTCTTACATATATTAGTCATAAATTTCTAACTTTACTTCTAGTAAAATAGTTCTTGAATATTTTTTTTTAAACTAATTATTTCAATAAAATTATATGGGGTCAATTGAACCAGTACTCTCCGGGACGGTTGAACCACACGAGCCACACTGTAAGCATCAGACATGCGCTCAACTAACTTCTCTAACCAGGAAAAAAAATAATTACATTGACATAAGTTGTAAAAGTGATTGTCATAACATATAATGTTATATAAAATAATAAATATTATTAGAAGTGTTGTAATTTCAGTTTTAAGCTGTAATGAATAGTAAATTATTCATTAAAGTCATTTGTTTGTGGTTCCAATACTCTTGGTCCAATTGTCCCTGACTAGTGGTTCAATTGCACCCGCAAAGGGGACGATTGAACCATTTGATGCAGTTGTACAATTTCGTATTTATTAAAAATTTTAATCATTTGTTAAGTTATGTGCTTATGAGAAATGATAGACTATATAATAAAGTATAATTTCGTAGAAAAAAAGTTATCATTTTGCTTTCATTCATCTAAAAAAAAAATGTTAAAGTATTTTTGGTTCAATTGACCCCACTCTCCCCTAAATTACAAATAATGCTAAAATAAATCGTCTAAACGATTTTTTAATTGAAATGTCTTCTTTAACACGGGAAAAAGAACACAAATTTTCTATGGCTCCTATAGAACCAACATTTATACGTCTTATTTATTTAAAAAAAAACTTTGCTATGAGTCACTGTAAAAATTTCTGCTTATACGACTTGACACAAATAACGACAAATAGTAAATTACTAATAACTAATAAGTGGTCTAAAGGATTTTTTGACTGAAATTACTTTTTTTTTTGACCGAAAAAAGGACGCTAATTTTCTATGACTCCTAAGACGAACATCTGTACGTTTTATTTGTATAAAAAAACTTGAATTTGAGACAAAAAAAAATTGTCTTGTCTTTTCAAAAGACATCCTTATGACATCTTAATGTTATCACTGGGCTACTTAAGTTGGCAATTAGTTTGAATAGTTCGAATGATTCGAATTTATTGAATCAAATAGTCGTATTCGATCTGAAAATTTTTTGCACTCCTTTAGTTTAAATGGCATAGGAGCGTATAGAAATTTTTATTTTCCCACTTGTTTTAAAATTTTTAATTATGCATAGATCTATAAAATTTTAAAATTGAATTTTTAAAATCAAAAGGGCGGATCTGAATATATGCGTCCCCTTTGGCTTTAGTAAAAACGAGATTAATGACAAAAGGGCGTATAGAAAAAAAAAAAAGCAAAATGTCAATGAACGATATCACACATTGAAAAATGAGTTTATTGAGGAGAGTGGGGTAAGACGTGTTCTCTAGGTAAAACGATTACTCCTCAAATTGTAGTGGAGTAAAATAGCAGGTTTAAAGTTTAAAAAAATGTTTTTTTTTTTTTTAATATTAATTGTTATTTTTTAAAAATAAATAAATTAATTTTATGTGAAATTATATTGACATTAATTAATTGTATGCAGTAGTAATCTGCCGTCTTTATACTACTACCCGATTATCTATTAATTTTATTTAGTATTCGTTGAATTTAATTAACCACGCAATTATTTTATTACCACCATTCAATTCTCTTTTGCAGTTTTTTTTTTTTTTAATATTTTAAAAGTGAAAGACAAAAGAACTAGAAAAATTTTTTGGATTTTCCAAAGGGATGTTGTTTTTAATTGATACAATAAATTCAGTATTCAAAGGAGAGAGAAGGGGGTACTTTTTTTTTTATTCGTACTCGAGTAAATGAACGAAATTGTCCTCGTTGCACTTGTATAGTAAATGGAGGCTTTGTCAAAATTTTTTTCGCAATCAAATGAAAATTTTTCAATGAATTAAACTCTGAGGATCACTAGATTATAGAGAAGTGGATTGATCCTTAGTATCTATCTTCTGATAAGAGCTTCATTTGTGAAAAGAACTCGGAAAAAATAATTTGCATTAATTTTAATCGCAACAATGCAAGAAATTTGAATATATTTATGAGTGTGAATGACATCAGACAAATTTAAAATTATAAATAGAGTAAATAAAAAAAAAATATTTATAAAAAATGCACTTATTAATTTCAAAACTTTCTAAATGCGCATTTTTTTAAAATTTAATTTTATTAATTATTTAGTCTATTTATTAATAATTTTAAATTTGTCTGATGCCTGCTACATTCACACTTATATATATGTACAACTATTGAAAAAACTGGACATATTGAATTAGCAGTTAGATAAAAATAGTTTCTATCATGAAAAGTCTAAAATTAAACTCGACCTCTTTAATCATATCAAATTTAATCAGTTAACTGGATTTTATTATCGAGATATTTGTCAAAAAATTACCTATATTCTCTTACTAATATAGAACATTAAATCGATAAATGTATTTTTAAACAATTCATTAACGTACTTAACAACAAGTACTTATACAAATATAATTTTAGTTAAAAAATAAAGAGAAAAGAAATTTAATTTCCAAAAATAATAACTTATTTTTTGGCCACCATAGTGCCCCCCCCCTCCTCCCTTAAATACCCATTACTTGAAAAACAAAAATTAGTTTTATTAATAAATATTTTTAGATATTCGTTGTCATCGGCTATTGTACTCCACTCTCTTCTGTTTGTATTTTTAATAATTAAAATTAAAAACAATGAGAAAATAAATCTGACTGAAAGTAATTAATTATTTAAAAATACGTACTCTTAATATTAATTTCATAAAAATTAAAAAAATCTAAGCTTGGCTTTAAAATACCAAGGGGGCGTATAATTTATATCACAAGCCATTTTGATTATAATTTTAAGGCATTAGTAATATTAGATATTGTTAGACGAATAAATAATAATAACTTACCAAAAATTGTTTAAGAGTAGGATCAGTACAAGGTTTACATTTACAATCAAAACGATACTGGTCTTTCAAAGATTTTTGACGTTCATCAAAAGGCATTCGTCTAAAATGTGGACCTATTAAAATAAAATTAACAATATTCATTTTTTTGGGAAGGCACCAGTGCCCTACATTGTTTTTGCTGAATGTATCAAATGCCTACAATATTTTTTCGTAAATTATAAATGCTTATTGTCCAATTTCTTACTGTTCAGTTGCTTACTAATATTTATTTTCTGCGGTTCTATTGCCTACATAAATATAAAATATATAATTTAATTGTGTCTAATAATGATTGCACTATTCTATTGACTACTAATAAATATTTCATGATGTTCAATTAATTACTATTTAACTGTGTCCCCAAATCAATGAAATATCTAATTAATGCAGATGAGCTTTTGATTTATTTGCTGAGAAAATCAAGTACTTGAGGAGAAATGATCAACATTCAAGTACTTGATTTTCTCAGCAAATAAATCAGAAGCTTGTCTACATTAATTAGGTATTTCTTTGATTCGGGGACACAGTTAAATAGTAATTGATTGAACATCATGAAATATTTATTAGGCAATAGAATAGTGCAATCATTATTAGACACAATTAAATTATATATTTTATATTTATGTAGGCAATAGAACCGCAGAGAATAAATATTAGTAAGCAACTGAACAGTGAGAAATTGGACAGTAAGCATTTATAATTTACGAAAAAATATTGTAGGCATTTGATGCATTCCCCATTTTTTGACCTATTGAATTTTATTACAATAAATTATAATTATATTTAATAATATACCGTAACAATTAAATACTTCTTCTCCGGTAGGAACGTCCTTGATTGCTTTAACAATGAGATAATCATTTGAAAAGCTGAAATATTAAAAAGAAAAAAAAAAGTAGTATTATATATATTCTTACAATCTTAATATCATAATTGCTGTTATTAAAATCTCAAATGAAAGTAAGTACTTACGTTGTAATTATAGTAGGATCACAAGAATGATTCATCATACTAGCTGACGGATAAATTCCAACTGCAATTCTTTGCTGTTGTTCTTCGAATACATCAGCTCCTTCAGCGGTTGTTAAATTAAGTCGCGTGATCGCGTGACCGTTGGCAATCAACTGTAGCATATGCCGCAAAATTATACAACTAATAAATAATTTCTGACTTTCTTCACTTGAATTGTCAAGAGGAAAACTGAGATTTTCAGTTTTAAATTTATCAATCAAACATTTTTTCATGTCAATGGCATCGAAAAAATTTGTATATTTCTTTAGGTAGAGAGTTAACATCAAAGCTGTCTGAGTAAAATTATTTTAATTAATTTTTTATTTATGTTTTAATTTATTTTGATAACTAAAAAAAAAAAATAGAAAATTTTCAGATCAATTTTTTTCCTATAAAAATCGTTCACCTAAGCTGATTTTAGAAAGAGTTTTATAAAAAGTCGATAAGTTACCGCATTCAAAAAATATTGAAGAAAGAATAAGTAAAAATATGAATCAAGCTTGATCAAGGTAGTCATCCACAAAAAAAGTATACTAAATTTCAAGACTAACGGTTTAAAAATTAACTATAATCAAAGTGACAACCTGCATAAAATTAGTTTTTATAATATTTTACAAATTTTCAAAACCATTTATCTATTAGGAAAAATGGTTAAATCATTGAGTTGTATAGTGAAAATTGAAGTCAATCGAGCGAGCTTTCAGATAGAACAAACAAAAATAAGCTGTCTTTTTCCGTTTAAAAGTTACATCCAGTCAAATCGGTAAACGAATTTTTTTTCGAAAATTTTCTAAAATTTTAATTAACCATAACTTCTAAACTTATTGGCCGATTTACTCATCATCGAACTCATCCAAGGTAATCATCCATAGAATAAGTATACTAAGCTTCATTAAGATCGGTGTAGAATTGTGGACGCTATCGCTGGAGAAGGGCGCGTTATATCTTACATATATATTCCTTCCATCATGAAGACAAATACAATAATTAGAATTCTATGAAATCTACTAAAATTCTAGATCTAGATTGGAATTCTGACTATTGTGTGTGTGTGTGTGTGTGTGTGTGTGTGTGTGTGTGTGTGTGTGTGTGTAAACTAATTTTTGTTGTACGATATCTTTGGAACGAATCAATCAATTTGAACTTTGGCGGCAATCAAAAGGGCTCATCGAGACTTAGATCCCCAAGCGGCACAAAAAAAAATTGTTGACTTTTTATTAAATTTGAGGCAACAATTTGTTATAGTGTAACTAATTGTTGAAATAAAGTTAACAATTTTTTTTTTTGTGCCGCTTGGATCTGATCTGATTAGATTATGATGTCGATCGGTCGAGTAGTTTAAAAGTTATACGAAAAATAAAAACTCAAAAAAATTTTTTTTTCAAGTTTTTGTTGCATAACTCATAAACCACATACCCGATTTGTTTCTAAGTTTGATTAAATCTAAGTCTCAAAGAAGTACTGTTTTTGGCCACTTAAAAATTTAAAATAAAATAATTAGTAAAATACGCAATGACATAATTAATTTTTTTAATTTGTTCGAAAATACTTTCATCACACTATTACAATGGAATTTTTTTTTTAATACTTTTTCATTAATTAAAATTAAGTATTAAATGTCCAAAAATAGAACAGTGGCCACAAATGGTACTTCTACCCTATATGCAAATCAGTCGACGTCGGACGAAAATTACTTTTTTTTACCGAAATGTATATTTTTTTGGTCCAGCCGTTTTTTGAGCTCGAAAACAGCGGGAAGTTGTGGGGTTGGCCCACAGAGTCAACCGTTTTTCCGATTTTTTTTTTTGGCTCACGGCAGCAGTATCGCAAAATTTTCTCATTGATTTTTTTTAGTTCTCAAATTTAAATGAAATATTAAATAATAAATAAAAAAATTATTTTTGATTTGAATGATTGAAAGTCAACAAACATCAACGTACAACACTGTACAATATTAAATCCTCTGGGTTTAATTTATCAATATTAGTAACCAGCTCTTCTACGTCATTAAATCTAGTAATATCATCCGTTTCAACGGATATTAATAATGATTTTAATGCTAAATGAGCTATTCCAATTTGTTTCCATATTTCAAATTGATATCCGGAGCATTCCCACTGATGATACGACCACGATTTCATCCAGCATTCACGACAGCAGTACAAAACACTCGAACAGCTTCTGCACCTAAAATAGATATTAGTTTACTTTATTATACCAGTAAATTTTATTTTAAAATATTTCAATTGACATTTTCATATTTTTGTCACTAAGACTTTGATAATGAAAGTAATTAAGTTAATAACTTAAATTATTCAGTTGATATATCAAAATGTCACTTGACGCTTTATTAAATGTTAAATTATTTAAAATCGGCTAAATATATACTCACGGAATGGCTGAGTCAATTATTAAACCACAGCAATGGGTACATAGAATATCAGAGGTTGCATTATCCAATGGAACAAAAGCGAACGGCTTTTCTACAAAAAGAACGTCTCCTTTTTTTATATCTTCATTGGCTACGATATGTCTTCCTCTTGTCGGCGAATGCTTACGAGTTAATTTAAACGAAGCGGATGGAAAATTAATATTCGGTACAAGTAATTCATTTGGATTAATTGAATATTTACTATTATTATAATTAATATGATTATTATTATTTATCATTTTTTCTTCATTCAAAATATGGTCAGAATTATTTTTCAACTCCTCGGTAATTTGAGACGATAAATTATCAATTTGCGTCATTAAATTTTCTGTGAAAAATTTAAAAAATACTTAAGGCAAGAGATAATTTTTAAAGTTAAATGAAAATTATAAGTTTCAATATTTTTTTTTATAAAATAATAAAAAAAGTTATAATGTTTTTTTATTTTTAATTATTTTTTGTTTTACCTCTAGAGCTCTTTGAAATGTCTTCGTTATTTATAATCAATTTTTCAGCTTCAGAAAGTTCTTTAGTGGCTTGATGGAACTTATGTAATTTAATATAACATTGAGTGGCTCTTAAGTGCAATTTATATTTTAACTTTTTTGGATAATTTGATTCAATCACTACCGCAATATCTTCCAAACATTGCTACAATAGATGTTTTTTTTTTTTTTTAAATTAATAACAATAATAATAATTATTGTATAGGGATGTGCGGATCGTGTTCGAATCGAATAATTCAAATTAGAAAATAATTCGATAAAATCGAATAGTTTGAAACTTTTCGAATTGTTTGTAACTTTCCAAATAATTCAAAACTTTTGAAATTATTCGTAACTTTTAAAATTATTTGTCAATCTTTGAAATTATCCAGAACTTTCCGAATTATTCGTCAATTTTGCGAATTATTCGAAACTTTTTGAATTCTTTGTAACTTCGAATTATCCGAAGTTTTCAAATTATTTGTAACTTCAAATTACTCGATTCGAATCGAGAAAATTCTTATCACTTTTTAAATATTCATTTTTTATTCAATAGAGAGTTCAGTTTTTAAAGTAATCAAAAGTAACTATCTCGTAAATTTTTGTATGAGTTCTATTACTTCTGACAAGAATTTGAATTATTCGAAAAAATATTACACTTTTAAGTCGTTCAAAAAAAATTTTAGAATAATTCGGAGTTTCGAATTATTCAAACACTTACTAATAATTCGAAAACTTACGAACTCTTCGAAAATTTACAAATAATTCAAATTATTAGATTCGATACGAATAATTCTTAGGTTCTAACTATTCGCACACCCCTCTTTTTATTTATTTTTAAATATTTATTATAAATAAACTTGTTACTTACTTCGTACTTGCTCATGAAAAAAAATGCAGCTGAACGATTAGCGAGAGCAATTGAATAATCACCATTATAAAAGTCTGCATATTTAGCACTATCTGTATAAGATTTAATACTCGCTATGTAATTTTTTTCTTTGAAAAATAAATTACCTTTATCCTTCAAACGTTTAGCTTGATCAGTACATTTTGTTATTTTCATTTTATTTTGTTTTTCAAGCCATGATATTATTAGTTCACTATAATAAAAAATTTCAAATGAATTACTTAGATTAAAATAAATGTTTACTCTGTACTTTGTAAGAATAATAAAAAAAAAAATGTATGCAAATTTTTTTAGTAATATTTATTTTTTTACGAAAATAAATTATAATTAAAAGTTTCACTGAACGTCAAATAAATCTGATGCTAAATAAATTTTTTTTATTACTTTTCCAGTTTACGTTGGAAAGTTAGTCAATAAAATATTAAATTAATAAAACTTGAAATAATTCTCGAAATAACATTTTTTATTTTTTTAATAAAACGAATGATCTTATAAATTTTATTGTCTCCAATCAATTTAAAAACTTTTAAAATGTCAGATATCATAATATCCATAAGTGGATTCATGTAATCCGTTTAGATTATCGGTGGATTAGAGAATATCACGCGACAACTAGTGTATAAAATTTTGTAATCTCTGTTTTTCTTTCATAAATTAATAATAACTTAATAGATTCTCCAGAGATACTACAGCAAATTAATTAAGCGCGATTTCAGAAAATCACTCTGAAAATTGAAGTATATTTATCCAGACGGTTTCCGAATCGAAATTAAAAAAGCAGTTTGAGCCTCAAAAGCCTCGATTCTTTTGATGTTGGACTTGCCGCTGAATGTAATATCTTATTTGAGTACTCGATGTCCTTAAAGTAGTGTGTGAAAGAGTAAACCACCTTTTTAAAATGGTATTTTAACCCTCCAAGGCCTACCACATTTTTAATTTGTTTGTAACTTCGAATTATAGCTACTCAATTCTTTAGCATATTGTTGATGCATAATTTAATGTACCTGGAGATCAGAACGTTTTTCACGCAACGAAAATGAAAATAATTTATGTAATTTGACTCTAAAAGTGACTTAAGGGGTAGCTGGGGGTGGCTAGCAATTATCGGCTGACGTGCGAAACATTTCGGAAATCTAGATCCAGTAGATTTTTAACTTTTCATTTCGTTTTTTTTTATTTTCGTTCCACGAAAAACGTTCTGATTGTCAGGTACATATCATTTTCTTAGACGGTAACAAGTCCCGATTTTTTATAGATTTTCTTAGAATGTTACAAGTCCTGATTTTCTATAAATTTTCTATGGATTTTCTTTGACGACGACAAGTCCCGATTTTCTATGAATTTTCTTAGACGGCGATAAGACCTGATTTTCTATAGATTTTCTTAGACTGTGGCGTCCTGATTTTTTATGGATTTTCTTAGAATTTTCTATGGATTTTCTTAGACGGTAAAAAGTCCTGATTTTCTATGGATTTTCTTAGACGACAAGTCCCGATTTTCTATTAATTTTCTATGGGTTTTCTTAGACGGTGACAAGTCCTGAGTTTCTATAAATTTTCGATAGATTTTCTATGAATTTTTTTAGACAGTGATAAGACCTGATTTTTTATGGATTTTCTTAGACGGTGACAAGTCCCGATCTAATATGAATTTTCTTAGATGGTGACAAGACCTGGTTTTGTATAAATTTCTTAGGCGGTTACGAATTCTGATTTTCTACACTTTCTATAAGAATTCTATAAAAATCATTGGAACTTATATAGAAATTCTCATATTCAAAATTTTCTTTTTGATTTAAGATTTACGGTTACTAAGTTAGAAAATCAATTTGTGTCATCGGGATCTGGGTGATTGATTATCTGTGTCATAGGGAATCTGTTTAATGGGAATCTGGATATTCGGGATCTGAATCATTAGGATCTGTGTTACAGACATCCACTCAATTATCTGACGTCTGCTATTCAGTATCATAAATTAAAAAAAAAAAAATCACTTACTTTATTGTTGAATCAGACCCAATTAATGATATTATTTTATTTTCATTTCTATTATTATCAACTTCTCGAGTTAGACTGGGTGTTACAACTTTACGATTGATACTTTCAAGCAATGACTGCCACTGCATTTTTAAACAACAAAATATTATTTAATAATAACAACTATTAACTATAATATATATTCCGATATAAATAACATAACTTATTTATTTATTTATTTTTAACGTGTATTAGGTTATAGAATTTAAAAAAAAAACTATCAATACCTTTAGGTTATTCTACATGTTCTCATGAAAACTGAGCATTATTTGTAAACAATAAAAAAAAAATTTTAATACTTATTTTTTAAAAAATATATGTCCGGGATTAAATAAATAAAAATGAATATATATATATAAGTTATTATTAAAAACAACCATCACTATATTAACTATTTAAATAATAAATACTATAACAATTTATGAATAAAATGTATAATATAGTTTTTACATTATGTACATTATTTAAATTATGAAAATTTATAAAATATAATATATAATAGATAGTATGATATACTAAAGCACTCATATTTTATTAACATACGGATTCAGTTACAAGCATCAACAAAAAGTCACAACTTTTGACACCGAAATTTATTAACAATTGATAAATTTTTTAAATTTAAACCGAGAATTATAATTATAAATACAAAAAATAATTTTAGCAATAATTAAATATTAATCATAATTACATTTAAATTATTCCTGATCAAAAACTCGGATTGAATCCGATTTAAAAATTTTAAATCAGATTCTATTGTCGAATTTTATTTTTTTTTTCGATAAAATCCGATTAAAGTTCTATTGGATTCAATTTAAGTTTTTAGTCAGGGATATTTTTATTAAATTGAACTTAAGATTTGAGACAATTTAAATCTTTGAGTTAAACCTTTTCAGTTTTCGAAAATTCAAAAATAAAAATATGATACGGAAAATAGAAAACGTATAATTTTTTTTTTTTTAATACATATAATTAGAAATAAAAAAATAATTAAAAAAAAAAAAAGAAAAATTGAAAATTTTTAAAATTAGTATCATTTTTTTTCATAAGCGCGCAACAAATTTTAAAAATTACATTAGAGTTTAAATACATATACAAGATTACAGGATTAATTCATATTTGCGTTATTGAATTTTTTGAATTCACAAAAAAGTTTAATTCAAAGTTCTGAATTTTCTTTAAGTTAAAATTTTTTTTTTACAAAAAAACCCTCATTTATATAAAATTACAAAATTAATTTTTTGATTTAATAGTTTTATTTCAAAATTTTAAAAATAGTTGGAAAATTTTGCAAAGATCAATAAAAAAAAAGAAATAAAATGAATGAAAAATTAATTTTCATAACCAATTGTACAAAAGTTCCTTTAAATTTTAGCAGAGGTAATAAAATTGCAAAATTAATTTATTACGTCTCATTAAACTTTGATTGCATATAAAAGCCTTGCGTGCAAACATTTTTTTCGCGATTATTCAATAATGATAATGGTATTAATAAGTAACATTTATTTAAAGCCAATTTTACTATGAACTAGTTATTATTATTTATTTTAAAAAAAATAAATAAATTATCCGATTTATACAAAATATAATTACAAAAAAAAAATTAATTCATTTCAATTATAACTTAACTTTAATTGATTTAAAAGCACCAATAGATTTTGTTTACACAAAAAATATCATACAAAATATTTGTTTAATTATTAAAATTAATTTAATGTAATTCTTTTTTAAATATTAAAAAATTTTAATAAATTATTGGTGCCTTTTTTAGTGAAATATATCTCTTTTAAATTCCGAAAAATATGACTTTATGCATAATACAAAATAACTATAATAAACTATGGATTTTATACTTTATATTAAATACAACTTAATATATTAATTTCAATAAATTCATTATATATTTTACTTAAGTAAAATTCAGTCGATCTATCATATAAATAATTTAATATCTAAATAATCTACGATATTTATATGTAAAACTGCGTCAAAAAAATTGATTATTTTTTTCAAAAATTATACGGAAAATATTCGAGATGACGAAAAAAAAAAACTGAAAGTTTGAGCTCTTAATATTAATAGTATCAATCGCGTCATCGCAATTTTCGATTTCTCATTTAAATAATATGGGAAAATTTTTTTTAGAATTTAGAGTTTTATCACTCATCAGCGAATCAGTGTATCGGAAAAATCAATAGATATTTTGTTGGAAATTGAACGCTCTACAAAAAAGGTCTCTTATTATTTTTCGATAAATTTAATTTTTCAAAAGTTATTCAAAGTCAAAGTTGAATTAATAGTAAATTTTAGTATTATTTAACTTTTTCGTCAAAACTATCGAACTTATCACAAAATTTTACTGGACTTTTTTTGTAGATCGTTTTATTTCCCACAAATTTTATCGTATAAAGTTTCCGAAATTTTTGAAAGTTCTTTAGTTATTTGCATTTAAAAGTAAGTAATTAAAATCTGCCAGAATATGATTTTTTTGATCAAATTGACATTTAAATGCAAATAACTAAAGAGCTTTCAAGAATTTTGAAAACTTTGTAAAAAAAAGTCGCAGGAAATGAAATGATCTACAAAAAAGATCTTATAACATTTTACGATAAGTCTGATAGTTTCACCGGAAAAGTCAAACAATACTAAAATTTACTATGAATTCTACCTTGACTTTGAATAACTTTTGAAAAATTAGATTTATCGAAAAACAACAAGAGACCTTTCTTATAGAGCGTTCAATTTTCAACAAAATTATCGATCGATTTTCCCAATATATTAATTCGCTGATGAGTGATAAAATTGCAAACTTGAAATAAAATTTTCCCATGTTATTTAAATGGGAAATCGAAAATTGCGATGACGCGATTGTTAATATTAAGAGCTTAAATTTTAACTGTTTTTTTTTTTTTCGTCATCTCGAACAATAGTTTCAGTACAATTTTTGAAAAAAAAAATAGTCGATTTTTTTGACACAGTATTATATATATTATATATATACTTTTTATTTCTTTTAAATATTTATTACTGATTACTATTATCAGTTTGACACAACGTAGAAAGTATATCTTCATACTTTTGCATATTTATTTCAAATGTCTCTAATTGTTTAGTAAGATCACCAACTTGTTCAGCTAAAGTTCTTTCTTCTTCCAAGAATGCTTGAAGTTGGGGTGCACTCTGGCATTCACGATAAAAAGCACTCAAATCACTATTTGTATTAGTACCAGCAAAAGGAGTTTTCTAATAAAAAAAAAAAAATTTGTTTAATTTTAATATCAATCCATATTACATAAAAATTAATAGCGCATTTCAATCTCAAGCAACAATTAATATTATTTAAAAGCTTTCTCAGACAGTGCCCTCCCACCATTTTTTAAAAATATTAATTGAAAAAAGGACAACGCAGTTACCGATAATTGCCGCCGAGGTATAGATTTTTAAAAAAATTACTCAGTTGTTATCAATGAGGAGTTGAACAAAATTTGGTAAATAAATTTTATCTTCCAAAATTTGAAAATTCTAATTACAAAATTGATATGAAGATTTTACTGAAATTTATTTTCCGAATTTCGTTTAACTCCTAATTGATGTCAACTGTGAATAATTTTTCAAAAAATATGATCCTGAAGTTAACAGACAATTAACAATTTTCGAATTTTTTTTCCAACAATTTAATTAAAAAGAAAAAAAAATTCCAAATATACACAATTAGAAAATCAATAAAACTAGGTGCAATTTTTTAAAATATTGTTTTTTTAATATATCGTTTTTAAAAAATTAAAAAATTATTAGACGTCGGTTAATTTCAGTATCATTAAAAAATCTATGTCAACGAAATTGTAATTGCGTAGTTCTTTTCTCAATTAATATTTAATTTTTGCACGACTTAATGCGAAGAATTAGTGTGCTTTACTATCGAAAAATTCTGTTTGCCTCTTTTTTTTAATTAATTATCAAAATTTTAATACGGATTACAATTGAAAGTTATTAAATATTTTTAAAAAGGAACACTGTCTGAGAATGGCCTCAAATAAAGAAAAGAAAAGAAAGAAAAAAAAAAAAAAAAAAAAAAAAACTCTTTTTGGCATGAGCATAAATAATTACCAAGTCTACCATAATGAAATCGTCGTTAGCGCTGGTAATTGAGCAGCTACTTCTTCTTGATCCATTCCTTGAATTACATTTAGATGTCGCATTACCAATTGATGATGATTTGTCATTATTGCCATTATTTGTATCCAAATTAGCTCCTACGACGCTGCTCAATGGAGTACACGTGAGAACAGAAGTCGCAGCTGTAGTAGAATTAACGGGAGCAGTAGAAGCTGTAGTTGTTGCAGAGGTTGATGTTGGAGGACTTGGTCTATCAGGAATAAGTCCAAGAGGTGGGGATGTTTGTCTTGGAGTTAATAATGCACTAAATGGTACATCTGGTATAACTAAGTCTTCTTCATTTACAACAACTTTGTTATTAACAACAAACGCTCCCACTTTAATAGTATCACTTAATGATTTTGATATTTCTTCACTGAAATAAACCATGTTGACAGTTAATTACTAAGTTATTTATGTCGTCTAATGTTTTGGTTATTTAAATAAAAACCTCTGTTGATATCGAGCGTGTCTTGGACTTAGATCTGAGTGAAAGTGATCACTTTTGAGCATTATAGAATCCCGGCTTGTGTGCGTGGGTGATATCGTCATTTTAGTCCGATAGGATACTGATAAATGAATTGTACCAACAGGAGTACAAAGTTGACCAACTCTTATGTGTTTATAATTATCTCCTACAATACAATTATTTGTTATTATTAAATTTATTTTATTTTTTTTAGAAATAAAGTACTTTTCAATGAGAGTGAATGTAGTAGACATCAGACAAATTTAAAATTATAAATAAATAAAGTGAATAATTAATAGAATTAAATTTTTAAAAAATGCGCATTTAGAAAATTTTGAAATTAATAAGTGCATTTTTTATGAATATTATTTTTTTAATTATTTATAATTTTAAATTTGTTTGATGTCTGCTACATTCACACTCATATTTTTCAATAATTCAAAAATTAAAAAAAAAAAAATGATACTGAAGTTAGCCGACGTCTAATAATTTTTTAAAAACGATAGATTATTAAAAAAAAATATTTTAAAGAATTTCATCTGTAGTTTTTTTAATTTTCTATATGTGCATATACTTTTTTTTTTTTTTTTTTTTTTTTTTTTTTTTTTTTTTATTGATTTGTTGAGAAAAATCCGAAAATGAAAAATTATCTGTTAACTTCAGGATCAACTAAAAAGAATGGTAATTTTTTTGAAAATAAATATTAAAGATAAATTATTATTTACATTTTTTAGTTTAATTATAACTTGTAATCATACTGATTAAGAATGTTGATCATGTTTCTTAAATATTCAATGTCAGATAATTAATTTTGAATTAAAAAAATTTTTTTTTGATATTATCTTCAATATTTATATATATAAATATTTTTAATCAAATATTTATGAGTATTTGATTTAAATGGTTAAATTAATAAGTCACTTGGTGACATTTCAAGTGAGAAAGTATGATAATTAGAAAGTGTAACATATTTTACTCAGAAGGTATTTTAAGAGAAAAAAAAATAAATTATAATTTTTATATTTTATAATTAATTATTCATAAAAATCTAATGGTTCAAATACCCGTGATAAATTTTTTAATTCAAACAAATTTCACATAAATTTAATTTTCAATTTTTAGATTCAGTCTCATAAACATAATAAGAATCTTATAATTTTATTCAACGAAAGTTTATAGAAAGCTATAAATTAGAGATTTAAATGCATTTAATATCGTGACGAATTTTTGCATGTAATTTTTCAATTTATTTCAAAAATATTAATTCTAACTTGTGATAAAAAATATAATCGTGTCTTGACGGTTTAAAAAATTATTTCAAAAACTTTTATCACAGGATGTTCAAGTTTAAGACAATCAAGAAATGTGACAAGAAAAAATTATGTTAAATCTCATTCGCCAAAAGTTAATTTTAAATATTTTTGCTCGTTGAAAAAAACATAAATAAATTTCAAATTATGTGTGTCCTTATTTAACTCTGATATAAATTTTTTAAAACTTACACAAGTGTAAAAAAAAGTGCACAAAGTTACTAAATCAATAATTGTTTTTGTTCTTGAACTTTAAAAAGTAAACTTTTTAACTCCAAGTTCTAAATTATCTAAAATTTTAAAGTTTACTGTGATTAATATTTTTATAAAATTTTTGGAACAATGGTTTTTTTTACACAAACATAAAACAAAAAGTTAAAAGATTTAAAATCTTGAGAGTCGAGTTACAACATTAAATTATTAGACTAATCATATTAAGTATTAAAATTTTTTTTTTTCTATTTGTTATATTTCATGAACACTAAAAAATTTGCGGAGTAAATCCGGAGCCGACTACTGTTCATTTATTTGATTCCCTCGGAGTTAAATTTACTCTGAAGGCGAGTTTATTTTAATATTAAGACTCTAAATCAGAGTGAATGCGGATTGAAATAAAATCCCTCTATTTTCTCCATATGCGGATTAATTTTTTTTAATCTCCATAACTTCAAGTCACCGAGTAAATTCCGATTGAAATAAAATCCGTAATTACTCCGAATTTACTCCCAATTTTCTGTAGGCTTTGCCTGTCGCATTGTATATTTTAATTTCCTCATCTCATTATTCCTATACCGAGTTTGTGCGGCTGTGGACCGACTTGTGCCTACTGTACTACATCATTACATGATGTACACCGCACTTTTGAAGTGAGTGCAGCAGTATAGGAAAACCACAGAGAAAAACATGCGAAAACTACAAGGCGATATTAAATAAAACTATCGATATAAATAATTAATAAAATAAATGTTGAGATTGATATACCTAGTGTATGAAGTTGTGGTTCACCCATATAAATTCTATAACAAATAACATATGAATCTGGTCCTTGTCGACGACTTAATTTATAAGCAGGCGTAACTCTCGATATCGAAAGTAATGATTTAAGTAAAATTCCCATTCTATTATAAACAGTATAAGTAACTCTTATTGTAGGATCACTTTGTTCAGGTAAAACACCTAAACTCCATGTTTCTAGGACCATTGTATCGCCTTCGATAGTTCTTAATGATATTTCTATACATAATGGTATCGAAGAACTTATTGCTTCACCGCACAACACTTTTTTGGCTTCTGCTAGGACTTCAGGAAGATCATGAACTGCTAAATTGAACTGTAAATAGATAAATAAATATAAATAATTTATTACCAAATTTTTAAAACTTAAGGGCATTCTCAGATCGTGCCCCCCCCCCCCCCCCACGTTTTCAAAATATTCAATGACTTTAAATTATAATCCGTATTACAATTTTGATAATTAATTAAAAAAAAGTTAAAGATTAATTGAGAAAAGGGCTAAGCAGTTACAACTCTGCCGACATAGATTTTTTAATGATACTGAAATTAGTCGACGCCTAATAATTTTTTAATTTTTTTAAATAACGATAAATTTAAAAAATTGCACCTATAGTTTTATTCATTTTCTACATGCGCATGTGTTTTTTTTTTTTTAAATTAAACTGTTGGAAAAAAAAAATGTAAAATTGTTAATTGTCTGCTAGCCTGAATCATATTTTTTGAAAAATTATTTACAATTGACATCAATTAGAAGTTAAACGAAATTTGGAAAATAAATTTCAGTAAAATCTTTGTCAATTTTGTAATTCGAATTTTTGAAGATTAAATTTATTTACCAAATTTTTCTCAACTCCTTATTGATAACAACTGAGTAATTTTTTTAAAAATCTACATCTCGGCGACAATTATCGGTAACTGTGTTGTCTTTTTTTCAATTAATGCTTTAACTTTTTTTTAAATTAATTAATAAAATTTTAATACTGTTATGACAGTTCAAGGTCATTGAATATTTTAAAAAAGTGGGGGACACTGTTTGAGAATGCTCTTAATTAAAATAAAATTTACTGACCCAATCTGCTCCTGAAGAATCTGGTTTACATTTAGTAATAACTTTTTCACCAGATCTTGACTGTACAATTATTTGTGCAGCTTTAAAAGCCAAAAACTTCATAAATTTATCTAAATCTTTTTTATCTTGCATACTTAATTTCATTGCAGACATTTTTCAGCTTTTTAAAATTTTTTAATTTAAAAAATTTTTACGTTAATTCATAAAAAATATTTTTATTAAAAAACAGTTTACTCATATAAGAATACAAAATATAATAATTTAAAGACAGTAAAGTCATGTCTTTCATTATTAATATAAATGTTAATTTATTAATCCATTCAATTACGTCAATTGTTGAAAATAATTTTAAAAATTCAAACTGAATTACGATCACGTTTTTAACCAAAAAAAAAAAAAAAAAAAAAAAATGATCGAAATTTATATTTTTTTTTATTGTTATCACTCGGAATGAATTAGTTATTAATTTTAAATAAAATAAATATATTATTTATTAATTAATCATGTAATGAATCGGATAATTATAGTTTTATATTTTTGCACTTTCATTTTATAACCACCCACTTAATTTAAGACACGTCAATATTCCGTTTAAAAATAAATTTTATTTAATTGTTATAATTATTTTCATTGTACTCACAAACTAAAATATTATTTTACTATTCATTATTAACTGAACAATAGAATTAATTAATTTTCATATATTGTTATTATTAAATGTCATGATATTACATATGATATGATCTTAAAATGAGCAATGAATTTTCGACACGAAGTTATTTGGTTATTTAAACGACCTGAAGTTGGTTTCTGATGAAAAATCTGTTAAATTTTTTGTTCATGATTCATGTTTCAATTTAAATATACAGTTAAACGATAACCTCTAGTTTATATATTAATTATTTATATATTTTTATATGCAAAAAGGTTATTTTAGTTTTAATTAACGCAATAATCTGATTAAGTTTTTCTCCTGCCAGTGTACGCATGATTTTAAATATTTGAGCGGGAAATTTAAAAGCTGCATGAACCCAAGCGGCGCAAAAAGAATTGTTGACTTTTTGTTAAATTTAAGTTGACAATTGGTTACATGATAACAAATTGTCGCCTTAAATTTTCAAAAAAGTCAACAATTTTTTTCGTGCCGCTTGGGAAAATTTTAAAAAGTAAATTGATAAAAATTTTTCATGTGATTGAAAAAAATTTTGAAAAAAATATAACTGACCAAGTAACACACTTGCCTTTGTGAAATCTATAAGATAACAGTTTTGAGGCTGTTTTTTATTTATCGATAAGGCACCAAAATGTTGACAAAGAGATCAAAATTTTATACAACCGAAAAAATTTAAAGTCTTGACACAAATAACGACAAAAAGTAAATTGCGCAAATAATTTTCAAATGTCATCTAAATGATTTTTTAATTGAAATGACTTTTCTATGGCTCCTATTGAACCAACATTTATACGTCTTATTTATTAAAAAAAAAACTTGGCTTTGAGACAAAATAAACTTTGTCTTGTCCTTTTAAAAGATGTTTTTATGGCACCTTAAAGTTGTCTCTGTGCTATTTGGGAAGTTAAAAATATATATGTCCTATGTTATTAATTTAAATATCGAGTTAATTTTATATTCAAAAAACTTTGAATATACAGTACTCACCTATTTCTAAAAAATTTAATTAATTTTTGGTAGTTGTGTTTATTTAGATATTGAGATGTAAAATTTAAAGTATTAAAAAAATAGTAATAAATGACTTGAATTAATATTAATGGATTTTAAAATAACTACCGCCTGTAAAATTGAAAATCAATTGATTTATGCGCTCTAAAAAGAAAAAAAAATAATAATTTAAATGAAAGAAAATAAAGTAAATTGTAATTGAAATTTTTATTGATTCATGGTTCTAAAATAAAAGAATCAAGTATATAAATAAGTACTTATAATATTTATATATTTCTGATGATTTTGAACTTGTTAAACTTTAAGTTTTTTTCTTTAAATGTCAAGGAAAGTTTTTTTTAAATATAAAAAAAAATGATGTAATTTTGGAGACAAGAATTAAAAGTTATTGAGATAATTAAAAAAATATATTATATGTGCACAGATAAAAAGGATTTTTTGGCGCCAAAAATTTTCACTTATCCGAAGAAATTTTTCGCACCATGAATTGAAAAACGAAAATTTTTTGGGGCGAGAAAAAATTTCTTGCGCCAACAAATTTTTTTTAAGACGAGAAAATTTTCGTTTTCATTTCATAATGCAAAATTTTTTGTGCGCCAAGAAATCCTCTTTTTTTATGTAATTATAAAAAATACAATATTCAATTCTATGAGGAAACAAATAATTTATTATTCATTTAATAGTCATTATTCTATGCCGTTTTTTTTATTATGAAATATATTGAGGAAAAAAGAATTCAAATTTCTTATGGCTGCCCAATAAAAGTTGCATGTATTTGCAAAAAAACATTGTTATAAACATAATATCATCAAATTTATATATATATATGGATAAATAAAAGATGTAGAAATTAAACTTTTAATACTTGAACAATAATAAAACAATAAACTCATTACACTTTAAAAAAAAAAAAAAATTATAAAAAAATTTTCCATTAATAAGCCGTGAAGGCTAATTCGAGTAATAAAATTAAAAAATTATCTTGATTGACAAATTGATAAACTTTTATTGGACACTATATGAAAAGATTTTTTTTTTTTTATTATTGAATCCGAAATTAATTATTTTATTAGACCATGTCTGCACAAGTGGAATTTTTAGAATTTTTGAATAAAGTATACAAACAAATAAAATACTTTTTGATATGGTATATTTATAAACATATCCAAGATAACATAAAGTATTTAATCAATAACTATATATAAAAAAATTATCGTCAATACGTGACACTACTTGAATTGCGTGGCTAAGGAATTAAATAAACAGACATAATTGAGTAATAATCGTCAAGACTTGTTGATATAAATAGTTTATTGAAGTAAAGTAAAAAATTCGACAACTCGATATAAGAAAAAAAAGTATACACAGAAAGAAAAAATAGCTTTTAGAAATATTGTATTTTCTTCTTGTAAAAAATTATACTATTGGAAATTTTTAATCTAATATATTTCTAGTTCAAAAATTTAACGACTTCATTCAAAATCATTTTCTCAATCAAAGAAATCTGAGCTCAGCTCAAGATTCCCAGGCAAAAAAAAAGATAAATAATTATATAAAATTATATGCAATTCATATCTAATTATATATACACATATATATATATAATTACACATAATAATATGTAATTATATGTAGAAAATGGCCCAATGTAATTATATAAAGTTATATATAAATATCTATAGCGATTTTTTACATACAATTATATATAATTATGCCATTTTACAAAAATGAGCCATAAAATAGATGCATTCCAAAGGCGGAGTCCCTGCAATTTCTTTTAATCCCTGAAAACTGTGTAAAATGTACTTATAAGCAATTATATGTAATTATATTAAGCCATTTTTCACATATAATTTTTTTTACCCGGATATGCTAATCTATGTTTTTTTTTATTTTTTATTTTTTTTTTTGGAGGACTGTAAATAAATTTTGATTTTCTTCTATCAAGAAAATTATTCTTCAATTTAAATATTGTTTTTACAAAAAATTACTTTTCTTTTAGTGTACATTTGTATGTACTCAATAATACTTATATTAATTTTTTAGATTATTTTCCTACTGATTCATTCAACTATCTTAGTAATCATTTAATATTTTTATCACTTATCTTACTCGTTAATGCGTTGTCTATCTTTTTTTTTTTTTTTTTTTTTTTTTTTCAATATATATGTAATATTTTTTTTTCATTTACGTTTCAATGTTTTATATTTCTAATTGTAAGTAATAATATTAATAATGACACAATAGAATTGATATGACTGACTGATTTGTAAAACGATTAACGGAAATTTTCTCTATCAGTTAATCAAGTTTAAATACTTGACTCATCAAAAAAAAAAAAAAAAAAAAAAAAAAAATCCACATTGACTTTCTTTTTACATCTCAACATCACGATACTAACTCAGAATTTTCACTGCATTAATACGCTTCTAAATCAACTTACAGTTAAAAGAAAAAAAACTGGTATTTAATCATAAAAATATTAATAATTAAAGTTCATTGAATAGAATAAAATAAAAATGTTTATTCAGACTTTTATTAGTGTTTAAAATAATCTGGATTATTCTTTGATTTATATTAAATTCTATGTCTCCATAACTTTGCTAAATATAAATTTGAATACAAAAAAATTTTTTATAATACAATCGCGTAGTTTTATTTAAATTTATAAACTATGTTTTTAGATCGCATAAATCTTATAATTTATCTTAAGAAATGCTAAAAAATTTTAGCTTTATAATTTCTCACGTCTGGAATGCCAATGACAAAATATATGCTGAGCTAGAATCACACTTCTGCTGCGTGACATTATTTGCACAGTAATTCCCCGAAAAAAAACGCGCAATAATTTAAAAAAATACAGAATTTTTTTAAATTTTTTGACATTTTATTTAAAAAAAAACAATTAATAAATATTTACAATGATTGATCCTAATAAAATACACAATCGAACAAATATTTTTTTACAAAAAAAATATATATATATGTATATAACAGTGACATGAATTTAAAATTTTTAAATTTATCAATAAATTAATTCCTAAAAATTATAGAAAAATTTATGATAAATTTATCATTAACGTTAATTAACATTAATCAATTTTAATTTTATATACATACATATATTTATGTTATCTAAATATTATTATTCCTAATAGATTAAATAAAAAAAATAAATAAACAAAAAAAAATTACTAAAAATTATTACTTCACATAATATTTTGATTTATTCTACCTAAAATTTCATCAGAAAATTTGAATAATTAACAATTTTTATCACATTATATACTTATCAATAATATTTGACATATTTACATGAAGTGAATGACCAATTAGTTGATAAATAAATAAATAAAATAGTTAATAGTCGATAAAATCTATTAATTTTGTAGTTGACTGTACTTAGGTCGACACACTGCAATGGAAATTTCCACTGTGTGCTGCTGCCATCATTGCTTAGCTGCTGTCTCTACTCGATTACATTTCTTGTTGACCCTCTGTTGTCTCACCATATGTAGGATATTACTATACGTGCTGCAGCACCTTATAATAACATCTAATAACAATTAATCCTATATTATCGACTCATATTAATTAAACTATTAACTATTCAACATAACAATTGCACCGAAAAATAGAAACTTTAAAAATTAGTCTTTGAAATCATAACCCGGAACCTGGGGGTCGATATAAGGAATTAAAATTCCGACCAATAAATTTTTTATTACGTTCCATAAATTTTTAATGTTTGTTACGATTTTTAAAGTTCAAATATCAATTTTTCCTGCATAGACAATCAATTTTAATGATACTAAAGTTAGCCGACGTCTAATAATTTTTTGATTTTTTTAAAAACGCTTAATTATAAAGAAAAATAATTTTAAAAAACTTCACCCATAGTTTATTAAATTTTCTACTTGTTTATATTTTCAGTTTTTGTTTTTTGTAATTGATTTCTTCTAAAAAAAATCCAAAAATTGTGAATTGTCTACTAGGATCATAAATTTAAATATTTATCCAATAATTAATTAAGTTTTAATTACAAATTAAAGAATTACTGCTTAGAATGATAGTATTTACTGATCGCTATCATTATATTACTTATTTCTCAATTTATATGGTTTGTTTTTTTCCATGTGCTCTTTTAAATTAAAAAAAACAAACATTCTACTAAAAACTAATCACGAACCTCTTACGTGCAATTTATTGTTATTAAGTATTTATTCTACAATCTATCTCTTAAAGTGTTAATTTTTTATAATTATCTCTTTTTCTTCTCTCATTTTATCCTTTATGAAACTTATTCATGTTTAGTGCCGATTTGCGTAAATAATTAATTAAATAATAATTAAAATTTTTTAAATAACTTTATTTACCCCTGTTATCTTTTACTAAAAAATAGTTCCACATAGATTGAAAAAAAAAAAAAAAAATATCACCAAGTAATTATTTTCTTTTTTAAACTAAATTTACCAATAATTCAAACCGTTAATACGTCGCTCTTAATTATACAACAGTAAAAAATTCTTCGTATTATTATCAAAAAATAATAGACACCCATTTAGATAAATTTATTGTATTTGATAAGTGAATAGCCTCAAGTTTAACTTTTAAAGACTAGACGTCAATCAATAAAAATATTAAAGAAAATAAGACGTAGACTACTTACGTCCAAGTTATTTAATAAAATAAAAAAATTTTGATATTATTTTTTAATTTCAATATTTCAAGTATTGTCATTATGAATATTATTGATTGGTATGAATTATTTGAATGATAACAGATAAATTTTTTGAAAGCTATTTAATTAAAATTTGCCACGTGTATCATAGTATTTTTGCAGAGGATTGTACCCGGTTGTTAGACCTCACACAGCAACTGAACAGCAGGCCTCTTTTTTCGACGACTCAAGAACTTTTCTGTCGCTTACATTACATTAGCACGTATGAGCATATATTTCGAAATGCTTTTGTATACATAATATATATACATATATATAATACAATTCTCAGATTAATGATCATGATATATAGACGCAAAAAAAAATCAACGTCAATTGTCTTATGTGATTATATATAAATAAATATTGTTTTCTATAATAATTAAATGTAAATACATTTGTAATACAATATAACAATAATATGGATGTAAGAAATTGAAATTCAATTATCAAAACAAGTAACAATGCATCGATATTAAATTGCGTTTTAAAATTGATATCATTACAACTTATATGACTATTATTAATTTTGATATATTTTTTTTTAAATTTCATCACTAATTTTTTTTATTTTTTATTTGAGTTAATTTGTGTTTTTTTTGTAAATAGTTAAAAAAAATGATATATATTAAATTACATTAAATTATACAGTGATATAAATAAAATCAATATGATAAGAGAAATAAGTTTTAAAAAATATCATGTGATCATGAAAATTATCTTTTCACGGTCGATTCGATTCGAGTTTGCTACGTAGTTTCTGGATGGATAGATTTGAAAGGGTTACACGTATGTGTGTGTGTACATGAATGTATATATGTATGTATGTATGTATGTATGTATGTATGTATGTATGTATGTATGTATGTATGTATGTATGTATGTATGTATGTATGTATGTATGTATGTATGTATGTATGTATTTATGTAAGTATGTGTGTATGTAGGTATGTGTGTATGTAGGTAGGGTTTAAATGTATGAATGTGTGAATGTGTGTTAGTAAATTGTAAAGTTTAATCCCAAAAGCATTATTATATAGTATAGGGGACGTAAGGAGTAAGGGTGCCTGGCGTCGCAAGGTCTGGGTCAGCAGACGAGACCCAGATCAACATTTATTCCACCAACATTATCCTGCGAATAAGATATATATGAATAACAAAAAGATAATAATAATAATTATAATGAACGTGGGTGTATTGAATTTCGTATATCCATATATATTGTGACGTACTTGATACGTCACGCGACAGTCTGGCGACTTGGTGAATCCAAAATATTTGGTAATAATAAAATCTTCAATTTTTGGAATCTAATATTAAATTTTTTTGCCGTCAATCCTTGACGCGATGACTTTTTTTAAGAAAATTATGTAAATATTGTCTTATAAATGGATTAAATTTCTATAACTTTTTTTCATAAAAATTAAAAGAAGGGAATTATTTATCTTTACTATTGTACAATTTTTTTTTTATATAAAAAAATAAATATTATTGAATCCCGGGTAAAAATATTTGACCAAAAATACGCCGAAAAGGCTAAATTTCGCCAAAATTATCCCGAAACTGTAAAGTTTTATTGAAAAAAGCCGAAATGTTGACCGAAAAATTTTTATTCTTATTATATAATCTGAAATTTGGTGGGCAATTGAATCGGCCTTTCTTCGACTATATTATTTTTTTTTTTCTAAATAAATTATAAGACATATTAAGAAAAAAAATAACTTTTAGAAATACTGTATTTTTTTCTTATAGGAAATTATGCTATTGAAAATTTTCAGTCTAATATATTTTTAGTGCATAAATATTTGATAACTTCATTAAAAATCATTTTCGTAATCAAAGAAATCTGAGCTCAGCTCGAGATACGCTGATCTTACTTTTTTTTTTTTGGAGTGCTGTAAAAAAATGTCAATTTTTTTCTGTCAAGAAAATTGTTCTTTAACTTGAATATGAAATTAATAATGTAATAATTTTTTTGATTTACTTCTTAAAAAAATATTGTTTTCACAAAAAGATATTTTTTTTTTCAGTGCACGGTCTGTAAGTTTTATTTTTTATTTTTAAGGCATTAAGTAAATATAAATAGAAGAGGTTGCGCGAGGGCTAGTGAAATATATTTGAATCATTGATTGCACGAGATCCCAAAGCCTCTAAGTCTATTATTCTAAAATATATGTATAAGAAACGCTATCTGTGTAATATAGATTTCACAATAAAAACTCAATGATAAAAAAAAAAATAAAAAATTTAACAAAAACGTAATTCACGTCAAACACTTAAATCTAAAGTAATATTTGTATTGTTATATTATAAGTACTCATTAAATATAATTTATTTAAAACAAATTAAGTATTTAGGAGTGACGAATTGTTTGATTTTTCGATAAGAGAAAAAAGACGTGTATCACAAATAAAATATCTGTATATTAAATTAAGCGATAATAAAAAATCATTAATGATTGCATTAGTAAAATATAAAGTATACAATGTAGTCGTCACTGGTTTCAAGTTACTCGGATCAAATAAAATACTTGCCGAAGTATGCACTCTCTTCATATTAATAGCATCAGCGTTTATGGGGCATAAAAGAAAAAAAAATAATTTATTTAATCTAATTTTCAAGAAATATCATTTATCATTTCTCTTTGTTTTAATATAGACCATTATGTTTTTACTTTCTTTATGTATATATGATTTATAAATAATTAATATTTTTAAATAAATATATTAAAAAATTCATCGTGTGAATGTAGCAGACATTTTATAAATTTCAAATAAACAAATGAATTAATTAAAATAATGAAATTTGAAAAAAATGCACCCACTCATTTTTCAATTAACTAAATACGCATTTTTAAATTTTTATTCTATTTTCATTTTATTTATTTATTCAAAAATTCAAAAAATTTCCACTTGTCAGTTACATCCACGCTCATAAAAAAAATTAAACTTACAATCATGAAATAAATATATATATAATCTCAAATAATAATCATAAAAATAGGTTTACAAGGATAAGTATCAGTGTTTTTAAAATCTAAAGATAATATTTAAACTTCTTCTGATCAACCTTGTTTGTTTTAAATATTTTATTTAAATATAAAAAACACAATAAAAATAATTTATGGTTCAAAATATATAGAATATTTTTTTAATCTTATTTTTAAAAATAACAAATTACATAACATCTTAAATAATTATTTACAACAACAAAAAAATAAGTTATATATAAATACACCTTATAAGAAATGTTCTGTCCAACTTTGTTTTATTTACCGTCCAGACGGAGTTTCTTAAAATAAAATATATATATTTTCAGCTCTAAACAGTTGGTACCACCAAAAATTCATGAGAAAGTTATTATGAAGAAGAACGAAGATGTGAAGAAAAAAAAAGTCTATAAGTATTTATGTGGGTATAGAAAGGTACAGGAACAGGAAATAACAGGAAATTTAATAGACCAAATTATTTTAAGTACAAAAGCAGGTGAAAAAAATTATTATTGAAAGGTAAAGAATAGAAGAAAAGGTAAATAATTGTTTAAATTTTCTACTTAGATGGCGCTCAATAGAAATAAAAAACTACTAACTAAACTTCTGTAGTTATTTTACAGTGTAGTACAGTCTAGTAGTTAAATACGGTGTTTGTGTCTACAATAAGTATAATAGTGGGGTTGCTAAGTTAAAGAGGGGATATATCTTGAATACGGAAAGGGAAAATATGTAAGAGTGGGAGACAGAAGTAGAAGGGATTTCAATAAAAAAAAATTGTTAGCTGTCTTTTATGCCACGCTATCCTCATTCTTCGTTGAGATCTACTACAAGCACTTTGGTGATCAATTAACAAAACCGAATGTGCCTTGTGTACATTCTTTTAATAATTAATTATTAAATTTATACATTTAATGTAGTGAATTGAGGAAAAATTAATTTTATTTACTAAACCGAATTGAAAAAAAACAAAAAAATTTTTATTTAACGATATAATTATATCAGAACGAGAAGATCGATATATTTATAATATTTGTACGTATATAGATATATATTTCTTCTATAAGAATTATCTATAAATATTTATATATTTTTAAAAATATATTATTTTAAATAACGTTCACCGGAAGTGTGTCAGCACATAACATTTTTTTGTGATGCTGCGCGAAATATTTAAATTTGAATATTTATAAATAACTAGAAGAAGAGTAACTTATATATAACTAGAGAAAACTGTGAGTGCTGTATAGAATATACAGAAATATATATTTTTTATAAAAAATATTGAAGGTAAATTGCTGGCGACAAAAATTAGAGGCCTTTGATAAAAAAAAAAAAATATATAATAAATAATGTCGCACATGATGTCTAATCAGGCCACTGCGCCTTTACAAGGGGGTGATTTCAAGGTAAGCTTTTTTATTGTATTTATTTATTTATTTTTTTACTCTAATATTATTTAATGTTAATTAATAATTACCCATGTACTTGATTATTACTCTATAATATTATACAATAAATAATCTGCTGCATATTTATTAGTCATTAACAGAAAAACTTACATGCGTCTTATATTTTTTCATATATTATATATAAGACGTATTGATTATATTACATTTAAATGTCAGTTTATAAAAACTTAGGAAACGTTTTAATAAATTTTGTGTCAATATAAAATGTTAAATTTTTATTTATAAAATATTTAATTAAACAATTGATTCATAGATCGACATATTGTGTATCGTATTGCTGATAAATAAAAAGTTTCAATGCTATAAATCGATTGAATAAAGAGCTATAATTTACTATATAGGAAAAAGTACACGCTAATAAATATTATAATTATGTAGGAAGTTTTTAAAATTTTTTTTTTTTATTGAATTTTCGTTTCCATACAAATTAAGAGTCCGTTAGTAGGGGTGCACAAAAATCGTTTGCGCATGATTGAAAGTTTGCGATTTACCATCTGTCGTGTTTCAATACAATCGAAATTTAAACATACATTCATACATACATTCAAATACTGAATAGTAAATACGCTAGTAGTAGTAGTAGTAATTGTATGTAGTTGTAGTACACAATTTTCATCTTTTACCTTACAATACACCTATATCTATATTAATCGTTACATCACCGTCTACGTCTACGTCCCTAGTATACGAAGTTCAACGACATATGGACTCGAGAAAAAATCAATACAGCAACTCTATAGGCATGAATAAATAAGTTAATTCGATTATTATTTAACTTTGTAACGTCAATATTATTTGATACAAAAAGCTAAATGTAGATTCTCCTTATTTTATCAATTAATTTATGTATCGCTTGCAAATTTTACTACAGATATATTATTTATTAAACTTATAAATTAAAAAATAGCAGTTTTATACATTAAGTTTAAAAATAAATGTTTAATATGAATTTAAATAATTAAATTATGGCTATTCGAAGACTAGCGTGTCTATAATTTGAATACAAGCGGGTGCGCATAAATTCTCGGATGAAAAAGATTTATATGTTCAAAAATATATCATCATTGTAATGATATATATCACGATGTATGGAATTATATTTATAATTTTGCCGCATTAATATATATGATTATGGTTACAGAATAATAAAATATATTATCAATATATATAATAAAAAATTTTTTGTTTTTTCGTAATTTTTTTTGAGTTTAGTTAGTCATCCATTTAAAAGTAAATTGATTACATTAAAAAAAAATTAAAAACAAAATATTTGATAAAGAATGTCATTAACTTAAATATTTAAGTATCTAAAATTAAAAAAAAATTATCAACATGAGCAATCGTACTTTTTGAGGACAAAGTATTTAGTGTAATTAACAGTATCTAGATATATCTTTTAAATATAAGATATACAGAAAGTAGTTGGTCAATATGACAAATGGAATTTTCCATACCTGTAGGCTTTGGTTTGTCTTCATCATGCTGATCGTTAACGATACATGTTCGATAGTTACAAGAATTACAGTGGGGACACAATAGTGGGTTTGTACACACCTATAGGTTCTCTTATCCCTGTCTTCAAGTACACACTATGTATACCGTACATACTAATAAAGGTATATACCTATATATTTTGTCTTATGAATATCTCTATAGGTATATTCCTTCATTCACATACATTACTTGAAATAGTTTTGTGTTGAATAACCCAGACACAAGGTGGAGTAACTAGTTGTTATAATGATATTTGAAGAAGTAATCTTTTAATATAACTTCTATGTACTTAATACTTTTATATATTGTGTAAAAACAATTATTGCCTTTTTTTTTATTGAAAAGATACACAGATTTATAAATAAATTCAATCGACTACAATAATCCATTTTTTTGTTGTTAAAAATTATAAAATTTTTCATAAGAGTTGTGCACGCCCACTTCGCGCTCGAGGTGTGCAAAATTTGAATTTATATTACTGAGAACGTTACAAATAGTCATTTAAATTTAAAATTTAACTCAATTTTTATAAATTAAATTATAAGATGACAATTATGACATTTTGAATATTTCAAATAAATAAGAATAAGATTATTAATATATAATTGAATATAAATTGTTATTTATCAAAAAATAAATATAAAAACTTACGTTAATATTAAATAAAATGTAACAAAATATAAAAACAATTATTTAGTATTGATATTAATACTATAAATCTATCTGGTAACAACCATTTAATTAATCATTTGTAAAAATAATAATCAGAGTTCATAATACAAACTACTACGCGGCAAAAAAATATAATAACATAAAGATACGTAACTTTTTATTATCATGCATATAATTATTATTTAACGTTTTCCTCCATGTGGTTAACCAATAACAGTATGTAGTTTTCCTGCTTAACAATTCAAACATTCTGCTGTATAATTTGTAATCGCATAAAATTATATTAAATTTTCATATATTTCAGCTAACATTCTTGTCAGAAATTTAATATATTTTTATCTACAAATGCTTTTTATTTTTTTCCGTTGACCCTTCAATTTTTTTTTAAAACTAGAGCGAGGTACATGAACTATATATTTAAAATATTTACGTAATACCGTGCACTAAAAAAAAACTTAAGATACAATGCTTCCTCGCGGCTATAACTAATTTTATTACACATGTCGAGACAGTGGTATATTTGTATGTTCACCTAACATATATACATACGAATACGATGAATCATTATGTGTAGAATCTTTTATTATAGCCTACGTAAATTTACATTGACTAACACTTGACTAAAAAAAATTTTCATTTAAACAAAATCGATTGTATTAAATCTCGCAAAAATATTTAAATACTTAACATATTTTATTTATTACATTTGTATACCTACAATAATATGTCACGCTATTAACTGAAATATTACTTCCGTTTCTTTAATTCTTTTGATTATTTTTATCTAGCTTGGTTAGATTAAGAGCATATTCCATAGCTTGATTTTTTTGATACATTATTATTTTCACGCACACAAAATTAATTAATTTATTTTAAGTGATGATTAAATAATGAGCGTTAATTAAATTATTTTATGATTTAATTATACTATTAACAGATTTTGTACAATAAAATAATACATCTTAATAGTATATTATTTATATAGATAACGTAATGATGTCTGGGATTCGTGTACTCAATTTATTTAGTTTCTTTTAAACATTAAATTACCGACCTGCGTCTATAAAAAATATCTTATCGCTTTAACAATTATTATGTATTAAAAATGGAGCATTTATTCTTAATGAGGGCATCTAAATGTACAATACTATCTTGAGTTTAATTTAAAATCGATTTCTTGATCTTACAGTTTTATTAGAATTTAATAGACAAAATTTTTTATACATTTGTTTGTAGACTTTATAATTTACAAACAAATCGATTAATTATTTTATTGCCTCTTCAATAATTTAAAAAAAAAAAAATTAGTCCATTAAAAAATTTTTACACATAAAAGTTAATAATAAAGTTATATTCTTGAAAGACAAATAGATAAGTCTGTGTTAATCTTATTTTTTTGCAAATTTAATTTTTTATTAATTTACTAGATATATAAATTGTTGATAACGATATTGATTTTTTATCAGAAAAAAATAGTGAATGCTTTGCTAATAAATTTTTCAAGAACTGAAAGTTAAAATTTCGATGTAATTTTGATTTAAAATATACGTTTATAATAAAATTTCCTATGTTTAGGTAAATTATCGTATTTTTATTAATTACCGTTCATGCCTGACTCGTTATCAAGACTCAAATACATTATCAAGTTTTACTATCAACGGTTAAAAAAAATGTTTAGCTTGTAAATAATTTATTTAGTACCCGAGTAAATTGAATCGTTGAAAAGATGTTGGCTATTCAAAACTTCAAAACGTGATACAACGATAAACTTCTTTAGACTTCTGAAAATACAAAAAGTAAACAATTGACTTGATACTGTATAAAAACGTTTTTAGACACTTTTGTAATCTTTTTTTGACTCAATTAAGTGATAAATTTTTTCATTTTTTTTTTTTTTTTTTTTCAGTGAAAATACGGCTAGAAAAAGCTGCTTTTGAAGTATTTCTTAACTTATTTTTTACCCTACTTCAATACCATTAAGTCAGTCATTAATTTTTCTTTGAATTTTTGAAAGTGTAAAAAAGCGTTAAAAAAAAGTTCATCATTGTGTCACATTTTGAAGTTTAAAGTCAACGTTTCTTCAACCTTTTGTAAACAATTTTTTTTCACCATACCTACTGGAAGTTTAAATTTATGAGTTATTTAGAGGAAAGAAATTCATTCTTTTCTCTTATGACAAAAAAATAGTATATTACACACCAAGGAAGGAAAGTAGAACATTGCAACCCACGTGTGTAATTGTCTACTCAAGACAAAGGCGAGGGTGACCAATACGCGGATTGGGACGTTCTACCTTTCTCCGGAGTGTGGATACAATTTTCCACCAGATCTGCACCTGAAAGTTAAAATTTTTGCCTCTGTGGGAGAAACAGCGCATGCGCTAATTTTTATCGCTCGTTTTCTCATAAAAGAAAACAATGACTTTCTTCCCTTTAAACAAAGCAGGAATTTAAAGTTTCGATGCAGATATGGTGAAAATTATTATAATAAACACATTTACTATTCTTCCTATAAACAGAAGCAAAAGTTTAAACTTTCTGGTGAAAAATCGTATATACACAACGGAGAAAAGTACTTTCTCCAAATGAATCGGTAAAAAGTACTTCAATCAGTGAATATTCACTGCCCAAATAGTTCCAAGTATATCACTAATTTATCAGTGATATATTTGGGACTGATTGGCAGTGAATATTCACTGAGTTTCAATACTTTTCACTGATTCATTTTGAGAGAGCATCCCAATCCGGGTGTTTAAAAACAGTAAAAAAGGATTCGTCAAAATCTACACATATCGCGGGTAAAACGAACGGCTTACACTTATCTATGTTATTTTAACATTCGTCGTGAGTGTAGAAAAAATAACAAACGTATATGTTAAAAGTGAAAATTTTCCAATAATTCTTTTGTGATGGTCGAGAGTATTTATAACATATATTGTGTGTTAATTTGAGAGTACAATTAAAAAGTATTACATTCGAATAAAGTAACATTTTTGTGTGTTGAAAAGTCAACTGATTAAAGCTGGAAAAGCACGATAATAACAGTGTGTTCTATTAATACTCGAAAGTGTTAAAAATTCCATACTTGAATTTTGAACACTCACTTTTTTTACACTTTGACGAACATTTTTTTACTGAACACCCTTACGAGGGTTGGAATGTCCTACTTTCTTCCCTTGTTGTATAATTCATTAATTTTTCACGGGTATGTCGAAAAAAAAACATCAATAATTTCTAATTTAAAAATAAACATAAAATTAAACATAAATATTGTTATTGTCAACAGATAAAAAAAAAACAGATAAAAAAAAAATAATTTTAAAAATAAATTCAGTGGAATATTTTTAACGAAAGTAATATGATTCAATCAATGATCATTTGACACTTATTAAACTACTGTGACTACAGTATAATAATTTCCAGACGATTCTGGTTTAATATTCTTATGATCAATATTATTATTATAGTAATAATAATGATAATTATAATGACTATTATTATTAAACTGATCAATTTAAATTTTATTTTTAATATAATGTAACGGATATTCACACGTTCGTTAACATTTATTGATCTTAATAAATCATAAATAATTTATATTTATATTTGTAATAAATATTGACACATATCAATTAAGATACAAATAAACTATTATATTTATAGACCACGAAACGAGGTGATGTAACAATAGCTTCAAGGTTGTAAATATACTTACAACAATTTAAAGTTGATGCATTTTCATTTATCAGTAACAACTTAGCAATAGGAAACTTTTAATTATCAGTAACGACTTAACTTATTTCATTTGTAAAATAGTATGAGTATTCAAATACATGAACACAATATTTAACTCGATAAAATAAAATAAAAATATTATGAAAATAAATATAATTTTATATTTTTTACACAAACATTAATATCGATGATTAATTATTAAATAATAAAATTTATCATAACTATTATTATTATTTATTGTACATTGATAATACAATAATTATTACGTCATAAAGATGGAAATAAAAAAAAATACCAGACGTTAATTTATATCGTATGTCTTATTTTTATAAATTGCTGTCATCACAATCACGATAATGATTACATTCTATAATTATAATTTTATCTTTTAACTGGAACTTAATTTTTGTTGAAATTATAAGTGACGAATAAAGTTTATGTACTTTTTAAAAACAATTAGTTTTTGTGTTTAAAAATTCAACATTAAATGCGTAGTAAAATTTTTTTTCTTAATAAAGATAAAAATTTTGTACAGTAATTGCACTTTTTTTTATTTATTTATTTTTTTTTAACTATAAAAAATATATGTATGATAGTATTATATATAGAGGTAAAATAATTGCGCAAGGTGTAATTATCGGTCAGCGTATTGCCACGTAGACAATTACCATTTTTTACGGGTCTGAATTGAATCTACTTGATATTCAAGGCCAATTTATATACTAAACTTTATTTTTAAAAAAAGTTTAATAAACATCATTTAGTTTTTAACAACAAAAATTTAATTTACAGATTGCATTTCAATGATATAATATATATCAAAATATTTATTATATCATATCAATGATAATCTTTTACTTGATTATATCTCATTAATAAAGATCAACGTTTTAATGTTTGGTCATTGACTCTCTATTGTAATTTAAAACTTCTTATGTTTCAATTACTAAATAATTTAATCTATACTGTTAATAATTTTTTATCCATTGAGTAATTTATATAAATAGATATTCAAGATAATTTAAAAGGTCAACTTAATTATGTTTCAGTTTCATTTGTTAGCAAATGAATTATTTCAGTAGCCAAAATATATATAATTACAGTAAAGACAGCAATATATATGTGTGCCCTATGATGAATAGTACTAAGAAAATGAATATATTTTTGTCAGACAATAACTTTAATCGGTGTATTAGCAACATTATATTTTACCTTCAGAAGCATGATTATCTATTTTATGGGTTAAATGCATCCTCATTTGCAAGTAAATTACGCTGCTTTTGACGTAGTCATATTATTATAATGAATACGGATCATTTACAATTACATTAAATCGGAGTTTATAAATTTTATTATTCTCTTGCCCAATTTTTTTTTTATTTTTTAAACCAATATATTGTGTTTATATAAAACTTTGTTTACTTTTTCATACAATTATATTTTATTACGAGTGATACATTTATATAATATCCGTATTTATTCTAGACATAACACTTTAATTAATTAAAGTAAATTATTTTTTTTTCGCGAAAATTTTAATGATTTTTAATTTTATTAATACATTTTTATTATTTCTGGCGCTATGCCCTTTTATAAGCTTTTTTTTTTTAAATATAAAATTTTTAAAAATAAATTAAATTTCATGGCCACTTTCAATTGTAATCATATGGTCTTGATATCAATTGGTGCAATTGATAGATTATTAAACTAAATCAATCGTTAAATTTATCGCGCATGATTAAATATTTTTATTTATTTATTTTTATTTTTATAATTAAAAGGCCAATTATTCGTGCGTATAATTTATACACAAATCATTTTTAAAATAATTAAATAATACGCTGATATGTGTACTGTTTATTATTCTCAGAACAATAAATAAAAAATTAATTCACTACGTCATTGAAAAAATATGTCAATTGAACTATTTACTTTTTTTTTTGTAATAATATTTTTTTTAACTTTCAACATTCTTTAATCGTCACCATTTAGTATATGAAGAGAAATTATATAATAATATTAAAAATATAAAATTTTTTATGAGACGTAGATTTATATTTATTTTTATTTTTTCACATATAATAGTAGTAGATACAAAAAATAAATTTAGATTAAGAAATTCAAAACTACGTATTTTCATATCTTTATTTGGCAATATGACAGAAATTTAAGTTGTCTCTTTTATAATAAATACCTACCGGATGTAATTTATGTTAATACGTTCTGAAAATATTGTTGATTGACGGATTTGGCATAAATAATATCATTTTAATGTCGCTAATAAATTAAAAAAAAATTTCACAATATTTTAAATCACATCAGTCTCAAATTTTAATTACAAAATATTAATAATAGTTTAATCAAAATTTTTAAATATAAAATATGAAATCATTTTTTTACAAATTCACAATATAATACATTTACTACATTTTTTTTTACTTACATTGTATCTCTCTAATTGAATTTAACAATAAACTCGGGACTTTTTGTAACTTTGCCAAGTGGCGCCCTCATCTTAAAAATAGAAACTCATCTACTTTTAAATTAAAATTTTGTTTATTTCGAATTTCCGTTAGCCTTGTTTATAATACATACATATTACATTGTCATTACACACATATTTTTTATTATACATTAATTAATTTTAAATTTTCTTGATGAAAAAAAAAAAAAAAAAATTACATAAAATCCAGTAAATTTTTTTTTTTTATATTAGCGCAGACACATTGATCTGCATATCATCAACTTTTCCTATTTTTGAATTGGCCACAGACCGAATAAAGTTTTAACATTTATATTTATATATACATATAAATATATTAAAGCTTATTCGTCCTCGGTACATTCTCAAATGTTTCATTTTGGCAACGATCCGTTTAGCTTTTTGCGTCTTTAACTATTAACTCTACTAAAGTAAACTACCCTACTCTAGACATTATCCATTACATTAGTCTTATTCTATTCGTCAAGAGTCACTTACCATTCTGCACTACAAGAGTCGACACGTATTAAACTCAATACTTACATTCAGTTATTGCAATTGTTGTAACCAGTTCAACACGGATTTAATATTGGAATAACTTTATTATTGTTAAGTCAAATAGGTGAAATAATTCTTAAGCAACTTCTATTTACTACTTGTGTCATATTTATTCAATTTTAGTTGATTGCTTGATAGTGATGGTGCAGTTATCAAACAATAAAAAGTGATATTAAATAAATACTTAAATAAAACATTATTTTTAAAATATTTAAAAATGCCGCTCGTTGTTAACGGATCTACTGAATACTTAATCACATATTATATAAAATAATTCATGCAAATTGCAAGTGTATATATATATATATACATATATATATATAGTTTTTAATTAAATGTGATTATTAGCCCGCCGTTAGTTCAATAGATAATTAAGTTTATTATTTTAATCGCTTAGTGCTTTATTTAGATTAAAATACGGTTCCATAATTATTTTATTGTTAAGTTAAGTTTAATTAATCAACAAAGACAATTAATATTTATTCAAAATGGATTTTGAGGAAATAAGCCCCATGGACAGTGATTTTGATGTTGAAATGAGCTCATTGTCATCAACTTATGTTCCAACTGATGGACGAGGAAAAGTTAATACTATTTACATATTTTATGATCTCATACATTTCATTTATATACACAGAAAAAAAGAAGAACTTCTTGATGCAAGATATATTTTTTTGCCCCAAAAAATTTTTCATCGCCTTGAGAAAAATTTTTTTTTTTTCAATTTTTAATGCAAAAAATTTATGGAGGCAAATAAAAATTTTCTAGAGGCGAGTAAAAATTTTCTTTTCGCCAAGAAATTCTTTTTTTTTTATATACATAATTTTTTTTTGTTTTCTTTAAAATAAATTTACTAACAAATAAAAATAAAATTATTTGGTTATAAAAAATAGATTCATTTAAATCAAGTCGCATTGTACAAAAAAAAAATAAATAAATAAATATATTACCGGAACTTGTATGATTGAGAATTAGTGATAATAGCAATGAAGCGCGTAGAGATAGGGTGTCAGAATAATTTTGTTTAATGATTTACGCTCGAGGATAAAGTTTAGTATCCGTTCATTGATATATATTAGCAATTACGTAATATATATACATGTATAATGTATAATGCAAGCTGATGATTTACAATGTTATATCAAGTGTGGTATTGATGGTAAATTTATTCAAAAATATCATTAATCTCATTAACTATTATACTTCCTCAATTTATATTTAAATTAATTAATAATAGTGACAATGATAAGAATGATGAATAATTTATTTATTTTTTTAAAATTTTTTTATTTACAGCGAACACCCTTGCGCCCGATGATTGCAGAATATGATCCAAAAAAACGTGATGTGAAAACAGAATTGTCAGACATGGTACTTGTCAAGTAAGTTTTTTAATTATTTTATTTATGCAGAAATTTTAAATATATTTAAATTTCATAATTATAAATTATCAATATAAACAAATTCATTAAACGTAACGGATTACGTTCATCATCTGACTTAAAAATTTTGACTTGACACCATCAACTTTTACTGTCATGGACTGATCATTGTCATCGCTTTATTGCTGAAGAGTAAAAAAATTTAATTGATTAAAAAAAAATTTACTGCACAAAAAAAAAATTCCTGGGCGTAAAAAATATTTTTCATTATGAATTGAAGACAGAAAATTAATTAAGACTAGAAAAAATTTTCCGACGCAAGAAATTTTTTTTGCCCCAAAGAATTATTATCTTACTGAGAAAATTTTCGTTTTAAATTTACAATGCAAAAAATTATTTTGGGCAAATAAAAATTTTTTTCTTCGATAAATTATTTTTTTTTTTGTGTAGTTTTCAATGCGAATGAGTTGATAATCGAGAATCATATAAAACTGTACATCTTTATCATTAAGTTACTTTTAATTTATAAATTATATTTTGTTAAATTAAAAATTTATTATTTCTTGGCGATATTATTTTCTTATTTAGTTTACTTAGTATAAAATTATTATTACAAACTATATAAACTGTGCTATCATTCATAACATTTTAAATTGCAAAATAATATTTTTATCAGTTATAAAAACGTCATGAATTTTTACTACAATTTATTTTTTTAATTTTATGATGTAATAGAATTTTTCATTAACAGTTTAATCGCTTTGATCGTTATTTTACACAATCGATTGTAGTAATAAAGTGATAAACTTAGCGGCCATTATTGCATCGACATCAAAGCTAGAAATATTTAATTTATTTTGAAAATTAAATAAAACTTATTACTTTTATTTTTAATATCGCCAATAAATTAAACTTAAATGTAGAATTTTAAAATAATAATTAGATAAATTGTCTGGCTGTACTATTAGATAATATTTTAATTATCATTGAGCTCTGCATACCATGTGATCGTCGCTTGAGATATTGTCTTTCATTTTGTAAAATAATTTTTTAAAATACGGCCAATAACTGTTAGAAAAAATGGAATGGCATATTGTTGATAAAACGTTAGTATTTAAGAGAAGGCATCAGTTGCCTACATTGTTTTTTCTGAATGTATCAAATGCCTACAATATTTTTTCGTACATTTAAATGCTTACTGCCCAATTTCTTACTGTTCAGTTGCCTACTAAAATTTATTTTCTGCGGTTCTATTGCCTACATAAATATAAAATATATAATTTAATTGCGTACAAAACTTATTGCACTGTTTTATTGCCTACTCAAAAATATTTTATGATTTTCAATTGATTACTATTTAACTGAATGCCCAAATCAATTAAATACCTAATTAATTTAGACAAGCTTCTGATTTATTTGCTGAGAAAATTAAGTACTTGGTGAGGAGAAATGATCAACGTTCAAGATCAATCACTTGAGAAAAACAACACAGTTGATCTGTAAAATATCAGAACCACGGTAATCTTCACAATAGTATAACTCGCCCGGTCCATCATAAAATACTGCGTTGAATCTCATAGTCCATGTAAAAAATGACCTGACCAGGCCACTAATTTCTAATAGAAAACTCTGAATTTTCCAGTTGCTATTGTGAAGACTACAGTAGTTCTGATATTTTTCAGATCAGCTGTGTTTTTTTTTTCTCAAGTGATCGGTTGTGAACGTTGATCATTTCTCCTCAACAAGTACTTGATTTTCTCAGAAAATAAATCAGAAGCTTATCTACATTAATAAGATATTTCTTTGATTTGGGTACACAGTTAAATAGTAATCAATTGAACATCATGAAATATTTTTAAGTAGTCAATAGAACAGTGCAATCATTATTAGACACAATTAAATTATATATTTTATATTTATGTAGGCAATAGAATCGTGAAAATAAATTTTAGGAGGCAAGTAGACAGTGAGAAATTTAGCAGGAAGCATTTATAATATACGAAAAAATATCTTAGGAATCGATGCATTCATTTTTATGAATAAATTGATTGATAAAAATTATAAAATATCTAAATTTAAACAATCTATTAAACAATTCCAATGATTATTTAATTTATTACTATCAGACACTTGACATATGAAAAAAAAAATGTATAACTTTTATGATAATTGGTTAATGTTTAACAAGATTATTTTTTTTTTAATGTACATTTTATTATAATTAAATTATAATTAACTGTTCAAATAATGTGTTAATTAAATGTTAAAAGTAAATACAAATATTACATACAAGCTTATCTTAAAAAAAAAATTTTAAAACCGGAATTTCTGGTTTCATATCAATTAAAAAACAGAATAAATTTCTTATGGTGTATGTTAATTATAAGATTTTAGATAAAAATTCAATTTATCTTAATTTACGAGGGTTATAAAAAAGATTTACAAAGTGGATTAATTGAACCGAAAAAAATATGTACATTTTTTTCCTTTTTTCAAGTACATTGTTGAGCAATGTTAATTTTAAAAATAGTCAGAAAGATAATACGTATACTATATATATATATATATATATATATATTTTTTTTTTTTTTTCTAATCACCTCATAAAATTATTTGCTTAGTGGAAATTTCCACAAAAGATATTAATGGTTTAAGATTTAGTGATAATCCTAAATAAAATATATATGTCATATTTATTTTAGCCACGTAAAATTCTTAAGAATTAAATACTTTGTACTGTCAACAATATGTACATACATATATCAATTGATTAAGGTTAATTATTGTATATATAAAGTAATTCTACGAATTAATTGACAACTTAAAATATTTATTGACTTTTAAGTATCAGTTGATATATAAATCTTTCACAATATAATTTCTGGTAATTGTTTACAATTACGAATATAAATTATTTTATTTTTATAAATATAATTAAAAAAAAAAATTATTTTCTCAAGCTTTAAATTTTTATTTTTGCATAATTTATATATTTATGTAGACAAAAGTTTTGAATATTCATCGCTTTGATAAATCGCTTTATCTTTTTTTTTTTTGTTCATTATTCTGCATGGGCTATTTCAATGAGAATAATTTAAACTATTGTAAAAAGTACACTATCAAACGTGTTCTTGAAATAAAAAAAAAATATACATTTAAAAAAAGTATGATACGACTATCAGTTATTTTCTAAGACATTCCTCGGCGTGGGTTTAAACACGTCATCTTTTAGCAACGGAATGTTGCATACAGATTTTATATAAATAAAACTTGAGTCAGCAAAAAAAATTATAAGGAAAGTTGAACGTTAAATAATTATTACTATTATTATTATTATTGCATAACAGACAAATTTAAATCACGCGATAATAATTTATGAAAACGTGATCCATAATTTTTTTTTAGCCTGCGCCCTAGAATAAATTTAAATAAAAGTGTAGATCATGCGGTATGCAATTTATTTGATAATTATTATTAATATTTTATAATTATTACAATAGGCCTAATTTTATAAATTTATATGATTCCAGACAAACTCATAGTTAACTTATTTGTTTTAAATTATTTTTAATAAATAAATAAGGCCATGATAATTGACGTAACAAATAGCATCAAGACCTCAAAGACTCGACGGACTGAATTGACAATAAATCGCCTCATTAATTTCAAAAAAATATATATTTTTATACGCTCTTTTGGTTTTAGGAAACTCTCTAAAGCCAAAAGGGCGCATAATTTTTTTTCATTGTCAATCGTTTTGTAGACTTATTTTGTAGCTCAAATTTTTTTTTTCAAAATTTTCAGCTTTAGAATAAGTCTACACTATGATTATTAAAAAAAAAATTATACGCCCTTTTGGTTTTAAGATTAGTAACTAGAATCAAAAGGGCGTAGAAAAATATAAATGATCCTAAAGTTTGCAGACAATTAACAATTTTCGGATTTTTTTTTCAACAAATCAATTAAGAAAAAAAAATACTAAAAATATTCACACGTAGCAAATTAAAAAAATTACAAGAGCAATTTTTTTAAATATTTTTTTTTATTTGTAATTTATCATTTTTTAAAAAATCTAAAAATTATTAGATGTCGGCTAACTTAAGAAGCATAAATATTAGTCTTTTTGAAATTGGTGACTTGAAATAAATAAATTAAAACAAAAAAAACATGACAATAATTGTTTGTTTAATTAAATTGACATGGAAAAAATAAAATTTTGACAATCTTTGATAAACTGCTATAATCTCGTTAACGTGTATTATCCTTTTTTGTTGTGAAGTGAAATGTTTAAGTAAACAATGGCTTGTTAGTCGTCGTACTGCGTCGTGGCGCTCGGCGTCGGTGATGCAGTGCGGTGGTTGCAGCTGAGCCTGATCTCTAAGCCAGAAAATGTCATGTGTGAGACGCGTGTGTCTCTCGCACACGAAACACGTGTGAACCCGTGTTGTGTCACCGTGTCACGTGACACGCCGAGCGCGAGAGTATCTCACAAGTAAGAGCTCTTATCTCGTCAAAAATGAGAGCTCGCAACACACCTATGGAGAGAGACTACCGCACTTCAACCGGTACCTACACAACCTCTACCTTTTACGATTTATATCATTTAATATTTAATATTTTATTAATTTATTATAACAAAAAATAAAAAAAAAAAATATGGATAAAAAAAAATTAATAAAGAGGTCTCATTACCACAATGTCATTGTTTTTTTTTATAATAAAATTGTACAATCGACACTGTTAAGGACAGGATGTTCAGCGATCCGGAAAATTTATTATACAATTATAAATAAAAATTAAAAAATTTTTTTACAGTATAAAAACAATTAATTAAATTTTTTTCAACGGATAATTACTGATTATTTTCTTTTTTTTTACAATGCGCCGTGAATTTTTTATTTTAATTAGTTGTTAGTTATTATAATTATTATATTGAGAATTCCCTCCTATCCTTAAAAATCCTATCAATTAATTCTCAATAAAATACTGTATTAGTAATGAAGTATACATAAAATTGTATAAGAAAACTTTCGATTTTTTTTATTTAACAGAAATCATAAATTCGAATAATAAATATGATGCGTTTTATGTGATGAGATATTAACT